>CAWUCO010000080.1:0-600000 GCA_963920705.1 Odiellus spinosus
TTCACATATTTTCCAAGTATAGATTCACAAATTTTCCAAGTATAGATTCACAAATTTTCCAAGTATAGATTCACAAATTTTCCAAGTATAGATCCACAAATTTCTCAAGTATAGATCCACAAATTTCCCTAGTATAAATCCACAAATTTTCCAAGTATAGATTCACAAATTTCCCAAGTATAGATTCACAAATTTCCCAAGTATAGATTCACAAATTTCCCATGTATAGATTCACAAATTTCCCAAGTATAGATTCACAAATTTCCCAAGTATAGACTCAAAAATTTCCCAAGTATAGATTCACAATTTTCCAAGTATAGATTCACAAATTTTCCAAATATAGATTCACAAATTTTCCATGTATAGATTCACAAATTTCCCAAGTATAGATCCACAAATTTCCCAAGTATAGATCCAAAAATTTCCAAAGTATAGATCCACAAATTTCCCAAGTATAGATCCACAAATTTCCCAAGTATAGATCCACTAATTTCCCAAGTATAGATCCACAAATTTCCCTAGCATAGATCCACAAATTTCCCAAGTATAGATCCACAAATTTCCCAAGTATAGATTCACAAATGTCTCAAGTATAGATCCACAAATTTCCCAAGTATAGATCCAAAAATTTCCAAAGTATAGATCCACAAATTTCCCAAGTATATAATAATAATAATAATAATACAAATTTATTTAAATATTGGGGATTTACATTTTTAGAGGGGAAGGGCGAAGTCATATGTTGACTTTTAAGCCCATATACAAATTTCCCAAGTATAGATTCACAAATTTCCCAAGTATAGATTCACAAATTTTCCAAATATAGATTCACAAATTTTCCAAATATAGATTCACAAATTTTCCATGTATAGATTCACAAATTTCCCAAGTATAGATCCACAAATTTCCCAAGTATAGATTCACAAATGTCTCAAGTATAGATCCACAAATTTCCCAAGTATAGATCCAAAAATTTCCAAAGTATAGATCCACAAATTTCCCAAGTATATAATAATAATAATAATAATACAAATTTATTTAAATATTGGGGATTTACATTTTTAGAGGGGAAGGGCGAAGTCATATGTTGACTTTTAAGCCCATATACAAATTTCCCAAGTATAGATTCACAAATTTCCCAAGTATAGATTCACAAATTTTCCAAATATAGATTCACAAATTCCCCAAGTATAGATTCACAAATTTCCCAAGTATAGATCCACAAATTTCCCAAGTATAGATCCACAAATTTCCCAAGTATAGATCCACAAATTTCCCAAGTATAGATCCACAAATTTCCCAAGCATAGATTTACAAATTTCCCAAGTATAGACTCACAAATTTCCCAAGTATAGATTCACAAATTTCCCAAGTATGATTCACAAATTTCCCAAGTATAGATTCACAAATTTCCCAAGTATAGATTCACAAATTTCCCAAATAAAGATTCACAAATTTCCCAAGTATAGATTCACAAATTTCCCAAGTATAGATTCACAAATTTCCCAAGTATAGATCCACAAATTTTCCAAGTATAAATCCACAAATTTCTCAAGTATAGATTCACAAATTTCCCAAATATAGATTCACAAATTTTCCAAGCATAGATTCACAAATTTTCCAAGTATAGATCCACAAATTTCCCTAGTATAAATCCACAAATTTTCCAAGTATAGATTCACAAATTTCCCAAGTATAGATTTACAAATTTTCCAAATATAGATTCACAAATTTTCCATGTATAGATTCACAAATTTCCCAAGTATAGATTTACAAATTTCCCAAGTATAGATTCACAAATTTCCCATGTATAGATTCACAAATTTCCCAAATATAGATTCACAAATTTCTAAAGAATAGATTCACAAATTTCCCAAGTATAGATTCACAAATTTCCCAAGTATAGATTCACAAATTTCCCAAGTATAGACTCAAAAATTTCCCAAGTATAGATTCACAAATTTTCCAAGTATAGATTCACAAATTTCCCAAGTATAGATCCACAAATTTCCCAAGTATAGATCCAAAAATTTCCAAAGTATAGATCCACAAATTTCCCAAGTATAGATCCACAAATTTCCCAAGTATAGATCCACTAATTTCCCAAGTATAGATCCACAAATTTCCCTAGCATAGATCCACAAATTTCCCAAGTATAGATCCAAAAATTTCCAAAGTATAGATCCACAAATTTCCCAAGTATATAATAATAATAATAATAATACAAATTTATTTAAATATTGGGGATTTACATTTTTAGAGGGGAAGGGCGAAGTCATATGTTGACTTTTAAGCCCATATACAAATTTCCCAAGTATAGATTCACAAATTTCCCAAGTATAGATCCACAAATTTCCCAAGTATAGATCCAAAAATTTCCAATGTATAGATCCACAAATTTCCCTAGCATAGATCCACAAATTTCCCAAGTATAGATCCACAAATTTCCCAAGTATAGATCCAAAAATTTCCAAAGTATAGATCCACAAATTTCCCTAGCATAGATCCACAAATTTCTCAAGTATAGATCCACAAATTTCCCAAGTATAGATCCACAAATATCCCAAGTATAGATCCACAAATTTCCCAAGTATATAATAATAATAATAATAATACAAATATATTTAAATATTGCGGATTTACATTTTTAGAGGGGAAGGGCGAAGTCATATGTTGATTTTTAAGGCCATATACAAATTTCCCAAGTATAGATTCACAAATTTCCCAAGTGTAGATTCACAAATTTCCCAAGTATAGATTCACAAATTTCCAATGTATAGATCCACAAATTTCCCTAGCATAGATCCACAAATTTCCCAAGTATAGATCCACAAATTTCCCAAGTATAGATCCAAAAATTTCCAAAGTATAGATCCACAAATTTCCCTAGCATAGATCCACAAATTTCCCAAGTATAGATCCACAAATTTCCCAAGTATAGATCCACTAATTTCCCAAGTATAGATCCACAAATTTCCCAAGTATAGATTCACAAATGTCTCAAGTATAGATCCACAAATTTCCCAAGTATAGATCCACAAATTTCCCTAGCATAGATCCACAAATTTCCCAAGTATAGATCCACAAATTTCCCAAGTATAGATCCAAAAATTTCCAAAGTATAGATCCACAAATTTCCCTAGCATAGATCCACAAATTTCTCAAGTATAGATCCACAAATTTCCCAAGTATAGATCCACAAATTTCCCAAGTATAGATCCACAAATTTCCCAAGTATAGATCCACAAATTTCCCAAGTATATAATAATAATAATAATAATAATAATACAAATATATTTAAATATTGCGGATTTACATTTTTAGAGGGGAAGGGCGAAGTCATATGTTGATTTTTAAGGCCATATACAAATTTCCCAAGTATAGATTCACAAATTTCCCAAGTGTAGATTCACAAATTTCCCAAGTATAGATTCACAAATTTCCAATGTATAGATCCACAAATTTCCCTAGCATAGATCCACAAATTTCCCAAGTATAGATCCACAAATTTCCCAAGTATAGATCCAAAAATTTCCAAAGTATAGATCCACAAATTTCCCTAGCATAGATCCACAAATTTCCCAAGTATAGATCCACAAATTTCCCAAGTATAGATCCACTAATTTCCCAAGTATAGATCCACAAATTTCCCAAGTATAGATTCACAAATGTCTCAAGTATAGATCCACAAATTTCCCAAGTATAGATCCACAAATTTCCCTAGCATAGATCCACAAATTTCTCAAGTATAGATCCACAAATTTCCCAAGTATAGATCCACAAATTTCCCAAGTATAGATCCACAAAATTCCCAAGTATAGATCCACAAATTTCCAAAGTATAGATCCACAAATTTCTCAAGTATAGATCCACAAATTTCCCAAGTATAGATCCACAAATTTCCCAAGTATAGATCCACAAATTTCCCAAGTATATAATAATAATAATAATAATAATAATACAAATATATTTAAATATTGCGGATTTACATTTTTAGAGGGGAAGGGCGAAGTCATATGTTGATTTTTAAGGCCATATACAAATTTCCCAAGTATAGATTCACAAATTTCCCAAGTGTAGATTCACAAATTTCCCAAGTATAGATTCACAAATTTCCCAAGTGTAGATTCACAAATTTCCCAAGTATAGATTCACAAATTTCCCAAGTGTAGATTCACAAATTTCCCAAGTATAGATTCACAAATTTCCCAAGTATAGATTCACAAATTTCCCATGTAAAGATTCACAAATTTCCCAAGTATAGATCCACAAATTTCCCTAGTATAGATCCACAAATTTCCCTAGTATAGATCCACAAATTTCCCTAGTATAGATCCACAAATTTCCCAAGTATAGATTTACAAATTTCCCAAGTATAGATTCACAAATTTCCCATGTATAGATTCACAAATTTCCCAAATATAGATTTACAAATTTCCCAAGTATAGATCCACAAATTTCCCTAGCATAGATCCACAAATTTCTCAAGTATAGATCCACAAATTTCCCAAGTATAGATCCACAAATTTCCAAAGTATAGATCCACAAATTTCCAAAGTATAGATCCACAAATTTCTCAAGTATAGATCCACAAATTTCCCAAGTATAGATCCACAAATTTCCCAAGTACAGATCCACAAATTTCCCAAGTATAGATTTACAAATTTCCCAAGTATAGATTCACAAATTTCCCATGTATAGATTCACAAATTTCCCAAATATAGATTTACAAATTTCCCAAGAATAGATTCACAAATTTTCCAAGTAGAGATTAAAAAATTTCCCAAGTATAGATCCACAAATTTCCCTAGTATAGATCCACAAATTTCCCTAGTATAGATCCACAAATTTCCCAAGTATAGATCCACAAATTTCCCTAGTATAGATCCACAAATTTCCCTAGTATAGATCCACAAATTTCCCAAGTATAGATTTACAAATTTCCCAAGTATAGATTCACAAATTTCCCATGTATAGATTCACAAATTTCCCAAATATAGATTCACAAATTTCCCAAGAATAGATTCACAAATTTTCCAAGTATAGATTCACAAATTTTCCAAGTATAGATTCACAAATTTTCCAAATATAGATTCACAAATTTTCCATGTATAGATTCACAAATTTCCCAAGTATAGATTCACAAATTTCCCAAGTATAGATTCACAAATTTCCCAAGCATAGATTCACAAATTTCCCAAGTATAGATTCACAAATTTCCCAAGTATAGATTCACAAATTTCCCAAGTATAGATTCACAAATTTCCCAAGTATAGATTCACAAATTTCCCAAGTATAGATCCACAAATTTCCCAAGTACAGATCCACAAATTTCCCAAGTATAGATTTACAAATTTCCCAAGTATAGATTCACAAATTTCCCATGTATAGATTCACAAATTTCCCAAATATAGATTTACAAATTTCCCAAGAATAGATTCACAAATTTTCCAAGTAGAGATTAAAAAATTTCCCAAGTATAGATCCACAAATTTCCCTAGTATAGATCCACAAATTTCCCTAGTATAGATCCACAAATTTCCCAAGTATAGATCCACAAATTTCCCTAGTATAGATCCACAAATTTCCCTAGTATAGATCCACAAATTTCCCAAGTATAGATTTACAAATTTCCCAAGTATAGATTCACAAATTTCCCATGTATAGATTCACAAATTTCCCAAATATAGATTCACAAATTTCCCAAGAATAGATTCACAAATTTTCCAAGTATAGATTCACAAATTTTCCAAGTATAGATTCACAAATTTTCCAAATATAGATTCACAAATTTTCCATGTATAGATTCACAAATTTCCCAAGTATAGATTCACAAATTTCCCAAGTATAGATTCACAAATTTCCCAAGCATAGATTCACAAATTTCCCAAGTATAGATTCACAAATTTCCCAAGTATAGATTCACAAATTTCCCAAGTATAGATTCACAAATTTCCCAAGTATAGATTCACAAATTTCCCAAGTATAGATTCACAAATTTCCCAAGTATAGATTCACAAATTTCGCATGTATAGATTCACAAATTTCCCAAGTATAGATTCAAAAATTTCCCAAATATAGATTCACAAATTTCCCCATTATAGATTCACAAATTTCCCAAGTATAGATCCACAAATTTCCCAAGTATAGATCCACAAATTTCCCAAGTATAGATCCACTAATTTCCCAAGTATAGATCCACAAATTTCCCAAGTATAGATTCACAAATGTCTCAAGTATAGATCCACAAATTTCCCAAGTATAGATCCACAAATTTCCCTAGCATAGATCCACAAATTTCCCTAGCATAGATCCACAAATTTCTCAAGTATAGATCCACAAATTTCCCAAGTATAGATCCACAAATTTCCAAAGTATAGATCCACAAATTTCTCAAGTATAGATCCACAAATTTCCCAAGTATAGATCCACAAATTTCCCAAGTATAGATCCACAAATTTCCAAAGTATAGATCCACAAATTTCTCAAGTATAGATCCACAAATTTCCCAAGTATAGATCCACAAATTTCCCAAGTATATAATAATAATAATAATAATAATACAAATATATTTAAATATTGCGGATTTACATTTTTAGAGGGGAAGGGCGAAGTCATATGTTGATTTTTAAGGCCATATACAAATTTCCCAAGTATAGATTCACAAATTTCCCAAGTGTAGATTCACAAATTTCCCAAGTATAGATTCACAAATTTCCCAAGTGTAGATTCACAAATTTCCCAAGTATAGATTCACAAATTTCCCAAGTGTAGATTCACAAATTTCCCAAGTATAGATTCACAAATTTCCCAAGTATAGATTCACAAATTTCCCATGTAAAGATTCACAAATTTCCCAAGTATAGATCCACAAATTTCCCTAGTATAGATCCACAAATTTCCCTAGTATAGATCCACAAATTTCCCTAGTATAGATCCACAAATTTCCCAAGTATAGATTTACAAATTTCCCAAGTATAGATTCACAAATTTCCCATGTATAGATTCACAAATTTCCCAAATATAGATTTACAAATTTCCCAAGAATAGATTCACAAATTTTCCAAGTATAGATCCACAAATTTCCCTAGCATAGATCCACAAATTTCTCAAGTATAGATCCACAAATTTCCCAAGTATAGATCCACAAATTTCCAAAGTATAGATCCACAAATTTCCAAAGTATAGATCCACAAATTTCTCAAGTATAGATCCACAAATTTCCCAAGTATAGATCCACAAATTTCCCAAGTATAGATCCACAAATTTCCCAAGTATATAACAATAATAAAAATAATACAAATATATTCAAATATTGCGGATTTACATTTTTAGAGGGGAAGGGCGAAGTCATATGTTGATTTTTAAGGCCATACACAAATTTCCCAAGTATAGATTCACAAATTTCCCAAGTGTAGATTCACAAATTTCCCAAGTATAGATTCAGAAATTTCCCAAGTGTAGATTCACAAATTTCCCAAGTATAGATTCACAAATTTCCCAAGTATAGATTCACAAATTTCCCAAGTATAGATTCACAAATTTTCCATGTAAAGATTCACAAATTTCCCAAGTATAGATCCAAAAATTTCCAAAGTATAGATCCACAAATTTCCCTAGCATAGATCCACAAATTTCCCAAGTATAGATCCACAAATTTCCCAAGTATAGATCCACAAATTTCCCAAGTATAGATCCAAAAATTTCCAAAGTATAGATCCACAAATTTCCCTAGCATAGATCCACAAATTTCTCAAGTATAGATCCACAAATTTCCCAAGTATAGATCCACAAATTTCCAAAGTATAGATCCACAAATTTCTCAATTATAGATCCACAAATTTCTCAAGTATAGATTCACAAATTTCTCAATTATAGATCCACAAATTTCCCAAGTATAGATCCACAAATTTCCCAAGTATAGATCCACAAATTTCCCAAGTATATAATAATAATAATAATAATAATTATACAAATATATTTAAATATTGCGGATTTACATTTTTAGAGGGGAAGGGCGAAGTCATTTGTTGATTTTTAAGGCCATATACAAATTTCCCAAGTATAGATCCACAAATTTCCCAAGTATAGATCCAAAAATTTCCAAAGTATAGATCCACAAATTTCCCTAGCATAGATCCACAAATTTCTCAAGTATAGATCCACAAATTTCCCAAGTATAGATCCACAAATTTCCCAAGTATAGATCCACAAATTTCCCAAGTATATAATAATAATAATAATAATACAAATATATTTAAATATTGCTGATTTACATTTTTAGAGGGGAAGGGCGAAGTCATATGTTGATTTTTAAGGCCATATACAAATTTCCCAAGTATAGATTCACAAATTTCCCAAGTGTAGATTCACAAATTTCCCAAGTATAGATTCACAAATTTCCCAAGTGTAGATTCACAAATTTCCCAAGTATAGATTCACAAATTTTCCATGTAAAGATTCACAAATTTCCCAAGTATAGATCCACAAATTTCCCTAGTATAGATCCACAAATTTCCCTAGTATAGATCCACAAATTTCCCAAGTATAGATCCACAAATTTCCCTAGTATAGATCCACAAATTTCCCTAGTATAGATCCACAAATTTCCCAAGTATAGATTTACAAATTTCCCAAGAATAGATTCACAAATTTTCCAAGTATAGATTCACAAATTTTCCAAGTATAGATTCACAAATTTTCCAAATATAGATTCACAAATTTTCCATGTATAGATTCACAAATTTCCCAAGTATAGATTCACAAATGTCTCAAGTATAGATCCACAAATTTCCCAAGTATAGATCCACAAATTTCCCTAGCATAGATCCACAAATTTCTCAAGTATAGATCCACAAATTTCCCAAGTATAGATCCACAAATTTCCAAAGTATAGATCCACAAATTTCTCAAGTATAGATCCACAAATTTCCCAAGTATAGATCCACAAATTTCCCAAGTATAGATCCACAAATTTCCCAAGTATATAATAATAATAATAATAATAATAATACAAATATATTCAAATATTGCGGATTTACATTTTTAGAGGGGAAGGGCGAAGTCATATGTTGATTTTTAAGGCCATATACAAATTTCCCAAGTATAGATTCACAAATTTCCCAAGTGTTGATTCACAAATTTCCCAAGTATAGATTCACAAATTTCCCAAGTGTAGATTCACAAATTTCCCAAGTATAGATTCACAAATTTCCCAAGTGTAGATTCACAAATTTCCCAAGTATAGATTCACAAATTTCCCAAGTATAGATTCACAAATTTCCCATGTAAAGATTCACAAATTTCCCAAGTATAGATCCACAAATTTCCCTAGTATAGATCCACAAATTTCCCTAGTATAGATCCACAAATTTCCCTAGTATAGATCCACAAATTTCCCAAGTATAGATTTACAAATTTCCCAAGTATAGATTCACAAATTTCCCATGTATAGATTCACAAATTTCCCAAATATAGATTTACAAATTTCCCAAGAATAGATTCACAAATTTTCCAAGTATAGATCCACAAATTTCCCTAGCATAGATCCACAAATTTCTCAAGTATAGATCCACAAATTTCCCAAGTATAGATCCACAAATTTCCCAAGTATAGATCCACAAAATTCCCAAGTATAGATCCACAAATTTCTCAAGTATAGATCCACAAATTTCCCAAGTATAGATCCACAAATTTCCAAAGTATAGATCCACAAATTTCCAAAGTATAGATCCACAAATTTCTCAAGTATAGATCCACAAATTTCCCAAGTATAGATCCACAAATTTCCCAAGTATAGATCCACAAATTTCCCAAGTATATAACAATAATAAAAATAATACAAATATATTCAAATATTGCGGATTTACATTTTTAGAGGGGAAGGGCGAAGTCATATGTTGATTTTTAAGGCCATACACAAATTTCCCAAGTATAGATTCACAAATTTCCCAAGTGTAGATTCACAAATTTCCCAAGTATAGATTCACAAATTTCCCAAGTGTAGATTCACAAATTTCCCAAGTATAGATTCACAAATTTCCCAAGTATAGATTCACAAATTTCCCAAGTATAGATTCACAAATTTTCCATGTAAAGATTCACATATTTCCCAAGTATAGATCCAAAAATTTCCAAAGTATAGATCCACAAATTTCCCTAGCATAGATCCACAAATTTCCCAAGTATAGATCCACAAATTTCCCAAGTATAGATCCAAAAATTTCCAAAGTATAGATCCACAAATTTCCCTAGCATAGATCCACAAATTTCTCAAGTATAGATCCACAAATTTCCCAAGTATAGATCCACAAATTTCCAAAGTATAGATCCACAAATTTCTCAATTATAGATCCACAAATTTCTCAAGTATAGATCCACAAATTTCTCAATTATAGATCCACAAATTTCCCAAGTATAGATCCACAAATTTCCCAAGTATAGATCCACAAATTTCCCAAGTATATAATAATAATAATAATAATAATAATTATACAAATATATTTAAATATTGCGGATTTACATTTTTAGAGGGGAAGGGCGAAGTCATTTGTTGATTTTTAAGGCCATATACAAATTTCCCAAGTATAGATCCACAAATTTCCCTAGCATAGATCCACAAATTTCTCAAGTATAGATCCACAAATTTCCCAAGTATAGATCCACAAATTTCCCAAGTATAGATCCACAAATTTCCCAAGTATATAATAATAATAATAATAATAATACAAATATATTTAAATATTGCTGATTTACATTTTTAGAGGGGAAGGGCGAAGTCATATGTTGATTTTTAAGGCCATATACAAATTTCCCAAGTATAGATTCACAAATTTCCCAAGTGTAGATTCACAAATTTCCCAAGTATAGATTCACAAATTTCCCAAGTGTAGATTCACAAATTTCCCAAGTGTAGATTCACAAATTTCCCAAGTATAGATTCACAAATTTCCCAAGTATAGATTCACAAATTTCCCAGGTATAGATTCACAAATTTTCCATGTAAAGATTCACAAATTTCCCAAGTATAGATCCACAAATTTCCCTAGTATAGATCCACAAATTTCCCTAGTATAGATCCACAAATTTCCCAATATAGATCCACAAATTTCCCTAGTATAGATCCACAAATTTCCCTAGTATAGATCCACAAATTTCCCAAGTATAGATTTACAAATTTCCCAAGTATAGATTCACAAATTTCCCATGTATAGATTCACAAATTTCCCAAATATAGATTTACAAATTTCCCAAGAATAGATTCACAAATTTTCCAAGTATAGATTCACAAATTTTCCAAGTATAGATTCACAAATTTTCCAAATATAGATTCACAAATTTTCCATGTATAGATTCACAAATTTCCCAAGTATAGATTCACAAATTTCCCAAGTATAGATTCACAAATTTCCCAAGTATAGATTCACAAATTTCCCAAGTATAGATTCACAAATTTCCCAAGTATAGATTCACAAATTTCCCAAGTATAGATTCACAAATTTCCCAAGTATAGATTCACAAATTTCCCAAGTATAGATTCACAAATTTCGCATGTATAGATTCACAAATTTCCCAAGTATAGATTCAAAAATTTCCCAAGTATGATTCACAAATATCCCAAATATAGATTCACAAATTTCCCCATTATAGATTCACAAATTTCCCAAGTATAGATCCACAAATTTCCCAAGTATAGATCCACAAATTTCCCAAGTATAGATCCACTAATTTCCCAAGTATAGATCCACAAATTTCCCAAGTATAGATTCACAAATGTCTCAAGTATAGATCCACAAATTTCCCAAGTATAGATCCACAAATTTCCCTAGCATAGATCCACAAATTTCTCAAGTATAGATCCACAAATTTCCCAAGTATAGATCCACAAATTTCCAAAGTATAGATCCACAAATTTCTCAAGTATAGATCCACAAATTTTCCAAGTATAGATCCACAAATTTCCCAAGTATAGATCCACAAATTTCCCAAGTATATTATAATAATAATAATAATAATAATACAAATATATTTAAATATTGCGGATTTACATTTTTAGAGGGGAAGGGCGAAGTCATATGTTGATTTTTAAGGCCACATACAAATTTCCCAAGTATAGATTCACAAATTTCCCAAGTGTAGATTCACAAATTTCCCAAGTGTAGATTCACAAATTTCCCAAGTATAGATTCACAAATTTCCCAAGTGTAGATTCACAAATTTCCCAAGTATAGATTCACAAATTTCCCAAGTATATAATAATAATAATAATAATAATACAAATATATTTAAATATTGCTGATTTACATTTTTAGAGGGGAAGGGCGAAGTCATATGTTGATTTTTAAGGCCATATACAAATTTCCCAAGTATAGATTCACAAATTTCCCAAGTGTAGATTCACAAATTTCCCAAGTATAGATTCACAAATTTCCCAAGTGTAGATTCACAAATTTCCCAAGTGTAGATTCACAAATTTCCCAAGTATAGATTCACAAATTTCCCAAGTATAGATTCACAAATTTCCCAGGTATAGATTCACAAATTTTCCATGTAAAGATTCACAAATTTCCCAAGTATAGATCCACAAATTTCCCTAGTATAGATCCACAAATTTCCCTAGTATAGATCCACAAATTTCCCAATATAGATCCACAAATTTCCCTAGTATAGATCCACAAATTTCCCTAGTATAGATCCACAAATTTCCCAAGTATAGATTTACAAATTTCCCAAGTATAGATTCACAAATTTCCCATGTATAGATTCACAAATTTCCCAAATATAGATTTACAAATTTCCCAAGAATAGATTCACAAATTTTCCAAGTATAGATTCACAAATTTTCCAAGTATAGATTCACAAATTTTCCAAATATAGATTCACAAATTTTCCATGTATAGATTCACAAATTTCCCAAGTATAGATTCACAAATTTCCCAAGTATAGATTCACAAATTTCCCAAGTATAGATTCACAAATTTCCCAAGTATAGATTCACAAATTTCCCAAGTATAGATTCACAAATTTCCCAAGTATAGATTCACAAATTTCCCAAGTATAGATTCACAAATTTCCCAAGTATAGATTCACAAATTTCGCATGTATAGATTCACAAATTTCCCAAGTATAGATTCAAAAATTTCCCAAGTATGATTCACAAATATCCCAAATATAGATTCACAAATTTCCCCATTATAGATTCACAAATTTCCCAAGTATAGATCCACAAATTTCCCAAGTATAGATCCACAAATTTCCCAAGTATAGATCCACTAATTTCCCAAGTATAGATCCACAAATTTCCCAAGTATAGATTCACAAATGTCTCAAGTATAGATCCACAAATTTCCCAAGTATAGATCCACAAATTTCCCTAGCATAGATCCACAAATTTCTCAAGTATAGATCCACAAATTTCCCAAGTATAGATCCACAAATTTCCAAAGTATAGATCCACAAATTTCTCAAGTATAGATCCACAAATTTTCCAAGTATAGATCCACAAATTTCCCAAGTATAGATCCACAAATTTCCCAAGTATATTATAATAATAATAATAATAATAATAATACAAATATATTTAAATATTGCGGATTTACATTTTTAGAGGGGAAGGGCGAAGTCATATGTTGATTTTTAAGGCCACATACAAATTTCCCAAGTATAGATTCACAAATTTCCCAAGTGTAGATTCACAAATTTCCCAAGTGTAGATTCACAAATTTCCCAAGTATAGATTCACAAATTTCCCAAGTGTAGATTCACAAATTTCCCAAGTATAGATTCACAAATTTCCCAAGTGTAGATTCACAAATTTCCCAAGTATAGATTCACAAATTTCCCAAGTATAGATTCACAAATTTCCCATGTAAAGATTCACAAATTTCCCAAGTATAGATCCACAAATTTCCCTAGTATAGATCCACAAATTTCCCTAGTATAGATCCACAAATTTCCCTAGTATAGATCCACAAATTTCCCAAGTATAGATTTACAAATTTCCCAAGTATAGATTCACAAATTTCCCATGTATAGATTCACAAATTTCCCAAATATAGATTTACAAATTTCCCAAGAATAGATTCACAAATTTTCCAAGTATAGATCCACAAATTTCCCTAGCATAGATCCACAAATTTCTCAAGTATAGATCCACAAATTTCCCAAGTATAGATCCACAAATTTCCAAAGTATAGATCCACAAATTTCCAAAGTATAGATCCACAAATTTCTCAAGTATAGATCCACAAATTTCCCAAGTATAGATCCACAAATTTCCCAAGTATAGATCCACAAATTTCCCAAGTATATAATAATAATAAAAATAATACAAATATATTCAAATATTGCGGATTTACATTTTTAGAGGGGAAGGGCGAAGTCATATGTTGATTTTTAAGGCCATACACAAATTTCCCAAGTATAGATTCACAAATTTCCCAAGTGTAGATTCACAAATTTCCCAAGTATAGATTCACAAATTTCCCAAGTGTAGATTCACAAATTTCCCAAGTATAGATTCACAAATTTCCCAAGTATAGATTCACAAATTTCCCAAGTATAGATTCACAAATTTTCCATGTAAAGATTCACAAATTTCCCAAGTATAGATCCAAAAATTTCCAAAGTATAGATCCACAAATTTCCCTAGCATAGATCCACAAATTTCCCAAGTATAGATCCACAAATTTCCCAAGTATAGATCCAAAAATTTCCAAAGTATAGATCCACAAATTTCCCTAGCATAGATCCACAAATTTCTCAAGTATAGATCCACAAATTTCCAAAGTATAGATCCACAAATTTCTCAATTATAGATCCACAAATTTCTCAAGTATAGATCCACAAATTTCTCAATTATAGATCCACAAATTTCCCAAGTATAGATCCACAAATTTCCCAAGTATAGATCCACAAATTTCCCAAGTATATAATAATAATAATAATAATTATACAAATATATTTAAATATTGCGGATTTACATTTTTAGAGGGGAAGGGCGAAGTCATTTGTTGATTTTTAAGGCCATATACAAATTTCCCAAGTATAGATTCACAAATTTCCCAAGTGTAGATTCACAAATTTCCCAAGTATAGATTCACAAATTTCCCAAGTGTAGATTCACAAATTTCCCAAGTATAGATCCACAAATTTCCCAAGTATAGATCCACAAATTTCCCAAGTATAGATCCACAAATTTCCCAAGTATAGATCCACAAATTTCCCAAGTATATAATAATAATAATAATAATAATAATACAAATATATTTAAATATTGCGGATTTACATTTTTAGAGGGGAAGGGCGAAGTCATATGTTGATTTTTAAGGCCATATACAAATTTCCCAAGTATAGATTCACAAATTTCCCAAGTGTAGATTCACAAATTTCCCAAGTATAGATTCACAAATTTCCCAAGTGTAGATTCACAAATTTCCCAAGTATAGATTCACAAATTTCCCAAGTATAGATTCACAAATTTCCCAAGTATAGATTCACAAATTTCCCAAGTATAGATTCACAAATTTTCCATGTAAAGATTCACAAATTTCCCAAGTATAGATCCACAAATTTCCCTAGTATAGATCCACAAATATCCCTAGTATAGATTCACAAATTTCCCAAATATAGATTTACAAATTTCCCAAGAATAGATTCACAAATTTTCCAAGTATAGATTCACAAATTTTCCAAGTATAGATTCACAAATTTTCCAAATATAGATTCACAAATTTTCCATGTATAGATTCACAAATTTCCCAAGTATAGATTCACAAATTTCCCAAGTATAGATTCACAAATTTCCCAAGTATAGATTCACAAATTTCCCAAGTATAGATTCACAAATTTCCCAAGTATAGATTCACAAATTTCCCAAGTATAGATTCACAAATTTCCCAAGTATAGATTCACAAATTTCCCAAGTATAGATTCACAAATTTCCCAAGTATAGATTCACAAATTTCCCAAGTATAGATTCACAAATTTCCCAAGTATAGATTCACAAATTTCGCATGTATAGATTCACAAATTTCCCAAGTATAGATCCAAAAATTTCCAAAGTATAGATCCACAAATTTCCCAAGTATAGATCCACAAATTTCCCAAGTATAGATCCACAAATTTCCCAAGTATAGATTCACAAATGTCTCAAGTATAGATCCACAAATTTCCCAAGTATAGATTCACAAATTTCGCATGTATAGATTCACAAATTTCCCAAGTATAGATCCAAAAATTTCCAAAGTATAGATCCACAAATTTCCCAAGTATAGATCCACAAATTTCCCAAGTATAGATCCACAAATTTCCCAAGTATAGATTCACAAATGTCTCAAGTATAGATCCACAAATTTCCCAAGTATAGATCCACAAATTTCCAAAGTATAGATCCACAAATTTCTCAAGTATAGATCCACAAATTTCCCAAGTATAGATCCACAAATTTCCCAAGTATATAATAATAATAATAATAATACAAATATATTTAAATATTGCGGATTTACATTTTTAGAGGGGAAGGGCGAAGTCATATGTTGATTTTTAAGGCCATATACAAATTTCCCAAGTATAGATTCACAAATTTCCCAAGTGTAGATTCACAAATTTCCCAAGTATAGATTCACAAATTTCCCAAGTGTAGATTCACAAATTTCCCAAGTATAGATTCACAAATTTCCCAAGTTTAGATTCACAAATTTCCCAAGTATAGATCCACAAATTTCCCTAGTATAGATCCACAAATTTCCCAAGTATAGATCAACAAATTTCCCTAGTATAGATCCACAAATTTCTCAAGTATAGATCCACAAATTTCCCAAGTATAGATCCACAAATTTCCCAAGTATATAATAATAATAATAATAATACAAATATATTTAAATATTGCGGATTTACATTTTTAGAGGGGAAGGGCGAAGTCATATGTTGATTTTTAAGGCCATTTACAAATTTCCCAAGTATAGATTCACAAATTTCCCAAGTGTAGATTCACAAATTTCCCAAGTATAGATCCACAAATTTCCCAAGTATAGATCCACAAATTTCCCAAGTATAGATCCACAAATTTCCCAAGTATAGATTCACAAATGTCTCAAGTATAGATCCACAAATTTCCCAAGTATAGATTCACAAATTTCCCAAGTATAGATTCACAAATTTCGCATGTATAGATTCACAAATTTCCCAAGTATAGATCCAAAAATTTCCAAAGTATAGATCCACAAATTTCCCAAGTATAGATCCACAAATTTCCCAAGTATAGATCCACAAATTTCCCAAGTATAGATTCACAAATGTCTCAAGTATAGATCCACAAATTTCCCAAGTATAGATCCACAAATTTCCAAAGTATAGATCCACAAATTTCTCAAGTATAGATCCACAAATTTCCCAAGTATAGATCCACAAATTTCCCAAGTATATAATAATAATAATAATAATACAAATATATTTAAATATTGCGGATTTACATTTTTAGAGGGGAAGGGCGAAGTCATATGTTGATTTTTAAGGCCATATACAAATTTCCCAAGTATAGATTCACAAATTTCCCAAGTGTAGATTCACAAATTTCCCAAGTATAGATTCACAAATTTCCCAAGTGTAGATTCACAAATTTCCCAAGTATAGATTCACAAATTTCCCAAGTTTAGATTCACAAATTTCCCAAGTATAGATCCACAAATTTCCCTAGTATAGATCCACAAATTTCCCAAGTATAGATCAACAAATTTCCCTAGTATAGATCCACAAATTTCTCAAGTATAGATCCACAAATTTCCCAAGTATAGATCCACAAATTTCCCAAGTATATAATAATAATAATAATAATACAAATATATTTAAATATTGCGGATTTACATTTTTAGAGGGGAAGGGCGAAGTCATATGTTGATTTTTAAGGCCATATACAAATTTCCCAAGTATAGATTCACAAATTTCCCAAGTGTAGATTCACAAATTTCCCAAGTATAGATTCACAAATTTCCCAAGTGTAGATTCACAAATTTCCCAAGTATAGATTCACAAATTTCCCAAGTATAGATTTACAAATTTCCCAAGTATAGATTCACAAATTTCCCATGAATAGATTCACAAATTTCCCAAATATAGATTTACAAATTTCCCAAGAATAGATTCACAAATTTTCCAAGTATAGATCCACAAATTTCCCTAGCATAGATCCACAAATTTCTCAAGTATAGATCCACAAATTTCCCAAGTATAGATCCACAAATTTCCAAAGTATAGATCCACAAATTTCTCAAGTATAGATCCACAAATTTCCCAAGTATAGATTCACAAATTTCCCAAGTATAGATTCACAAATTTCGCATGTATAGATTCACAAATTTCCCAAGTATAGATCCAAAAATTTCCAAAGTATAGATCCACAAATTTCCCAAGTATAGATCCACAAATTTCCCAAGTATAGATCCACAAATTTCCCAAGTATAGATTCACAAATGTCTCAAGTATAGATCCACAAATTTCCCAAGTATAGATCCACAAATTTCCAAAGTATAGATCCACAAATTTCTCAAGTATAGATCCACAAATTTCCCAAGTATAGATCCACAAATTTCCCAAGTATATAATAATAATAATAATAATACAAATATATTTAAATATTGCGGATTTACATTTTTAGAGGGGAAGGGCGAAGTCATATGTTGATTTTTAAGGCCATATACAAATTTCCCAAGTATAGATTCACAAATTTCCCAAGTGTAGATTCACAAATTTCCCAAGTATAGATTCACAAATTTCCCAAGTGTAGATTCACAAATTTCCCAAGTATAGATTCACAAATTTCCCAAGTTTAGATTCACAAATTTCCCAAGTATAGATCCACAAATTTCCCTAGTATAGATCCACAAATTTCCCAAGTATAGATCAACAAATTTCCCTAGTATAGATCCACAAATTTCTCAAGTATAGATCCACAAATTTCCCAAGTATAGATCCACAAATTTCCCAAGTATATAATAATAATAATAATAATACAAATATATTTAAATATTGCGGATTTACATTTTTAGAGGGGAAGGGCGAAGTCATATGTTGATTTTTAAGGCCATTTACAAATTTCCCAAGTATAGATTCACAAATTTCCCAAGTGTAGATTCACAAATTTCCCAAGTATAGATCCACAAATTTCCCAAGTATAGATCCACAAATTTCCCAAGTATAGATCCACAAATTTCCCAAGTATAGATTCACAAATGTCTCAAGTATAGATCCACAAATTTCCCAAGTATAGATTCACAAATTTCCCAAGTATAGATTCACAAATTTCGCATGTATAGATTCACAAATTTCCCAAGTATAGATCCAAAAATTTCCAAAGTATAGATCCACAAATTTCCCAAGTATAGATCCACAAATTTCCCAAGTATAGATCCACAAATTTCCCAAGTATAGATTCACAAATGTCTCAAGTATAGATCCACAAATTTCCCAAGTATAGATCCACAAATTTCCAAAGTATAGATCCACAAATTTCTCAAGTATAGATCCACAAATTTCCCAAGTATAGATCCACAAATTTCCCAAGTATATAATAATAATAATAATAATACAAATATATTTAAATATTGCGGATTTACATTTTTAGAGGGGAAGGGCGAAGTCATATGTTGATTTTTAAGGCCATATACAAATTTCCCAAGTATAGATTCACAAATTTCCCAAGTGTAGATTCACAAATTTCCCAAGTATAGATTCACAAATTTCCCAAGTGTAGATTCACAAATTTCCCAAGTATAGATTCACAAATTTCCCAAGTTTAGATTCACAAATTTCCCAAGTATAGATCCACAAATTTCCCTAGTATAGATCCACAAATTTCCCAAGTATAGATCAACAAATTTCCCTAGTATAGATCCACAAATTTCTCAAGTATAGATCCACAAATTTCCCAAGTATAGATCCACAAATTTCCCAAGTATATAATAATAATAATAATAATACAAATATATTTAAATATTGCGGATTTACATTTTTAGAGGGGAAGGGCGAAGTCATATGTTGATTTTTAAGGCCATATACAAATTTCCCAAGTATAGATTCACAAATTTCCCAAGTGTAGATTCACAAATTTCCCAAGTATAGATTCACAAATTTCCCAAGTGTAGATTCACAAATTTCCCAAGTATAGATTCACAAATTTCCCAAGTATAGATTTACAAATTTCCCAAGTATAGATTCACAAATTTCCCATGAATAGATTCACAAATTTCCCAAATATAGATTTACAAATTTCCCAAGAATAGATTCACAAATTTTCCAAGTATAGATCCACAAATTTCCCTAGCATAGATCCACAAATTTCTCAAGTATAGATCCACAAATTTCCCAAGTATAGATCCACAAATTTCCAAAGTATAGATCCACAAATTTCTCAAGTATAGATCCACAAATTTCCCAAGTATAGATCCACAAATTTCACAAGTATAGATCCACAAATTTCCCAAGTATATAATAATAATAATAATAATACATATATATTTAAATATTGCGGATTTACATTTTTAGAGGGGAAGGGCGAAGTCATATGTTGATTTTTAAGGCCATATACAAATTTCCCAAGTATAGATTCACAAATTTCCCAAGTGTAGATTCACAAATTTCCCAAGTATAGATTCACAAATTTCCCAAGTGTAGATTCACAAATTTCCCAAGTATAGATTCACAAATTTCCCAAGTATAGATCCACAAATTTCCCAAGTATAGATCCACAAATTTCCCAAGTATAGATCCACAATTTTCCCAAGTATATAATAATAATAATAATAATACAAATATATTTAAATATTGCGGATTTACATTTTTAGAGGGGAAGGGCGAAGTCATATGTTGATTTTTAAGGCCATATACAAATTTCCCAAGTATAGATTCACAAATTTCCCAAGTGTAGATTCACAAATTTCCCAAGTATAGATTCACAAATTTCCCAAGTATAGATTCACAAATTTCCCAAGTATAGATTCACAAATTTCCCAAGTATAGATTCACAAATTTTCCATGTAAAGATTCACAAATTTCCCAAGTATAGATCCACAAATTTCCCTAGTATAGATCCACAAATTTCCCTAGTATAGATTCACAAATTTCCCAAATATAGATTTACAAATTTCCCAAGAATAGATTCACAAATTTTCCAAGTATAGATTCACAAATTTTCCAAGTATAGATTCACAAATTTTCCAAATATAGATTCACAAATTTTCCATGTATAGATTCACAAATTTCCCAAGTATAGATTCACAAATTTCCCAAGTATAGATTCACAAATTTTCCAAGTATAGATTCACAAATTTCCCAAGTATAGATTCACAAATTTCCCAAGTATAGATTCACAAATTTCCCAAGTATAGATTCACAAATTTCCCAAGTATAGATTCACAAATTTCCCAAGTATATATTCACAAATTTCGCATGTATAGTGTTCAATTCTAATGTAAACGTTTATTATACCTTTGTGCATATTGTTTCTAATTTTATCTGAGAATAATGTTTTTTATTGTTAAAAGTTGGTACCCGATTTTAGCTTGTTTTTTTTTGCACATTGTATATAAACATTTGTAGCAATAAAGACCAGGAGAGTTTGAATGTCAATTTCGTCCTAATCAGTTCGTTTAAATGATTGCCGACTCTTCACCATTTCAATGTTTAGCAGTTGCAATTTCGATTTACTAGCTTACCCCTTCGTTTGGACACGAACATTTTGGTCCGTCGAGCCGGATACTAAACCGGTTAAAACTGCGTGAGATTCCAATCGTTGGGGTTCGATTTATTGTCATCAAATTCATATCTCGTCCAACAACTGATCCTGTCATTAAGATGCCACCGACAAACTTGGACAAAGTACTCGCTGAGAGAAGCAAGGGTGAACTTGGTTTAACCAACATTTCGACAAAGGTCCAGAATCATTCAAAGATTCCACTAAATCTACAGCAAATTGAATTTTATCTTGAAGAAGTCGAGAAGTCCTGGCAAAGCGTGGATGAAGCTCATGTCAAAATTATCACGTTGGCCCCAGAGAACAAAGACGACCATGAAATTGAATGGAATCGACTATTCGACGTTTTTACCTTCATTAAATGCAATCTTCGTGGTATCAAAGCGTCATTAGCCTCAACTTCATTACCAGTAGTATCACCAGGTGTTCGGTCAGAGATCAAATTACCGAAGATCAACCTTCCGACGTTTGCCGGAGAGGTACACGAGTGGATCTCGTTCAGAGATATGTTCTTAACAGCTATTCATAACAATGGAGACTTGTCGGATGTCCAGAAATTCACTTATCTAAAATCAAGTCTCACGGGTGATGCTGCGAAGTTAGTCAAGTCACTTAACATTACAAGTGCCAATTACCCTATTGCCTGGGATGCGGTAACGGAAAGATTCGAAAACAAAAGAGAGCTCTATTTTTCCATTATGAAGAGGTTTATGTCGCTGCCTGCCATCACCAATAGCAATGCCAATTTATTACGATCAGTTTTGGATGCCGCAAAGGAATGTACGCGGTCATTGGATACACTCTGCATACACGATAAATGGGATTCCGTTTTACTATTCCTGTTAACCCAAAAATTGGATTCAGCGTCAAAGGAACAATGGGAATTGAGTCTCAAGGGTACCAATATTCCGCCCTCAAAGGACCTTGTGGAGTTTATTGGGCAAAGAGCACGGTCTTTAGCCGCATCATCAACAGATTCAATCAATCCAAGGAAAGAAGTATCAAGGAAAAATGTAGCACTTCATTCAAGAGTTGGTATAAATCCCAAGGATGGCGACTGTTCATTCTGTAACGGCGCTCACTTTAACTTTCGATGTCAGAAGTTCATAACAATGAAGGTCGATGAGAGGAGGATATTAGCACAACAGAAGAAAGTATGCTTCAACTGCCTAAGGATTTGCCATCGAGTAACTGAATGTCAACTCGAAAAGGGATGCAAGTCATGTGGAAAAAAGCATCATTCGTTACTTCATTTGGAGCGTCCGATGGGAATAACCAATACTGAGCCACCAAGTCTAGTACAGAACTTTCATTCCCACGATATAAATCAAGAAAAACATGACGCGCTTCTGGCAACCGCCGTTATTCGAGTCAGGACAACTCAAGGTGGTTGTCTTCAGTTTCGAGCGCTTCTAGATGGAGGATCCACAGTATCTTGTATATCCGAGTCTTGTATTGGGCAATTGGGCTTGGAGCGGAAGAAAATAGACATGGAAGTCATTGGTCTCGGCTCGGTTCAACTTGGGAAGATTAGAGGCCTTACAGAACTTCATTTCAAGGCACGTTTCGATACACCGACCATCGAAAGATTCAGTACTTCTGCCTACATTCTCAAGAAGATTACTTGCCAACTTCCACTTCGGAAGTATGATACGAGACGCTGGAATCATTTGGATCAATTGCCGTTAGCTGACCCGGCCTTTTATATTCCGGCCGATATCGATATCCTCTTAGGAGCAGATGTCTTCTTCAAGATTTTGTTACCAGGAAAGCGAAGTGGCAATTTGATCTCTCCAGATGCCATTAACTCCAAGTTGGGTTGGTTAGTTTCGGGACCAACCGGTAGCATGTCGCCGACGATTCAAGTTCACCATTCTTTGGATACTAATTTGGATGAACTATTAACTCGATTCTGGAAGTTGGATCAAGTACAAAAAGGGACCAATCTCACTCGAGAGGAAAGGGACTGCGAGGAAGATTTCCAGAAGAATTATTCTAGAGATGGAACTGGACGATTTATAGTCCGTATGCCCATGAAAGACCCGAAGGTTCCGCTCGGATCATCGCGGGAGTCCTCCATGAAGAGACTCTTATATATGGAGAAGAAACTTGCAGCACGCCCAGAGTTGAAAGATCTGTATCTGAAATTTATGGAAGAATACGAGAACTTGGGACATATGTCGAAACTAAAATCAGAAGACTCTTCCGTACAGAGACATTATATTCCTCACCACTATGTTCTCAAGGACATGAAGCATATTAATAAATTTAGAGTGGTGTTCGATGGCTCAGCAAAAACGAGTTCAGGATATTCCATCAACGATGCTCAGATGGTTGGACCTGTGGTGCAAGAATCGCTTTATACCATTATCATGAGATTTAGACTCCACCGAGTTGCCTTTGTAGCAGACATTACGAAGATGTACCGACAAATTCTTATTCAACCAGAACAACGGCACCTTCAATGTATTTTATGGAGAACATCACCACAGCAGCCAATACAAGAATATCAACTCTCTACGGTTACATATGGCACGGCCTCAGCACCCTTTTTGGCCACAAGAGTTCTGAAAGAACTGGGTGACTCTAGTTTAGAAGCATACCCATTGGGTTCGAGAACAGTTTTAAAGGACTTTTACATGGATGACGTCATGAGCGGTGAAGAGTCCAATGAGAAAGTAAAATTGGTAATATCTCAACTTCGCAAGCTCACAAGCAGTGCTGGATTTACCTTATGTAAATTTGCGTCCAATTCACCACTCTGTCTATCGGATATTCCTGTCGAATTGAAGAATTTGGAGGAAGTACTCTCGTTAGAGGAAGGGACTCTTGTGAAGACTCTTGGTCTCTATTGGGATATAAGACAAGACCAATTTCGTTTCAAGATCCAGATTCAGACCACTCTCCAACCTTGGACTAAACGAATTTTACTGTCTGAGATAGCTAAGATCTTTGATCCGATGGGTTGGCTAGCTCCAATCATTATCAAGTCTAAACTCCTGATGCAAGACATATGGAGGGAAAAAACTGGCTGGGACGAACCACTATCCACATCTATCCAGGCTCAATGGAACGAGTTCCAGTCTTCGTTCCACCAAATTCAAGATTTTCGAATGGAAAGATGGATTCACGCGTCACCGTCAATGGTTAAACTGGAGCTTGATGGGTTTTCAGATGCCTCCGAAAGAGCTTACGCTGGAGTGGTTTATCTCAGATCTGAAGATATATTTGGACAAATACATGTATCACTAATAGCCTCAAAGACTAGAGTAGCACCAGCGAACAAAGTTTTATCCATCCCAAGACTGGAACTCTGCGGCGCACTGCTACTTGCAGAATTGATTGAAAGCGTTCAAGACTCTCTGGGAATTTCATTCACTCAAATCCGAGCTTGGACTGATTCAACCATCGTACTCGGTTGGATCTCGTCATGTCCACGGCGATGGAAGACTTTTGTTGCAAATAGAGTTTCGCGCATTCAAGAAGTAGTTCCAGCACAATTCTGGAATCATATACCTGGAATAGAAAATCCCGCAGATATTGCATCACGAGGGATGTCAGCTGGTGAACTTTGTCACCATCAACAGTGGTGGAAAGGGCCCACTTGGCTACTCGAATACAAACTGCCATCTATCTCATCGAAATCTGCCATACATTTATCAAATCCAGAAGTGGATCCCTTTAACCAGGATATCGTTAAATGTGAAGATAGAAGACTCATCGTCATAACAAAAACTCATACTGAGGACCTGACAATGCTAACTAGATATTCGTCACTTCTACGATTAAGACGCATTACTGCATGGATACGTCGATTCACTCAAAATTGCTTGTACAGATATTATAAGAAGACCATTCCCTCAAACAGTTATAAACCAATGAGTGGTCCGCTCCAGGCTCAAGAATTGGAAGAAGCATTACTCACGTGGATAAAATTAGTCCAAGCAACGTCCTTTCCTAACGAGATTGAAGCTCTGGAAAGTCATAATGCGCTACCGAAGAATAGTAAAATTCTGAGTCTAAATCCCGAAATAGATGCAAGGGGAATTATTCGAGTTGGAGGCAGGCTGCGCCAAGCCGAGTTCCATTCTGATATTAAACATCCGATATTGCTGCCAAGACACCATCGGTTTTCCGAGATGCTAATTCAAGAAGCGCATATAAAGCACCTTCACGCCGGAGCGCAATTAGTTCATGGCAATCTGTCGCTGAAATATTGGATTATCCGAGCAAGGGATGCAATCCGTCACCAAATCCGTAAATGCGTTGTATGCACGAGGCAACGGGCTGAAACTGTACATCAGATGATGGGCAACCTACCAAGGGCAAGGTTACAGTATTGCCGAGCATTCACCAGAACTGGAGTAGACTATGCTGGTCCATTTCTTTTACGACCGGTTACAAGGAGCAAGAACACGTATAAAGCATATATAGCTCTTTTTGTTTGCTTTGTCACAAAGGCACTGCATCTAGAAATCGTATCATCATTATCAACCGAAGCTTTCATTGCCGCATTACGGAGATTCACAGCCAGACGTGGCTGTCCGAGTGACATTTACAGCGACTGCGGAACAAATTTTGTAGATGCAGCGAAGGAGCTAAAGGACTTCACGAAGGTCATTCAAAATAATAACGAAGCCGTAAATGATCATCTGTCTACTCAAGGTATTACGTGGCATTTCAATCCAGCCGGTGCTCCCCATTTTGGTGGATTATGGGAAGCCGGAGTGAAGTCAGTGAAATATCACTTACATCGCGTCGTCGGTCAAACTCGGTTGACTTATGAAGAGTTTTCCACTATCATAACTCAGATTGAAGGGTGTTTGAATTCCAGACCACTGACACCAATGTCCTCGGATCCAACAGACTTTCGAGTCCTAACTCCGGGTCATTTTCTTATCGGCGAGTCGCTTCAATCTGTTCCGGAACCAGATCTGTCGCACATAGGTTTATCGAGGCTTGGGCGATGGCAGTTGCTCCAGAAATTACAACAAGATGTCAAGAGACGTTGGTTGAAGGAATACATTACTCGACTCCAACAACGTCCAAAATGGATGACACCTCAACGAGACATCAAGGTGGGAGACATGGTCTTGGTCAAATCAGATGTAACGCCTACGTCACAATGGCCACTGGCTCGAGTTACTCAAATACATCCGGGTCTGGATTTGCATACACGAGTCGTTACAATACGAACTAGCAAAGGAGAAATCAAACGTCCGGTCGTGAAATTATGTTTATTACCATTTAATGATGATGAATCTGAAGACACTGTTACGAAGAATATTTGATTTATAAATCAACGCCGGGAAAATGTTCAATTCTAATGTAAACGTTAATTATACCTTTGTGCATATTGTTTCTAATTTTATCTGAGAATAATGTTTTTTTATTGTTAAAAGTTGGTACCCGATTTTAGCTTGTTTTTTTTGCACATTGTATATAAACATTTGTAGCAATAAAGACCAGGAGAGTTTGAATGTCAATTTCGTCCTAATCAGTTCGTTTAAATGATTGCCGACTCTTCACCATTTCAATGTTTAGCAGTTGCAATTTCGATTTACTAGCTTAGCCCTTCGTTTGGACACGAACATATAGATTCACAAATTTCCCAAGTATAGATCCAAAAATTTCCAAAGTATAGATCCACAAATTTCCCAAGTATAGATCCACAAATTTCCCTAGCATAGATCCACAAATTTCTCAAGTATAGATCCACAAATTTCCCAAGTATAGATCCACAAATTTCCAAAGTATAGATCCACAAATTTCCCAAGTATAGATCCACAAATTTCCCAAGTATAGATCCACAAATTTCCCAAGTATATAATAATAATAATAATAATACAAATATATTTAAATATTGCGGATTTACATTTTTAGAGGGGAAGGGCGAAGTCATATGTTGATTTTTAAGGCCATATACAAATTTCCCAAGTATAGATTCACAAATTTCCCAAGTGTAGATTCACAAATTTCCCAAGTATAGATTCACAAATTTCCCAAGTGTAGATTCACAAATTTCCCAAGTATAGATTCACAAATTTCCCAAGTATAGATTCACAAATTTCCCAAGTATAGATTCACAAATTTTCCATATAAGATTCACAAATTTCCCAAGTATAGATCCACAAATTTCCCTAGTATAGATCCACAAATTTCCCTAGTATAGATTCACAAATTTCCCAAATATAGATTTACAAATTTCCCAAGAATAGATTTACAAATTTCCCAAGAATAGATTCACAAATTTCCCAAGTATAGATTCACAAATTTTCCATGTAAAGATTCACAAATTTCCCAAGTATAGATCCACAAATTTCCCAAGTATAGATCCACAAATTTCCCAAGTATAGATCCACAAATTTCCCTAGTATAGATCCACAAATTTCGCTAGTATAGATCCACAAATTTCCCAAGTATAGATTCACAAATTTCCCATGTATAGATTCACAAATTTCCCAAATATAGATTTACAAATTTCCCAAGAATAGATTCACAAATTTTCCAAGTATAGATCCAAAAATTTCCCTAGCATAGATCCACAAATTTCTCAAGTATAGATCCACAAATTTCCCAAGTATAGATCCACAAATTTCCCTAGCATAGATGCACAAATTTCCCAAGTATAGATCCACAAATTTCCCAAGTATAGATCCACAAATTTCCAAAGTATAGATCCACAAATTTCTCAAGTATAGATCCACAAATTTCCCAAGTATAGATCCACAAATTTCCCAAGTATAGATCCACAAATTTCCCAAGTATATAATAATAATAATAATAATAATACAAATATATTTAAATATTGCGGATTTACATTTTTAGAGGGGAAGGGCGAAGTCATATGTTGATTTTTAAGGCCATATACAAATTTCCCAAGTATAGATTCACAAATTTCCCAAGTGTAGATTCACAAATTTCCCAAGTATAGATTCACAAATTTCCCAAGTATAGATTCACAAATTTCCCAAGTATAGATTCACAAATTTCCCAAGTATAGATCCACAAATTTCACTAGTATAGATCCACAAATTTCCCTAGTATAGATCCACAAATTTCCCAAGTATAGATCCACAAATTTCCCAAGTATAGATCCACAAATTTCCCAAGTATAGATCCACAAATTTCCCTAGTATAGATCCACAAATTTCCCTAGTATAGATCCACAAATTTCCCAAGTATAGATTTACAAATTTCCCAAGTATAGATTCACAAATTTCCCATGTATAGATTCCCAAATTTCCCAAATATAGATTTACAAATTTCCCAAGAATAGATTCACAAATTTTCCAAGTATAGATCCACAAATTTCCCTAGCATAGATCCACAAATTTCTCAAGTATAGATCCACAAATTTCCCAAGTATAGATCCACAAATTTCCAAAGTATAGATCCACAAATTTCTCAAGTATAGATCCACAAATTTCCCAAGTATAGATCCACAAATTTCCCAAGTATAGATCCACAAATTTCCCAAGTATATAATAATAATAATAATAATACAAATATATTTAAATATTGCGGATTTACATTTTTAGAGGGGAAGGGCGAAGTCATATGTTGATTTTTAAGGCCATATACAAATTTCCCAAGTATAGATTCACAAATTTCCCAAGTGTAGATTCACAAATTTCCCAAGTATAGATTCACAAATTTCCCAAGTGTAGATTCACAAATTTCCCAAGTATAGATTCACAAATTTCCCAAGTATAGATTCACAAATTTCCCAAGTATAGATTCACAAATTTTCCATGTAAAGATTCACAAATTTCCCAAGTATAGATCCACAAATTTCCCTAGTATAGATCCACAAATTTCCCTAGTATAGATCCACAAATTTCCCAAGTATAGATCCACAAATTTCCCAAGTATAGATCCACAAATTTCCCTAGTATAGATCCACAAATTTCCCAAGTATAGATTTACAAATTTCCCAAGTATAGATTCTCAAATTTCCCATGTATAGATTCACAAATTTCCCAAATATAGATTTACAAATTTCCCAAGAATAGATTCACAAATTTTCCAAGTATAGATTCACAAATTTTCCAAGTATAGATTCACAAATTTTCCAAATATAGATTCACAAATTTTCCATGTATAGATTCACAAATTTCCCAAGTATAGATTCACAAATTTCCCAAGTATAGATTCACAAATTTCCCAAGTATAGATTCACAAATTTCCCAAGTATAGATTCACAAATTTCCCAAGTATAGATTCACAAATTTCCCAAGTATAGATTCACAAATTTCCCAAGTATAGATTCACAAATTTCGCATGTATAGATTCACAAATTTCCCAAGTATAGATTCAAAAATTTCCCAAGTATGATTCACAAATTTCCCAAATATAGATTCACAAATTTCCCCATTATAGATTCACAAATTTCCCAAGTATAGATTCACAAATTTCCCAAGTATAGATTCACAAATTTCCCAAGTATAGATTCACAAATTTTCCATGTAAAGATTCACAAATTTCCCAAGTATAGATCCACAAATTTCCCTAGTATAGATTTACAAATTTCCCAAGTATAGATTCACAAATTTCCCATGTATAGATTCCCAAATTTCCCAAATATAGATTTACAAATTTCCCAAGAATAGATTCACAAATTTTCCAAGTATAGATCCACAAATTTCCCTAACATAGATCCACAAATTTCTCAAGTATAGATCCACAAATTTCCCAAGTATAGATCCACAAATTTCCAAAGTATAGATCCACAAATTTCTCAAGTATAGATCCACAAATTTTCCAAGTATAGATCCACAAATTTCCCAAGTATAGATCCACAAATTTCCCAAGTATATAATAATAATAATAATAATACAAATATATTTAAATATTGCGGATTTACATTTTTAGAGGGGAAGGGCGAAGTCATATGTTGATTTTTAAGGCCATATACAAATTTCCCAAGTATAGATTCACAAATTTCCCAAGTGTAGATTCACAAATTTCCCAAGTATAGATTCACAAATTTCCCAAGTGTAGATTCACAAATTTCCCAAGTATAGATTCACAAATTTCCCAAGTATAGATCCACAAATTTCCCAAGTATATAATAATAATAATAATAATACAAATATATTTAAATATTGCGGATTTACATTTTTAGAGGGGAAGGGCGAAGTCATATGTTGATTTTTAAGGCCATATACAAATTTCCCAAGTATAGATTCACAAATTTCCCAAGTGTAGATTCACAAATTTCCCAAGTATAGATTCACAAATTTCCCAAGTGTAGATTCACAAATTTCCCAAGTATAGATTCACAAATTTCCCAAGTATAGATTCACAAATTTCCCAAGTATAGATTCACAAATTTTCCATGTAAAGATTCACAAATTTCCCAAGTATAGATCCACAAATTTCCCTAGTATAGATCCACAAATTTCCCTAGTATAGATTCACAAATTTCCCAAATATAGATTTACAAATTTCCCAAGAATAGATTCACAAATTTTCCAAGTATAGATTCACAAATTTTCCAAATATAGATTCACAAATTTTTCATGTATAGATTCACAAATTTCCCAAGTATAGATTCACAAATTTCCCAAGTATAGATTCACAAATTTCCCAAGTATAGATTCACAAATTTCCCAAGTATAGATTCACAAATTTCCCAAGTATAGATTCACAAATTTCCCAAGTATAGATCCAAAAATTTCCAAAGTATAGATCCACAAATTTCCCAAGTATAGATCCACAAATTTCCCAAGTATAGATCCACAAATTTCCCAAGTATAGATTCACAAATGTCTCAAGTATAGATCCACAAATTTCCCAAGTATAGATCCACAAATTTCCCTAGCATAGATCCACAAATTTCTCAAGTATAGATCCACAAATTTCCCAAGTATAGATCCACAAATTTCCAAAGTATAGATCCACAAATTTCTCAAGTATAGATCCACAAATTTCCCAAGTATAGATCCACAAATTTCCCAAGTATAGATCCACAAATTTCCCAAGTATATAATAATAATAATAATAATACAAATATATTTAAATATTGCGGATTTACATTTTTAGAGGGGAAGGGCGAAGTCATATGTTGATTTTTAAGGCCACATACAAATTTCCCAAGTATAGATTCACAAATTTCCCAAGTGTAGATTCACAAATTTCCCAAGTATAGATTCACAAATTTCCCAAGTGTAGATTCACAAATTTCCCAAGTATAGATTCACAAATTTCCCAAGTATAGATCCACAAATTTCCCAAGTATAGATCCACAAATTTCCCAAGTATATAATAATAATAATAATAATACAAATATATTTAAATATTGCGGATTTACATTTTTAGAGGGGAAGGGCGAAGTCATATGTTGATTTTTAAGGCCATATACAAATTTCCCAAGTATAGATTCACAAATTTCCCAAGTGTAGATTCACAAATTTCCCAAGTATAGATTCACAAATTTCCCAAGTGTAGATTCACAAATTTCCCAAGTATAGATTCACAAATTTCCCAAGTATAGATTCACAAATTTCCCAAGTATAGATTCACAAATTTCCCAAGTATAGATTCACAAATTTTCCATGTAAAGATTCACAAATTTCCCAAGTATAGATCCACAAATTTCCCAAGTATAGATCCACAAATTTCCCTAGTATAGATTCACAAATTTCCCAAATATAGATTTACAAATTTCCCAAGAATAGATTCACAAATTTTCCAAGTATAGATTCACAAATTTTCCAAATATAGATTCACAAATTTTCCATGTATAGATTCACAAATTTCCCAAGTATAGATTCACAAATTTCCCAAGTATAGATTCACAAATTTCCCAAGTATAGATTCACAAATTTCCCAAGTATAGATTCACAAATTTCCCAAGTATAGATTCACAAATTTCCCAAGTATAGATTCACAAATTTCCCAAGTATAGATTCACAAATTTCCCAAGTATAGATTCACAAATTTCCCAAGTATAGATTCACAAATTTCCAAAGTATAGATCCACAAATTTCCCAAGTATAGATCCACAAATTTCCCATGTATAGATTCACAAATTTCCCAAATATAGATTTACAAATTTCCCAAGAATAGATTCACAAATTTCCCAAGTATAGATCCACAAATTTCCCTAGCATAGATCCACAAATTTCTCAAGTATAGATCCACAAATTTCCCAAGTATAGATCCACAAATCTCCAAAGTATAGATCCACAAATTTCTTAAGTATAGATCCACAAATTTCCCAAGTATAGATCCACAAATTTCCCAAGTATATAATAATAATAATAATAATACAAATATATTTAAATATTGCGGATTTACATTTTTAGAGGGGAAGGGCGAAGTCATATGTTGATTTTTAAGGCCATATACAAATTTCCCAAGTATAGATTCACAAATTTCCCAAGTGTAGATTCACAAATTTCCCAAGTATAGATTCACAAATTTCCCAAGTGTAGATTCACAAATTTCCCAAGTATAGATTCACAAATTTCCCAAGTATAGATTCACAAATTTCCCAAGTATAGATTCACAAATTTCCCATGTAAAGATTCACAAATTTCCCAAGTATAGATCCACAAATTTCCCTAGTATAGATCCACAAATTTCCCAAGTATAGATCCACAAATTTCCCTAGTATAGATCCACAAATTTCGCTAGTATAGATCCACAAATTTCCCAAGTATAGATTTACAAATTTCCCAAGTATAGATTCACAAATTTCCCATGTATAGATTCACAAATTTCCCAAATATAGATTTACAAATTTCCCAAGAATAGACTCACAAATTTTCCAAGTATAGATCCACAAATTTCCCTAGCATAGATCCACAAATTTCTCAAGTATAGATCCACAAATTTCCCAAGTATAGATCCACAAATTTCCAAAGTATAGATCCACAAATTTCTCAAGTATAGATCCACAAATTTCCCAAGTATAGATCCACAAATTTCCCAAGTATAGATCCACAAATTTCCCAAGTATAGATCCACAAATTTCCCAAGTATATAATAATACTAATAATAATACAAATATATTTAAATATTGCGGATTTACATTTTTAGAGGGGAAGGGCGAAGTCATATGTTGATTTTTAAGGCCATATACAAATTTCCCAAGTATAGATTCACAAATTTCCCAAGTGTAGATTCACAAATTTCCCAAGTATAGATTCACAAATTTCCCAAGTATAGATTCACAAATTTCCCAAGTATAGATTCACAAATTTCCCAAGTATAGATTCACAAATTTTCCATGTAAAGATTCACAAATTTCCCAAGTATAGATCCACAAATTTCACTAGTATAGATCCACAAATTTCCCTAGAATAGATCCACAAATTTCCCAAGTATAGATCCACAAATTTCCCAAGTATAGATCCACAAATTTCCCTAGTATAGATCCACAAATTTCCCTAGTATAGATCCACAAATTTCCCAAGTATAGATCCACAAATTTCCCTAGTATAGATCCACAAATTTCGCTAGTATAGATCCACAAATTTCCCAAGTATAGATTTACAAATTTCCCAAGTATAGATTCACAAATTTCCCATGTATAGATTCACAAATTTCCCAAATATAGATTTACAAATTTCCCAAGAATAGATTCACAAATTTTCCAAGTATAGATCCACAAATTTCCCTAGCATAGATCCACAAATTTCTCAAGTATAGATCCACAAATTTCCCAAGTATAGATCCACAAATTTCCAAAGTATAGATCCACAAATTTCTCAAGTATAGATCCACAAATTCCCCAAGTATAGATCCACAAATTTCCCAAGTATATAATAATAATAATAATAATACAAATATATTTAAATATTGCGGATTTACATTTTTAGAGGGGAAGGGCGAAGTCATATGTTGATTTTTAAGGCCATATACAAATTTCCCAAGTATAGATTCACAAATTTCCCAAGTGTAGATTCACAAATTTCCCAAGTATATATTCACAAATTTCCCAAGTGTAGATTCACAAATTTCCCAAGTATAGATTCACAAATTTCCCAAGTATAGATTCACAAATTTCCCAAGTATAGATTCACAAATTTCCCATGTAAAGATTCACAAATTTCCCAAGTATAGATCCACAAATTTCCCTAGTATAGATCCACAAATTTCCCAAGTATAGATCCACAAATTTCCCTAGTATAGATCCACAAATTTCGCTAGTATAGATCCACAAATTTCCCAAGTATAGATTTACAAATTTCCCAAGTATAGATTCACAAATTTCCCATGTATAGATTCCCAAATTTCCCAAATATAGATTTACAAATTTCCCAAGAATAGATTCACAAATTTTCCAAGTATAGATCCACAAATTTCCCAAGTATATATTCACAAATTTCCCAAGTGTAGATTCACAAATTTCCCAAGTATAGATTCACAAATTTCCCAAGTATAGATTCACAAATTTCCCAAGTATAGATTCACAAATTTCCCATGTAAAGATTCACAAATTTCCCAAGTATAGATCCACAAATTTCCCTAGTATAGATCCACAAATTTCCCAAGTATAGATCCACAAATTTCCCTAGTATAGATCCACAAATTTCGCTAGTATAGATCCACAAATTTCCCAAGTATAGATTTACAAATTTCCCAAGTATAGATTCACAAATTTCCCAAGTATAGATTCACAAATTTCCCATGTATAGATTCCCAAATTTCCCAAATATAGATTTACAAATTTCCCAAGAATAGATTCACAAATTTTCCAAGTATAGATCCACAAATTTCCCTAGCATAGATCCACAAATTTCTCAAGTATAGATCCACAAATTTCCCAAGTATAGATCCACAAATTTCCCAAGTATAGATTCACAAATTTCCCAAGTATAGATTCACAAATTTCCCATGTAAAGATTCACAAATTTCCCAAGTATAGATCCACAAATTTCCCTAGTATAGATCCACAAATTTCCCAAGTATAGATCCACAAATTTCCCTAGTATAGATCCACAAATTTCGCTAGTATAGATCCACAAATTTCCCAAGTATAGATTTACAAATTTCCCAAGTATAGATTCACAAATTTCCCATGTATAGATTCCCAAATTTCCCAAATATAGATTTACAAATTTCCCAAGAATAGATTCACAAATTTTCCAAGTATAGATCCACAAATTTCCCTAGCATAGATCCACAAATTTCTCAAGTATAGATCCACAAATTTCCCAAGTATAGATCCACAAATTTCCAAAGTATAGATCCACAAATTTCCCAAGTGTAGATTCACAAATTTCCCAAGTATATATTCACAAATTTCCCAAGTGTAGATTCACAAATTTCCCAAGTATAGATTCACAAATTTCCCAAGTATAGATTCACAAATTTCCCAAGTATAGATTCACAAATTTCCCATGTAAAGATTCACAAATTTCCCAAGTATAGATCCACAAATTTCCCTAGTATAGATCCACAAATTTCCCAAGTATAGATCCACAAATTTCCCTAGTATAGATCCACAAATTTCGCTAGTATAGATCCACAAATTTCCCAAGTATAGATTTACAAATTTCCCAAGTATAGATTCACAAATTTCCCATGTATAGATTCCCAAATTTCCCAAATATAGATTTACAAATTTCCCAAGAATAGATTCACAAATTTTCCAAGTATAGATCCACAAATTTCCCTAGCATAGATCCACAAATTTCTCAAGTATAGATCCACAAATTTCCCAAGTATAGATCCACAAATTTCCAAAGTATAGATCCACAAATTTCTCAAGTATAGATCCACAAATTTCCCAAGTATAGATCCACAAATTTCCCAAGTATAGATCCACAAATTTCCCAAGTATATAATAATAATAATAATAATAATACAAATATATTTAAATATTGCGGATTTACATTTTTAGAGTGAAAGGGCGAAGTCATATGTTGATTTTTAAGGCCATATACAAATTTCCCAAGTATAGATTCACAAATTTCCCAAGTGTAGATTCACAAATTTCCCAAGTATAGATTCACAAATTTCCCAAGTATAGATTCACAAATTTCCCAAGTATAGATTCACAAATTTCCCAAGTATAGATTCACAAATTTTCCATGTAAAGATTCACAAATTTCCCAAGTATAGATCCACAAATTTTACTAGTATAGATCCACAAATTTCCCTAGTATAGATCCACAAATTTCCCAAGTATAGATCCACAAATTTCCCAAGTATAGATCCACAAATTTCCAAGTATAGATCCACAAATTTCCCTAGTATAGATCCACAAATTTCCCTAGTATAGATCCACAAATTTCCCAAGTATAGATTTACAAATTTCCCAAGTATAGATTCACAAATTTCCCATGTATAGATTCACAAATTTCCCAAATATAGATTTACAAATTTCCCAAGAATAGATTCACAAATTTTCCAAGTATAGATCCACAAATTTCCCTAGCATAGATCCACAAATTTCTCAAGTATAGATCCACAAATTTCCCAAGTATAGATCCACAAATTTCCAAAGTATAGATCCACAAATTTCTCAAGTATAGATCCACAAATTTCCCAAGTATAGATCCACAAATTTCCCAAGTATAGATCCACAAATTTCCCAAGTATATAATAATAATAATAATAATACAAATATATTTAAATATTGCGGATTTACATTTTTAGAGGGGAAGGGCGAAGTCATATGTTGATTTTTAAGGCCATATACAAATTTCCCAAGTATAGATTGTCATTTCTGGTGATTCATACTTATAAGGAGATGTGACTTGTGGGTGTACAGTTCTGGTCATTATACTTATAGGGTTGTTTACTTATGTATGTATGGGACGAATAATGTTATATATATGTTGGCCTTGGGGCTTGTGTGGAAGGCTATATAGCCATATAGTATCTTCAGCTGCATTTACGAACTTTAACCCCCATGGAGCGAAAGAACGCGGTGATAGTGAAGATCGGAGAGCAAGATGGGGGCTTTGTTGAAGCCGAAGCCGATGTTCGGGTGATTATAATGGTTAGCATGTTAGAGTGAAAATGTAAAGGAGAAAGCGTTTGTTTTCTGCCACTCCAAAAAGGAACTCGAAAGAAGGACGACATAGTCAAAGAAATGAATAAAGATATTTGGAATCGAAATTGGTGTTTAAATGAATTAGTTACTTAAATAATTCGCTTGGTGGAAAATAAAATGGTGCCGAAACCCGGGAGTTGAACGTATCAGCCAGGAGCCTTTGGATGGATTAAGAATGTGGAATTAGAGTGAAGAAATCAAAATATTGTAAGTTGAAATCCAGATAACGTTTTCGGAAAAAAGACGCCTTTTTCAGTATGGCGGCGATTGACGAAAGAGGAAGAGAACAGACGCCTAAGAAAGGTCGAGATTGGACGCCGCCCGGACAGAGAGGCAAGCGGCTAAAGTTAACGAAATTGAATGAATATAGTCTCCGTTCGTGTTGGATGGCTATAATGGGTTTGATGTTTTCCTTTTGATTTTAAATAATGTCATATCACAATAAGTTGTCGAAAGTTAAAATTGCTGGGATATTTAGTTAATCCTGTTAGCTACGCCTATAGGTACACGGTATTCATATTACGGTACCTAATTGACGGTACCTAGCTGGGGTAGAGTAAGTGGAGTATAGTCATTGGAATCGGGCCGTAGAAGGCTTATAATTATAAGTACGAAATTGGGATGGAAGGGCAGTACAAGTAGAATGTACGTAATTGGAATTGTTAAGGTACTACGAAATAGGTGTAAAGTAGACCAGGATAGTATTTCTATTCTACACCTATATTAGATTAATTGTAATGAAACTAATCAATTAATACTTAGGAGTTGAAAAAATAAATGTAAAGTAGACCAAGATAGTATTTCTATTCTACAATACATTAGATTAATTGTAATGACTAATAAACAATTAATACTTAGGAGTTGAAACTCATAAAGAATGTATTAAATACTTGGTTGCTAAGCCTAACGAGTTCCTTAACAATTTCGTGCTTGTAAAAGATGGTGGCGACTCTTTTGCTTGAAAATGAATTGAAAGGTACTTAAATTGTTCTTCCCCCATTTCCTCCCAAGGGGGGAAGACATTGGTTAGCGACCAAAGAGGGGTCCGCGTCCCAATGTCCAATGCTCAGCGCTAATGGTCCTTTCTAGCGCCCTTGAAATTAGGAGACGAAAGGGGATGAAAACGGGTAAAGGGAGAATGAAGTATCGCCCGTTACGGCAATGGGAAGGGAGCGTTTAGCGTCCGTTGGATACGGGATATTGTAAGAGAGCGAGCGAAGAAATCGATCGATCGAACAACTAACGAATTGGCCAGAGCTCTGGATACGAAACTAAACATAACAATATATTAAGAGAAACAATTAACAAAAGGAAAGTAACAATAAGAGAAGCAAATAAATAGAGATGAAACAAAAATTACTCTAAATATAAAACAAAATTACCAAAAATACTAGTTGCTTAAAACAACATTATCAGAATACGAAGTTGAAAGTACGTACGAAGTTGAGTTGTTAGAGGAACTATCGCGTTACTAGAGGAACTATCGCGTTACTAGAGGAACTATCGCGTTACTAGAGGAACTATCGCGTTACTAGAGGAACTATCGCGTTACTAGAGGAACTATCGCGTTACTAGAGGAACTATCGCGTTACTAGAGGAACTATCGCGTTACTAGAGGAACTATCGCGTTACTAGAGGAACTATCGCGTTACTAGAGGAACTATCGCGTTACTAGAGGAACTATCGCGTTACTAGAGGAACTATCGCGTTACTAGAGGAACTATCGCGTTACTAGAGGAACTATCGCGTTACTAGAGGAACTATCGCGTTACTAGAGGAACTATCGCGTTACTAGAGGAACTATCGCGTTACTAGAGGAACTATCGCGTTACTAGAGGAACTATCGCGTTACTAGAGGAACTATCGCGTTACTAGAGGAACTATCGCGTTACTAGAGGAACTATCGCGTTACTAGAGGAACTATCGCGTTACTAGAGGAACTATCGCGTTACTAGAGGAACTATCGCGTTACTAGAGGAACTATCGCGTTACTAAGGAAACAAGAGAAAACGATCATGATGAGAGAAAATGATAATGATGAGAGAAATTGATCATGATGAGAGAAATTGATCATGATGAGAGAAATTGATCATGATGAGAGAAATTGATCATGATGAGAGAAATTGATCACGATGAGAGAATGTTCATGATGAGAGAAAATGTTCATGATGAGAGAAAATGTTCATGATGAGAGAAAATGTTCATGATGAAAGAATGTTCATGATGAGAGAATGGTCATGATGAAAGAATGGTCATGATGAGAGAATGGTCATGATGAGAGAATGGTCACGATGAGAGATGATTGTCACGATGAGAGATGATTGTCACGATGAGAGATGATTGTCACGATGAGATATAATTGTCACGATGAGATATAATTGTCACGATGAGATATAATTGTCACGATGAGATATAATTGTCACGATGAGAGATAATTGTCACGATGAGAGATAATTGTCACGATGAGATATAATTGTCACGATGAGAGATAATTGTCACGATGAGAGATAATTGTCACGATGAGAGATAATTGTCACGATGAGAGATAATTGTCACGATGAGAGATAATTGTCACGATGAGAGATAATTGTCACGATGAGAGATAATTGTCACGATGAGAGATAATTGTCGCGATGAGAGATAATTGTCACGATGAGAGATAATTGTCACGATGAGAGATAATTGTGACGATGAGAGATAATTGTGACGATGAGAGATAATTGTCACGATGAGAGATAATTGTCGCGATGAGAGATAATTGTCGCGATGAGAGATTAGTCGTTATGATGAGAGATTGGTCGTCGTGACGAGAGATTGATCGTCGTGATGAGAGATTGATCGTCGTGATGAGAGATTGATCGTCGTGATGAGAGATTGATCGTCGTGATGAGAGATTGATCGTCGTGATGAGAGATTGGTCGTCGTGATGAGAGATTAATCGTCGTGATGAGAGGTTGATCGTCGTGATGAGAGATTGATCATCGTGATGAGAGATTGGTTATCGTGACGAGAAATTAATCGTGATGGAGAGACTAATCATGATGAGGGATTTATGATAAATATACATATGAAATTAAAATATTAATTATTGTATAAAGTAACTGTTAGAAAAAAGAAATAAATGTTGAAATATATTAGCCATTGTGGAATTTACTAATTGTGAACAAAAAGAGTGATTCGGTGACTTTGACTGTAAAAATGTTATGAATCGGAGTAATATACGAAAAAGGTTTTTGCCCAAGTAGTGGGTTTTCCCTGAACTACTTTTCCCATAATGATGGGTTTTTTTGTAGTTCAAATTAGCTGCGCGTGAAGAGATGTTCATTATAGAACGAGAATCTATGTGTTGAGTGGAAAAGATAAGAAAATTTAATGTGTAAATCCGATATTAACGGATCTAAACGCATGAAACTATTAAGTGATTAGTATTGTTAAAAATGATTAAATGTTGAGATTAACTGTGAAGTGTTTACTAATAGCAATGTTAACTTGAGTCGAGTCATGAAATTCTGCAGTATGAATTTATGTTGTTATTAAATTGGTTAAGTGTGTTGTTATGAGCAATGCTCATGGCGGGGGAATGTCATTTCTGGTGATTCATACTTATAAGGAGATGTGACTTGTGGGTGTACAGTTCTGGTCATTATACTTATAGGGTTGTTTACTTATGTATGTATGGGACGAATAATGTTATATATATGTTGGCCTTGGGGCTTGTGTGGAAGGCTATATAGCCATATAGTATCTTCAGCTGCATTTACGAACTTTAACCCCCATGGAGCGAAAGAACGCGGTGATAGTGAAGATCGGAGAGCAAGATGGGGGCTTTGTTGAAGCCGAAGCCGATGTTCGGGTGATTATAATGGTTAGCATGTTAGAGTGAAAATGTAAAGGAGAAAGCGTTTGTTTTCTGCCACTCCAAAAAGGAACTCGAAAGAAGGACGACATAGTCAAAGAAATGAATAAAGATATTTGGAATCGAAATTGGTGTTTAAATGAATTAGTTACTTAAATAATTCGCTTGGTGGAAAATAAAATAGATTCACAAATTTCCCAAGTATAGATTCACAAATTTCCCAAGTGTAGATTCACAAATTTCCCAAGTATAGATTCACAAATTTCCCAAGTATAGATTCACAAATTTTCCATGTAAAGATTCACAAATTTCCCAAGTATAGATCCACAAATTTCCCAAGTATAGATCCACAAATTTCCCTAGTATAGATCCACAAATTTCCCAAGTATAGATCCACAAATTTCCCAAGTATAGATCCACAAATTTCCCAAGTATAGATCCACAAATTTCCCAAGTATAGATCCACAAATTTCCCAAGTATAGATTTACAAATTTCCCAAGTATAGATTCACAAATTTCCCATGTATAGATTCACAAATTTCCCAAATATAGATTTACAAATTTCCCAAGAATAGATTCACAAATTTTCCAAGTATAGATTCACAAATTTTCCAAGTATAGATTCACAAATTTTCCAAATATAGATTCACAAATTTTCCATGTATAGATTCACAAATTTCCCAAGTATAGATTCACAAATTTCCCAAGTATAGATTCACAAATTTCCCAAGTATAGATTCACAAATTTCCCAAGTATAGATTCTTAAATTTCCCAAGTATAGATTCACAAACTTCCCAAGTATAGATTCACAAATTTCCCAAGTATAGATTCACAAATTTCGCATGTATAGATTCACAAATTTCCCAAGTATAGATTCAAAAATTTCCCAAGTATGATTCACATTTTTCCCCATTATAGATTCACAAATTTCCCAAGTATAGATTCACAAATTTCCCAAGTATAGATTCACAAATTTTCCATGTAAAGATTCACAAATTTCCCAAGTATAGATCCACAAATTTCCCTAGTATAGATTTACAAATTTCCCAAGTATAGATTCACAAATTTCCCATGTATAGATTCACAAATTTCCCAAATATAGATTTACAAATTTCCCAAGAATAGATTCACAAATTTTCCAAGTATAGATCCACAAATTTCCCTAGCATAGATCCACAAATTTCTCAAGTATAGATCCACAAATTTCCCAAGTATAGATCCACAAATTTCCAAAGTATAGATCCACAAATTTCTCAAGTATAGATCCACAAATTTCCCAAGTATAGATCCACAAATTTCCCAAGTATAGATCCACAAATTTCCCAAGTATATAATAATAATAATAATACAAATATATTTAAATATTGCGGATTTACATTTTTAGAGGGGAAGGGCGAAGTCATATGTTGATTTTTAAGGCCATATACAAATTTCCCAAGTATAGATTCACAAATTTCCCAAGTGTAGATTCACAAATTTCCCAAGTATAGATTCAAAATTTCCCAAGTGTAGATTCACAAATTTCCCAAGTATAGATTCACAAATTTCCCAAGTATAGATTCACAAATTTTCCATGTAAAGATTCACAAATTTCCCAAGTATAGATCCACAAATTTCCCTAGTATAGATCCACAAATTTCCCTAGTATAGATCCACAAATTTCCCAAGTATAGATCCACAAATTTCCCAAGTATAGATCCACAAATTTCCCAAGTATAGATCCACAAATTTCCCTAGTATAGATCCACAAATTTCCCTAGTATAGATCCACAAATTTCCCAAGTATAGATTTACAAATTTCCCAAGTATAGATTCACAAATTTCCCATGTATAGATTCACAAATTTCCCAAATATAGATTTACAAATTTCCCAAGAATAGATCCACAAATTTCCCTAGCATAGATCCACAAATTTCTCAAGTATAGATCCACAAATTTCCAAAGTATAGATCCACAAATTTCTCAAGTATAGATCCACAAATTTCCCAAGTATAGATCCACAAATTTCCCAAGTATAGATCCACAAATTTCCCAAGTATAGATTTACAAATTTCCCAAGTATAGATTCACAAATTTCCCATGTATAGATTCACAAATTTCCCAAATATAGATTTACAAATTTCCCAAGAATAGATTCACAAATTTTCCAAGTATAGATTCACAAATTTTCCAAGTATAGATTCACAAATTTTCCAAATATAGATTCACAAATTTTCCATGTATAGATTCACAAATTTCCCAAGTATAGATTCACAAATTTCCCAAGTATAGATTCACAAATTTCCCAAGTATAGATTCACAAATTTCCCAAGTATAGATTCTTAAATTTCCCAAGTATAGATTCACAAATTTCCCAAGTATAGATTCACAAATTTCCCAAGTATAGATTCACAAATTTCGCATGTATAGATTCACAAATTTCCCAAGTATAGATTCAAAAATTTCCCAAGTATGATTCACAAATTTCCCAAATATAGATTCACAAATTTCCCCATTATAGATTCACAAATTTCCCAAGTATAGATTCACAAATTTCCCAAGTATAGATTCACAAATTTTCCATGTAAAGATTCACAAATTTCCCAAGTATAGATCCACAAATTTCCCTAGTATAGATTTACAAATTTCCCAAGTATAGATTCACAAATTTCCCATGTATAGATTCACAAATTTCCCAAATATAGATTTACAAATTTCCCAAGAATAGATTCACAAATTTTCCAAGTATAGATCCACAAATTTCCCTAGCATAGATCCACAAATTTCTCAAGTATAGATCCACAAATTTCCCAAGTATAGATCCACAAATTTCCAAAGTATAGATCCACAAATTTCTCAAGTATAGATCCACAAATTTCCCAAGTATAGATCCACAAATTTCCCAAGTATAGATCCACAAATTTCCCAAGTATATAATAATAATAATAATACAAATATATTTAAATATTGCGGATTTACATTTTTAGAGGGGAAGGGCGAAGTCATATGTTGATTTTTAAGGCCATATACAAATTTCCCAAGTATAGATTCACAAATTTCCCAAGTGTAGATTCACAAATTTCCCAAGTATAGATTCAAAATTTCCCAAGTGTAGATTCACAAATTTCCCAAGTATAGATTCACAAATTTCCCAAGTATAGATTCACAAATTTTCCATGTAAAGATTCACAAATTTCCCAAGTATAGATCCACAAATTTCCCTAGTATAGATCCACAAATTTCCCTAGTATAGATCCACAAATTTCCCAAGTATAGATCCACAAATTTCCCAAGTATAGATCCACAAATTTCCCAAGTATAGATCCACAAATTTCCCTAGTATAGATCCACAAATTTCCCTAGTATAGATCCACAAATTTCCCAAGTATAGATTTACAAATTTCCCAAGTATAGATTCACAAATTTCCCATGTATAGATTCACAAATTTCCCAAATATAGATTTACAAATTTCCCAAGAATAGATTCACAAATTTTCCAAGTATAGATCCACAAATTTCCCTAGCATAGATCCACAAATTTCTCAAGTATAGATCCACAAATTTCCAAAGTATAGATCCACAAATTTCTCAAGTATAGATCCACAAATTTCCCAAGTATAGATCCACAAATTTCCCAAGTATAGATCCACAAATTTCCCAAGTATATAATAATAATAATAATAATAAAAATATATTTAAATATTGCGGATTTACATTTTAAGAGGGGAAGGGCGAAGTCATATGTTGATTTTTAAGGCCATATACAAATTTCCCAAGTATAGATTCACAAATTTCCCAAGTGTAGATTCACAAATTTCCCAAGTATAGATTCACAAATTTCCCAAGTGTAGATTCACAAATTTCCCAAGTATAGATTCACAAATTTCCCAAGTATAGATTCACAAATTTTCCATGTAAAGATTCACAAATTTCCCAAGTATAGATCCACAAATTTCCCTAGTATAGATCCACAAATTTCCCTAGTATAGATCCACAAATTTCCCAAGTATAGATCCACAAATTTCCAAGTATAGATCCACAAATTTCCCAAGTATAGATCCACAAATTTCCCTAGTATAGATCCACAAATTTTCCAAGTATAGATTTACAAATTTCCCAAGTATAGATTCACAAATTTCCCATGTATAGATTCACAAATTTCCCAAATATAGATTTACAAATTTCCCAAGAATAGATTCACAAATTTTCCAAGTATAGATCCACAAATTTCCCTAGCATAGATCCACAAATTTCCAAAGTATAGATCCACAAATTTCTCAAGTATAGATCCACAAATTTCCCAAGTATAGATCCACAAATTTCCCAAGTATATAATAATAATAATAATAATACAAATATATTTAAATATTGCGGATTTACATTTTTAGAGGGGAAGGGCGAAGTCATATGTTGATTTTTAAGGCCATATACAAATTTCCCAAGTATAGATTCACAAATTTCCCAAGTGTAGATTCACAAATTTCCCAAGTATAGATTCACAAATTTCCCAAGTGTAGATTCACAAATTTCCCAAGTATAGATTCACAAATTTCCCAAGTATAGATTCACAAAATTCCCAAGTATAGATTCACAAATTTTCCATGTAAAGATTCACAAATTTCCCAAGTATAGATCCACAAATTTCCCTAGTATAGATCCACAAATTTCCCTAGTATAGATCCACAAATTTCCCAAGTATAGATCCACAAATTTCCCAAGTATAGATCCACAAATTTCCCTAGTATAGATCCACAAATTTCCCTAGTATAGATCCACAAATTTCCCAAGTATAGATCCACAAATTTCCCAAGTATAGATTTACAAATTTCCCAAGTATAGATTCACAAATTTCCCAAATATAGATTTCCAAATTTCCCAAGAATAGATTCACAAATTTTCCAAGTATAGATTCACAAATTTTCCAAGTATAGATTCACAAATTTTCCATGTATAGATTCACAAATTTCCAAAGTATAGATTCACAAATTTCCCAAGTATAGATTCACAAATTTCCCAAGTATAGATTCACAAATTTCCCAAGTATAGATTCACAAATTTCCCAAGTATAGATTCACAAATTTCCCAAGTATAGATTCACAAATTTCCCAAGTATAGATCCACAAATTTCCCAAGTATAGATCCACAAATTTCCCAAGTATATAATAATAATAATAATAAAACAAATATATTTAAATATTGCGGATTTACATTTTTAGAGGGGAAGGGCGAAGTCATATGTTGATTTTTAAGGCCATATACAAATTTCCCAAGTATAGATTCACAAATTTCCCAAGTGTAGATTCACAAATTTCCCAAGTATAGATTCACAAATTTCCCAAGTGTAGATTCACAAATTTCCCAAGTATAGATTCACAAATTTCCCAAGTATAGATTCACAAATTTCCCAATTATAGATTCACAAATTTTCCATGTAAAGATTCACAAATTTCCCAAGTATAGATCCACAAATTTCCCTAGTATAGATCCACAAATTTCCGAAGTATAGATCCACAAATTTCCCAAGTATAGATCCACAAATTTCCCTAGTATAGATCCACAAATTTCCCAAGTATAGATCCACAAATTTCCCAAGTATAGATTTACAAATTTCCCAAGTATAGATTCACAAATTTCCCAAGTATAGATTCACAAATTTTCCATGTAAAGATTCACAAATTTCCCAAGTATAGATCCACAAATTTCCCTAGTATAGATCCACAAATTTCCCTAGTATAGATCCACAAATTTCCCAAGTATAGATCCACAAATTTCCCAAGTATAGATCCACAAATTTCCCAAGTATAGATCCACAAATTTCCCTAGTATAGATCCACAAATTTCCCTAGTATAGATCCACAAATTTCCCAAGTATAGATTTACAAATTTCCCAAGTATAGATTCACAAATTTCCCAAATATAGATTTACAAATTTCCCAAGAATAGATTCACAAATTTTCCAAGTATAGATCCACAAATTTCCCTAGCATAGATCCACAAATTTCTCAAGTATAGATCCACAAATTTCCCAAGTATAGATCCACAAATTTCCAAAGTATAGATCCACAAATTTCTCAAGTATAGATCCACAAATTTCCCAAGTATAGATCCACAAATTTCCCAAGTATATAATAATAATAATAATAATAAAACAAATATATTTAAATATTGCGGATTTACATTTTTAGAGGGGAAGGGCGAAGTCATATGTTGATTTTTAAGGCCATATACAAATTTCCCAAGTATAGATTCACAAATTTCCCAAGTGTAGATTCACAAATTTCCCAAGTATAGATTCACAAATTTCCCAAGTGTAGATTCACAAATTTCCCAAGTATAGATTCACAAATTTCCCAAGTATAGATTCACAAATTTCCCAATTATAGATTCACAAATTTTCCATGTAAAGATTCACAAATTTCCCAAGTATAGATCCACAAATTTCCCTAGTATAGATCCACAAATTTCCCAAGTATAGATCCACAAATTTCCCAAGTATAGATCCACAAATTTCCCTAGTATAGATCCACAAATTTCCCAAGTATAGATCCACAAATTTCCCAAGTATAGATTTACAAATTTCCCAAGTATAGATTCACAAATTTCCCATGTATAGATTCCCAAATTTCCCAAATATAGATTTACAAATTTCCCAAGAATAGATTCACAAATTTTCCAAGTATAGATTCACAAATTTTCCAAGTATAGATTCACAAATTTTCCAAATATAGATTCACAAATTTTCCATGTATAGATTCACAAATTTCCCAAGTATAGATTCACAAATTTCCCAAGTATAGATTCACAAATTTCCCAAGTATAGATTCACAAATTTCCCAAGTATAGATTCACAAATTTCCCAAGTATAGATTCACAAATTTCCCAAGTATAGATTCACAAATTTCCCAAGTATAGATCCAAAAATTTCTAAAGTATAGATCCAAAAATTTCCCTAGCATAGATCCAAAAATTTCCCAAGTATAGATCCACAAATTTCCCAAGTATAGATCCACAAATTTCTCAAGTATAGATCCACAAATTTCCCAAGTATAGATCCACAAATTTCCCAAGTATAGATCCACAAATTTCCCAAGTATAGATCCACAAATTTCCCAAGTATATAATAATAATAATAATAATAATAATAATAATAATAATAATAATAATAATAATAATAATAATACAAATTTATTTAAATATTAGGGATTTACATTTTTAGAGGGGAAGGGCGAAGTCATATGTTGACTTTTAAGCCCATATACAAATTTCCCAAGTATAGATTCACAAATTTCCCAAGTGTAGATTCACAAATTTCCCAAGTATAGATTCACAAATTTCACAAGTATAGATTCACAAATTTCCCAAGTATAGATTCACAAATTTTCCATGTAAAGATTCACAAATTTCCCAAGTATAGATCCACAAATTTCCCTAGTATAGATCCAGAAATTTCCCTAGTATAGATCCACAAATTTCCCAAGTATAGATCCACAAATTTCCTAAGTATAGATCCACAAATTTCTCAAGCATAGATCCACAAATTTCCCTAGTATAGATTCACAAATTTCCCTAGTATAGATCCACAAATTTCCCAAGTATAGATTTACAAATTTCCCAAGTATAGATTCACAAATTTCCCATGTATAGATTCACAAATTTCCCAAATATAGATTCACAAATATCCCAAGAATAGATTCACAAATATCCCAAGAATAGATTCACAAATTTCCCAAGTATAGATTCACAAATTTCCCAAGTATATATTCACAAATTTTCCAAGTATAGATTCACAAATTTTCCAAGTATAGATTCACAAATTTTCCAAATATAGATTCACAAATTTTCCATGTATAGATTCACAAATTTCCCAAGTATAGATTCACAAATTTCCCAAGTATAGATTCACAAATTTCCCAAGTATAGATTCACAAATTTTTCATGTAAAGATTCACAAATTTCCCAAGTATAGATCCACAAATTTCCCTAGTATAGATTCACAAATTTCCCTAGTATAGATCCACAAATTTCCCAAGTATAGATCCACAAATTTCCCAAGTATAGATTCACAAATTTTCCAAGTATAGATGCACAAATTTTCCAAATATAGATTCACAAATTTTCCATGTATAGATTCACAAATTTCCCAAGTATAGATCCACAAATTTCCCAAGTGTAGATTCACAAATTTCCCAAGTATAGATTCACAAATTTCCCAAGTATAGATTCACAAATTTCCCAAGTATAGATTCACAAATTTTCCATGTAAAGATTCACAAATTTCCCAAGTATAGATCCACAAATTTCCCTAGTATAGATCCACAAATTTCCCTAGTATAGATCCACAAATTTCCCAAGTATAGATCCACAAATTTCCCAAGTATAGATCCACAAATTTCCCAAGAATAGATCCACAAATTTCCCTAGTATAGATCCACAAATTTCCCTAGTATAGATCCACAAATTTCCCAAGTATAGATTTACAAATTTCCCAAGTATAGATTCACAAATTTCCCATGTATAGATTCACAAATTTCCCAAATATAGATTTACAAATTTCCCAAGAATAGATTCACAAATTTTCGAGTATAGATCCACAAATTTCCCTAGCATAGATCCACAAATTTCTCAAGTATAGATCCACAAATTTCCCAAGTATAGATCCACAAATTTACAAAGTATAGATCCACAAATTTCTCAAGTATAGATCCACAAATTTCCCAAGTATAGATCCACAAATTTCCAAAGTATAGATCCACAAATTTCTCAAGTATAGATCCACAAATTTCCCAAGTATAGATCCACAAATTTTCCAAGTATATAATAATAATAATAATAATACAAATATATTTAAATATTGCGGATTTACATTTTTAGAGGGGAAGGGCGAAGTCATATGTTGATTTTTAAGGCCATATACAAATTTCCCAAGTATAGATTCACAAATTTCCCAAGTGTAGATTCACAAATTTCCCAAGTATAGATTCACAAATTTCCCAAGTGTAGATTCACAAATTTCCCAAGTATAGATTCACAAATTTCCCAAGTATAGATTCACAAATTTCCCAAGTATAGATTCACAAATTTTCCATGTAAAGATTCACAAATTTCCCAAGTATAGATCCACAAATTTCCCTAGTATAGATCCACAAATTTCCCTAGTATAGATCCACAAATTTCCCAAGTATAGATCCACAAATTTCCCTAGTATAGATCCACAAATTTCCCTAGTATAGATCCACAAATTTCCCAAGTATAGATCCACAAATTTCCCAAGTATAGATTTACAAATTTCCCAAGTATAGATTCACAAATTTCCCATGTATAGATTCCCAAATTTCCCAAATATAGATTTACAAATTTCCCAAGAATAGATTCACAAATTTTCCAAGTATAGATTCACAAATTTTCCAAGTATAGATTCACAAATTTTCCAAGTATAGATTCACAAATTTTCCAAATATAGATTCACAAATTTTCCATGTATAGATTCACAAATTTCCCAAGTATAGATTCACAAATTTCCCAAGTATAGATTCACAAATTTCCCAAGTATAGATTCACAAATTTCCCAAGTATAGATTCACAAATTTCCCAAGTATAGATTCACAAATTTTCCAAGTATAGATTCACAAATTTCGCATGTATAGATTCACAAATTTCCCAAGTATAGATTCAAAAATTTCCCAAGTATGATTCACAAATTTCCCAAGTATAGATTCACAAATTTTCCAAATATAGATTCACAAATTTTCCATGTATAGATTCACAAATTTCCCAAGTATAGATTCACAAATTTCCCAAGTATAGATTCACAAATTTCCCAAGTATAGATTCACAAATTTCCCAAGTATAGATTCACAAATTTCCCAAGTATAGATTCACAAATTTTCCAAGTATAGATTCACAAATTTCGCATGTATAGATTCACAAATTTCCCCATTATAGATTCACAAATTTCCCAAGTATAAATTCACAAATTTCACAAGTATAGATTCACAAATCTTCCAAGTATAGATTCACAAATTTCCCAAGTATAGATTCACAAATTTCCCAAGTATAGATCCAAAAATTTCCAAAGTATAGATCCACAAATTTCCCAAGTATAGATCCACAAATTTCCCAAGTATAGATCCACAAATTTCCCAAGTATAGATCCACAAATTTCCCAAGTATAGATCCACAAATTTCCCAAGTATAGATTCACAAATGTCTCAAGTATAGATCCACAAATTTCCCAAGTATAGATCCACAAATTTCCAAAGTATAGATCCACAAATTTCCCAAGTATATAATAATAATAATAATAATACAAATTTATTTAAATATTGGGGATTTACATTTTTAGAGGGGAAGGGCGAAGTCATATGTTGACTTTTAAGCCCATATACAAATTTCCCAAGTATAGATTCACAAATTTCCCAAGTATAGATTCACAAATTTTCCAAATATAGATTCACAAATTTTCCATGTATAGATTCACAAATTTCCCAAGTATAGATTCACAAATTTTCCAAATATAGATTCACAAATTTTCCATGTATAGATTCACAAATTTCCCAAGTATAGATTCACAAATTTCCCAAGTTTAGATCCACAAATTTCCCAAGTATAGATCCAAAAATTTCTAAAGTATAGATCCACAAATTTCCCTAGCATAGATCCACAAATTTCCCAAGTATAGATCCACAAATTTCCCAAGTATAGATCCACAAATTTCTCAAGTATAGATCCACAAATTTCCCAAGTATAGATCCACAAATTTCCCAAGTATAGATCCACAAATTTCCCAAGTATAGATCCACAAATTTCCCAAGTATAGATCCACAAATTTCCCAAGTATATAATAATAATAATAATAATAATAATAATAATAATAATAATACAAATTTATTTAAATATTGGGGATTTACATTTTTAGAGGGGAAGGGCGAAGTCATATGTTGACTTTTAAGCCCATATACAAATTTCCCAAGTATAGATTCACAAATTTCCCAAGTGTAGATTCACAAATTTCCCCAGTATAGATTCACAAATTTCACAAGTATAGATTCACAAATTTCCCAAGTATAGATTCACAAATTTTCCATGTAAAGATTCACAAATTTCCCAAGTATAGATCCACAAATTTCCCTAGTATAGATCCACAAATTTCCCTAGTATAGATCCACAAATTTCCCAAGTATAGATCCACAAATTTCCCAAGTATAGATCCACAAATTTCCTAAGTATAGATACACAAATTTCTCAAGCATAGATCCACAAATTTCCCTAGTATAGATCCACAAATTTCCCTAGTATAGATCCACAAATTTCCCAAGTATAGATTTACAAATTTCCCAAGTATAGATTCACAAATTTCCCAAATATATATTCACAAATTTCCCAAGTATAGATTCACAAATTTTCCAAGTATTGATTCACAAATTTTCCAAGTATAGATTCACAAATTTTCCAAATATAGATTCACAAATTTTCCATGTATAGATTCACAAATTTCCCAAGTATAGATTCACAAATTTCCCAAGTATAGATTCACAAATTTCCCAAGTATAGATTCACAAATTTTCCATGTAAAGATTCACAAATTTCCCAAGTATAGATCCACAAATTTCCCTAGTATAGATTCACAAATTTCCCTAGTATAGATCCACAAATTTCCCAAGTATAGATCCACAAATTTCCCAAGTATAGATTCACAAATTTTCCAAATATAGATTCACAAATTTTCCATGTATAGATTCACAAATTTCCCAAGTATAGATCCACAAATTTCCCAAGTATAGATCCAAAAATTTCCAAAGTATAGATCCACAAATTTCCCAAGTATAGATCCACAAATTTCCCAAGTATAGATCCACTAATTTCCCAAGTATAGATCCACAAATTTCCTTAGTATAGATCCACAAATTTTCCAAGTATAGATTCACAAATTTCCCAAGTATAGATTTACAAATTTCCCAAGTATATATTCACAAATTTCCCAAGTATAGATTCACAAATTTCTCATGTATAGATTCACAAATTTCCCAAATATAGATTCACAAATTTCCCAAGAATAGATTCACAAATTTCCCAAGTATATATTCACAAATTTCCCAAGTATAGATTCACAAATTTTCCAAGTATAGATTCACAAATTTTCCAAGTATAGATTCACAAATTTTCCAAATATAGATTCACAAATTTTCCATGTATAGATTCACAAATTTCCCAAGTATAGATTCACAAATTTCCCAAGTATAGATTCACAAATTTCCCAAGTATAGATTCACAAATTTCCCAAGTATAGATTTACAAATTTCCCAAGTATATATTCACAAATTTCCCATGTATAGATTCACAAATTTCCCAAATATAGATTCACAAATTTCTAAAGAATAGATTCACAAATTTCCCAAGTATAGATTCACAAATTTCCCAAGTATAGATCCACAAATTTCCGAAGTATAGATTCACAAATTTTCCAAGTATAGATGCACAAATTTTCCAAATATAGATTCACAAATTTTCCATGTATAGATTCACAAATTTCCCAAGTATAGATCCACAAATTTCCCAAGTATAGATTCACAAATTTCACAAGTATAGATTCACAAATTTCCCAAGTATAGATTCACAAATTTTCCATGTAAAGATTCACAAATTTCCCAAGTATAGATCCACAAATTTCCCTAGTATAGATCCACAAATTTCCCTAGTATAGATCCACAAATTTCCCAAGTATAGATCCACAAATTTCCTAAGTATAGATCCACAAATTTCTCAAGCATAGATCCACAAATTTCCCTAGTATAGATCCACAAATTTCCCTAGTATAGATCCACAAATTTCCCAAGTATAGATTTACAAATTTCCCAAGTATAGATTCACAAATTTCCCATGTATAGATTCACAAATTTCCCAAATATAGATTCACAAATATCCCAAGAATAGATTCACAAATTTCCCAAGTATAGATTCACAAATTTCACAAGTATAGATTCACAAATTTCCCAAGTATAGATTCACAAATTTTCCATGTAAAGATTCACAAATTTCCCAAGTATAGATCCACAAATTTCCCTAGTATAGATCCACAAATTTCCCTAGTATAGATCCACAAATTTCCCAAGTATAGATCCACAAATTTCCTAAGTATAGATCCACAAATTTCTCAAGCATAGATCCACAAATTTCCCTAGTATAGATCCACAAATTTCCCTAGTATAGATCCACAAATTTCCCAAGTATAGATTCACAAATTTCCCATGTATAGATTCACAAATTTCCCAAATATAGATTCACAAATATCCCAAGAATAGATTCACAAATTTCCCAAGTATAGATTCACAAATTTCCCAAATATATATTCACAAATTTCCCAAGTATAGATTCACAAATTTTCCAAGTATAGATTCACAAATTTTCCAAGTATAGATTCACAAATTTTCCAAATATAGATTCACAAATTTTCCATGTATAGATTCACAAATTTCCCAAGTATAGATTCACAAATTTCCCAAGTATAGATTCACAAATTTCCCAAGTATAGATTCACAAATTTTCCATGTAAAGATTCACAAATTTCCCAAGTATAGATCCACAAATTTCCCTAGTATAGATTCACAAATTTCCCTAGTATAGATCCACAAATTTCCCAAGTATAGATCCACAAATTTCCCAAGTATAGATTCACAAATTTTCCAAGTATAGATGCACAAATTTTCCAAATATAGATTCACAAATTTTCCATGTATAGATTCACAAATTTCCCAAGTATAGATCCACAAATTTCCCAAGTATAGATCCAAAAATTTCCAAAGTATAGATCCACAAATTTCCCAAGTATAGATCCACAAATTTCCCAAGTATAGATCCACTAATTTCCCAAGTATAGATCCACAAATTTCCTTAGTATAGATCCACAAATTTTCCAAGTATAGATTCACAAATTTCCCAAGTATAGATTTACAAATTTCCCAAGTATATATTCACAAATTTCCCAAGTATAGATTCACAAATTTCCCATGTATAGATTCACAAATTTCCCATGTATAGATTCACAAATTTCCCAAATATAGATTCACAAATTTCCCAAGAATAGATTCACAAATTTCCCAAGTATATATTCACAAATTTCCCAAGTATAGATTCACAAATTTTCCAAGTATAGATTCACAAATTTTCCAAGTATAGATTCACAAATTTTCCAAATATAGATTCACAAATTTTCCATGTATAGATTCACAAATTTCCCAAGTATAGATTCACAAATTTCCCAAGTATAGATTCACAAATTTCCCAAGTATATATTCACAAATTTCCCAAGTATAGATTCACAAATTTCCCATGTATAGATTCACAAATTTCCCAAATATAGATTCACAAATTTCTAAAGAATAGATTCACAAATTTCCCAAGTATAGATTCACAAATTTCCCAAGTATAGATTCACAAATTTCCCAAGTATAGATTCACAAATTTCCCAAGTATAGATTCACAAATTTCCTAAGTATAGATTCACAAATTTCCCAAGTATAGATTCAAAAATTTCCCAAGTATAGATTCACAAATTTCCCAAGTATAGATTCACAAATTTCGCATGTATAGATTCACAAATTTCCCAAGTATAGATTCACAAATTTCCCAAGTATAGACTCACAAATTTCCCAAGTATAGATTCACAAATTTCCCAAGTATAGATTCACAAATTTCCCCAGTATAGATTCACAAATTTCCCAAGTATAAATTCACAAATTTCACAAGTATAGATTCACAAATCTTCCAAGTATAGATTCACAAATTTCCCAAGTATAGACTCACAAATTTTCCAAGTATAGATTCACAAATTTCCCAAGTATAGATTCACAAATTTCCAAAGTATGATTCACAAATTCCCCAAGTATAGATTCACAAATTTCCCAAGTATAGATCCACAAATTTCCCAAGTATAGATCCACAAATTACCCAAGTATAGATCCACTAATTTCCCAAGTATAGATCCACAAATTTCTCAAGTATAGATCCACAAATTTCCTTTATAGATCCACAAATTTTCCAAGTATAGATTCACAAATTTCTCAAGTATAGATCCACAAATTTCCTTAGTATAGATCCACAAATTTTCCAAGTATAGATTCACAAATTCCCCAAGTATAGATTCACAAATTTCCCAAGTATAGATCCACAAATTTCCCAAGTATAGATCCACAAATTACCCAAGTATAGATCCACTAATTTCCCAAGTATAGATCCACAAATTTCTCAATTATAGATCCACAAATTTCCCAAGTATAGATTCACAAATTTCCCAAGTATAGATTCACAAATTTCCCAAGTATAGATTCACAAATTTCCCAAGTATAGATTCACAAATTTCCCAAGTATAGATTCACAAATTTCCCAAGTATAGATTCACAAATTTCACAAGTATAGATTCACAAATTTCCCAAGTATAGATTCACAAATTTCCCAAGTATAGATTCACAAATTCCGCATGTATAGATTCACAAATTTCCCAAGTATAGATTCACAAATTTCCCAAGTATGATTCACAAATTTCCCAAATATAGATTCACAAATATCCCAAGAATAGATTCACAAATTTCCCAAGTATAGATCCACAAATTTCCCAAGTATAGATCCACAAATTTCCAAAGTATAGATCCACAAATTTCTCAAGTATAGATCCACAAATTTCCCAAGTGTAGATTCACAAATTTCCCAAGTATAGATTCACAAATTTCCCAAGTATAGATTCACAAATTTCCCAATTATAGATGCACAAATTTTCCAAATATAGATTCACAAATTTTCCATGTATAGATTCACAAATTTCCCAAGTATAGATCCACAAATTTCCCAAGTATAGATCCAAAAATTTCCAAAGTATAGATCCACAAATTTCCCAAGTATAGATCCACAAATTTCCCAAGTATAGATCCACTAATTTCCCAAGTATAGATCCACAAATTTCCTTAGTATAGATCCACAAATTTTCCAAGTATAGATTCACAAATTTCCCAAGTATAGATTTACAAATTTCCCAAGTATATATTCACAAATTTCCCAAGTATAGATTCACAAATTTCCCATGTATAGATTCACAAATTTCCCATATATAGATTCACAAATTTCCCATGTATAGATTCACAAATTTCCCAAATATAGATTCACAAATTTCCCAAGAATAGATTCACAAATTTCCCAAGTATAGATTCACAAATTTCCCAAGTATAGATTCACAAATTTCCCAAGTATAGATTCACAAATTTTCCATGTAAAGATTCACAAATTTCCCAAGTATAGATCCACAAATTTCCCTAGTATAGATTCACAAATTTCCCTAGTATAGATCCACAAATTTCCCAAGTATAGATCCACAAATTTCCCAAGTATAGATTCACAAATTTTCCAAGTATAGATGCACAAATTTTCCAAATATAGATTCACAAATTTTCCATGTATAGATTCACAAATTTCCCAAGTATAGATCCACAAATTTCCCAAGTATAGATCCAAAAATTTCCAAAGTATAGATCCACAAATTTCCCAAGTATAGATCCACAAATTTCCCAAGTATAGATCCACAAATTTCCCAAGTATAGATCCACAAATTTCCTTAGTATAGATCCACAAATTTTCCAAGTATAGATTCACAAATTTCCCAAGTATAGATTTACAAATTTCCCAAGTATATATTCACAAATTTCCCAAGTATAGATTCACAAATTTCCCATGTATAGATTCACAAATTTCCCATATATAGATTCACAAATTTCCCATGTATAGATTCACAAATTTCCCAAATATAGATTCACAAATTTCCCAAGAATAGATTCACAAATTTCCCAAGTATAGATTCACAAATTTCCCAAGTATATATTCACAAATTTCCCAAGTATAGATTCACAAATTTTCCAAGTATAGATCCACAAATTTCCCAAGTATAGATCCACAAATTTCCCAAGTATAGATCCACTAATTTCCCAAGTATAGATCCACAAATTTCCTTAGTATAGATCCACAAATTTCCCAAGTATAGATTCACAAATTTCCCAAGTATAGATTTACAAATTTCCCAAGTATATATTCACAAATTTCCCAAGTATAGATTCACAAATTTCCCATGTATAGATTCACAAATTTCCCATATATAGATTCACAAATTTCCCATGTATAGATTCACAAATTTCCCAAATATAGATTCACAAATTTCCCAAGAATAGATTCACAAATTTCCCAAGTATAGATTCACAAATTTCCCAAGTATATATTCACAAATTTCCCAAGTATAGATTCACAAATTTTCCAAGTATAGATTCACAAATTTTCCAAGTATAGATTCACAAATTTTCCAAATATAGATTCACAAATTTTCCATGTATAGATTCACAAATTTCCCAAGTATAGATTCACAAATTTCCCAAGTATAGATTCACAAATTTCCCAAGTATAGATTCACAAATTTCCCAAGTATAGATTTACAAATTTCCCAAGTATATATTCACAAATTTCCCAAGTATAGATTCATAAATTTCCCATGTATAGATTCACAAATTTCCCAAATATAGATTCACAAATTTCTAAAGAATAGATTCACAAATTTCCCAAGTATAGATTCACAAATTTCCCAAGTATAGATTCACAAATTTCCCAAGTATAGATTCACAAATTTCCCAAGTATAGATTCACAAATTTCCTAAGTATAGATTCACAAATTTCCCAAGTATAGATTCACAAATTTCCCAAGTATAGATTCACAAATTTCCCAAGTATAGATTCACAAATTTCCCAAGTATAGATTCACAAATTTCGCATGTATAGATTCACAAATTTTCCAAGTATAGATTCACAAATTTTCCAAGTATAGATTCACAAATTTTCCAAATATAGATTCACAAATTTTCCATGTATAGATTCACAAATTTCCCAAGTATAGATTCACAAATTTCCCAAGTATAGATTCACAAATTTCCCAAGTATAGATTCACAAATTTTCCATGTAAAGATTCACAAATTTCCCAAGTATAGATCCACAAATTTCCCTAGTATAGATTCACAAATTTCCCTAGTATAGATCCACAAATTTCCCAAGTATAGATCCACAAATTTCCCAAGTATAGATTCACAAATTTTCCAAGTATAGATGCACAAATTTTCCAAATATAGATTCACAAATTTTCCATGTATAGATTCACAAATTTCCCAAGTATAGATCCACAAATTTCCCAAGTATAGATCCAAAAATTTCCAAAGTATAGATCCACAAATTTCCCAAGTATAGATCCACAAATTTCCCAAGTATAGATCCACTAATTTCCCAAGTATAGATCCACAAATTTCCTTAGTATAGATCCACAAATTTTCCAAGTATAGATTCACAAATTTCCCAAGTATAGATTTACAAATTTCCCAAGTATATATTCACAAATTTCCCAAGTATAGATTCACAAATTTCCCATGTATAGATTCACAAATTTCCCATATATAGATTCACAAATTTCCCATGTATAGATTCACAAATTTCCCAAATATAGATTCACAAATTTCCCAAGAATAGATTCACAAATTTCCCAAGTATATATTCACAAATTTCCCAAGTATAGATTCACAAATTTTCCAAGTATAGATTCACAAATTTCCCAAGTATAGATTCACAAATTTCCCAAGTATAGACTCACAAATTTCCCAAGTATAGATTCACAAATTTCCCAAGTATAGATTCACAAATTTCCCCAGTATAGATTCACAAATTTCCCAAGTATAAATTCACAAATTTCACAAGTATAGATTCACAAACCTTCCAAGTATAGATTCACAAATTTCCCAAGTATAGACTCACAAATTTCCCAAGTATAGATTCACAAATTTCCCAAGTATAGATTCACAAATTTCCCAAGTATAGATTCACAAATTTTCCAAGTATAGATTCACAAATTTCCCAAGTATAGATTCACAAATTTCCAAAGTATGATTCACAAATTCCCCAAGTATAGATTCACAAATTTCCCGAGTATAAATCCACAAATTTCCTTAGTATAGATCCACAAATTTTCCAAGTATAGATTCACAAATTCCCCAAGTATAGATTCACAAATTTCCCAAGTATAGATCCACAAATTTCCCAAGTATAGATCCACAAATTACCCAAGTATAGATCCACTAATTTCCCAAGTATAGATCCACAAATTTCTCAATTATAGATCCACAAATTTCCCAAGTATAGATTCACAAATTTCCCAAGTATAGATTCACAAATTTCCCAAGTATAGATTCACAAATTTCCCAAGTATAGATTCACAAATTTCCCAAGTATAGATTCACAAATTTCCCAAGTATAGATTCACAAATTTCCCAAGTATAGATTCACAAATTCCGCATGTATAGATTCACAAATTTCCCAAGTATAGATTCACAAATTTCCCAAGTATGATTCACAAATTTCCCAAGTATAGATTCACAAATTTCCCCAGTATAGATTCACAAATTTCCCAAGTATAAATTTACAAATTTCACAAGTATAGATTCACAAATTTCCCAAGTATAGATTCACAAATTTCCCAAGTATAGATTCACAAATTTCCTAAGTATAGATTCACAAATTTCCCAAGTATAGATTCACAAATTTTCCAAATATAGATTCACAAATTTCCCAAGTATAGATTCACAAATTTCCCATGTATAGATTCACAAATTTCCCAAGTATAGATTCACAAATTTCCCAAATATAGATTCACAAATTTCCCAAGAATAGATTCACAAATTTCCCAATTATAGATTCACAAATTTCCCAAGTATAGATTCACAAATTTCCCAAGTATAGATTCACAAATTTCTCAAGTATAGATTCACAAATTTCCCAAGTATAGACTAACATATTTCCCAAGTATAGATTCACAAATTTTCCAAGTATAGATTGACAAATTTCCCAAGTATAAATCCACAAATTTCCCAAGTATGATTCACAAATTTCCCAAGTATAGATTCACAAATTTCCCCAGTATAGATTCACAAATTTCCCAAGTATAGATTCACAAATTTCCCAAGTATAGATTCACAAATTTCCCAAGTATAGATTCACAAATTTCCCAAGTATAGATTCACAAATATAACAAGTATAGATTCACAAATATAACAAGTATAGATTCACAAATTTCCCATGTATAGATTCACAAATTTCCCAAGTATAGATTCACAAATTTCCCCAGTATAGATTCACAAATTTCCCAAGTATAGATTCACAAATTTCCCAAGTATAGATTCACAAATTTCCCAAGTATAGATTCACAAATTTCCCAAGTATAGATTCACAAATATAACAAGTATAGATTCACAAATATAACAAGTATAGATTCACAAATTTCCCATGTATAGATTCACAAATTTCCATGTATAGATTCACAAATTTCCCAAGTATAGATTCACAAATTTCCCAAGTATGATTCAAAAATTTCCCAAGTATAGATTCACAAATTTCCCAAGTATAGATTCACAAATTTTCCCAAATATAGATTCACAAATTTCCCAAGTATAGATTCACAAATTTCCCAAGTATAGATTCACAAATTTCTCAAGTATAGATTCACAAATGTCCAAAGTATAGACTAACATATTTCCCAAGTATATTCACAAATTTCCCAAGTATGATTCAAAAATTTCCCAAGTATAGATTCACAAATTTCCCAAGTTTAGATTCACAAATTTTCCCAAATATAGATTCACAAATTTTCCAAGTATAGATTCACAAATTTCCCAAGTATAGATTCACAAATTTCCCATGTATAGATTCACAAATTTCCCAAGGATAGATTCACAAATTTCCCAAATATAGATTCACAAATTTTCCATGTATAGATTCACAACTTTCCCAAGTATAGATTCACAAATTTTCCAAATATAGATTCACAAATTTTCCAAATATAGATTCACAAATTTCCCAAGTATAGATTGACAAATTTCCCAAATATAAATCCACAAATTTCCCCAGTGTAGATCCACAAATTTCCCAAGTATTGATTCACAAATTTCCCAAGTATAGATTCACAAATTTCCAATGTATAGATTCACAAATTTCCCAAGTATAGATTCCCAAATTTACCAAATATAGATTCACAAATTTCCCAAATATAGATTCACAAATTTCCCAAGTATAGATCCACAAATTTACCAAGTATAGATCCACAAATTTCCCAAGTATAAATCCACAAATTTCTCAAGTATAGATTCACAAATTTTCCAAGTATAGATTCACAAATTTTCCAAGTATAGATTCACAAATTTCAGAAGTATAGATTCACAAATTTCCCAAGTATAGATTCACAAATTTTCCAAGTATAGATTTACAAATTTCCCAAGTATAGATTCACAAATTTCACAAGTATAGATTCACAAATTTCCCAAGTATAGATTCACAAATTTCCCAAGTATAGATTCACAAATTTTCCAAATATAGATTCACAAATTTTCCAAATATAGATTCACAAATTTCCCAAGTATAGATTCACAAATTTCCCATGTATAGATTCACAAATTTCCCAAGTATAGATTCACAAATTTCCCAAATATAGATTCACAAATTTCCCAAGAATAGATTCACAAATTTCCCAATTATAGATTCACAAATTTCCCAAGTATAGATTCACAAATTTCCCAAGTATAGATTCACAAATTTCTCAAGTATAGATTCACAAATTTCCCAAGTATAGACTAACATATTTCCCAAGTATAGATTCACAAATTTTCCAAGTATAGATTGACAAATTTCCCAAGTATAAATCCACAAATTTCCCAAGTATGATTCACAAATTTCCCAAGTATAGATTCACAAATTTCCCCAGTATAGATTCACAAATTTCCTTAGTATAGATCCACAAATTTTCCAAGTATAGATTCACAAATTTCCCAAGTATAGATTTACAAATTTCCCAAGTATATATTCACAAATTTCCCAAGTATAGATTCACAAATTTCCCATGTATAGATTCACAAATTTCCCATATATAGATTCACAAATTTCCCATGTATAGATTCACAAATTTCCCAAATATAGATTCACAAATTTCCCAAGAATAGATTCACAAATTTCCCAAGTATAGACTCACAAATTTCCCAAGTATATATTCACAAATTTCCCAAGTATAGATTCACAAATTTTCCAAGTATAGATTCACAAATTTCCCAAGTATAGATTCACAAATTTCCCAAGTATAGACTCACAAATTTCCCAAGTACAGATTCACAAATTTCCCAAGTATAGATTCACAAATTTCCCCAGTATAGATTCACAAATTTCCCAAGTATAAATTCACAAATTTCACAAGTATAGATTCACAAACCTTCCAAGTATAGATTCACAAATTTCCCAAGTATAGACTCACAAATTTCCCAAGTATAGATTCACAAATTTCCCAAGTATAGATTCACAAATTTTCCAAGTATAGATTCACAAATTTCCCAAGTATAGATTCACAAATTTCCAAAGTATGATTCACAAATTCCCCAAGTATAGATTCACAAATTTCCCGAGTATAAATCCACAAATTTCCTTAGTATAGATCCACAAATTTTCCAAGTATAGATTCACAAATTCCCCAAGTATAGATTCACAAATTTCCCAAGTATAGATCCACAAATTTCCCAAGTATAGATCCACAAATTACCCAAGTATAGATCCACTAATTTCCCAAGTATAGATCCACAAATTTCTCAATTATAGATCCACAAATTTCCCAAGTATAGATTCACAAATTTCCCAAGTATAGATTCACAAATTTCCCAAGTATAGATTCACAAATTTCCCAAGTATAGATTCACAAATTTCCCAAGTATAGATTCACAAATTTCCCAAGTATAGATTCACAAATTTCCCAAGTATAGATTGACAAATTCCGCATGTATAGATTCACAAATTTCCCAAGTATAGATTCACAAATTTCCCAAGTATGATTCACAAATTTCCCAAGTATAGATTCACAAATTTCCCCAGTATAGATTCACAAATTTCCCAAGTATAAATTCACAAATTTCACAAGTATAGATTCACAAATTTCCCAAGTATAGATTCACAAATTTCCCAAGTATAGATTCACAAATTTCCTAAGTATAGATTCACAAATTTCCCAAGTATAGATTCACAAATTTTCCAAATATAGATTCACAAATTTCCCAAGTATAGATTCACAAATTTCCCATGTATAGATTCACAAATTTCCCAAGTATAGATTCACAAATTTCCCAAATATAGATTCACAAATTTCCCAAGAATAGATTCACAAATTTCCCAATTATAGATTCACAAATTTCCCAAGTATAGATTCACAAATTTCCCAAGTATAGATTCACAAATTTCTCAAGTATAGATTCACAAATTTCCCAAGTATAGACTAACATATTTCCCAAGTATAGATTCACAAATTTTCCAAGTATAGATTGACAAATTTCCCAAGTATAAATCCACAAATTTCCCAAGTATGATTCACAAATTTCCCAAGTATAGATTCACAAATTTCCCCAGTATAGATTCACAAATTTCCCAAGTATAGATTCACAAATTTCCCAAGTATAGATTCACAAATTTCCCAAGTATAGATTCACAAATTTCCCAAGTATAGATTCACAAATATAACAAGTATAGATTCACAAATATAACAAGTATAGATTCACAAATTTCCCATGTATAGATTCACAAATTTCCCAAGTATAGATTCACAAATTTCCCCAGTATAGATTCACAAATTTCCCAAGTATAGATTCACAAATTTCCCAAGTATAGATTCACAAATTTCCCAAGTATAGATTCACAAATTTCCCAAGTATAGATTCACAAATATAACAAGTATAGATTCACAAATATAACAAGTATAGATTCACAAATTTCCCATGTATAGATTCACAAATTTCCATGTATAGATTCACAAATTTCCCAAGTATAGATTCACAAATTTCCCAAGTATGATTCAAAAATTTCCCAAGTATAGATTCACAAATTTCCCAAGTATAGATTCACAAATTTTCCCAAATATAGATTCACAAATTTCCCAAGTATAGATTCACAAATTTCCCAAGTATAGATTCACAAATTTCTCAAGTATAGATTCACAAATGTCCAAAGTATAGACTAACATATTTCCCAAGTATATTCACAAATTTCCCAAGTATGATTCAAAAATTTCCCAAGTATAGATTCACAAATTTCCCAAGTTTAGATTCACAAATTTTCCCAAATATAGATTCACAAATTTTCCAAGTATAGATTCACAAATTTCCCAAGTATAGATTCACAAATTTCCCATGTATAGATTCACAAATTTCCCAAGGATAGATTCACAAATTTCCCAAATATAGATTCACAAATTTTCCATGTATAGATTCACAACTTTCCCAAGTATAGATTCACAAATTTTCCAAATATAGATCCACAAATTTTCCAAATATAGATTCACAAATTTCCCAAGTATAGATTGACAAATTTCCCAAATATAAATCCACAAATTTCCCCAGTGTAGATCCACAAATTTCCCAAGTATTGATTCACAAATTTCCCAAGTATAGATTCACAAATTTCCAATGTATAGATTCACAAATTTCCCAAGTATAGATTCCCAAATTTACCAAATATAGATTCACAAATTTCCCAAATATAGATTCACAAATTTCCCAAGTATAGATCCACAAATTTACCAAGTATAGATCCACAAATTTCCCAAGTATAAATCCACAAATTTCTCAAGTATAGATTCACAAATTTTCCAAGTATAGATTCACAAATTTTCCAAGTATAGATTCACAAATTTCAGAAGTATAGATTCACAAATTTCCCAAGTATAGATTCACAAATTTTCCAAGTATAGATTTACAAATTTCCCAAGTATAGATTCACAAATTTCACAAGTATAGATTCACAAATTTCCCAAGTATAGATTCACAAATTTCCCAAGTATAGATTCACAAATTTTCCAAATATAGATTCACAAATTTTCCAAATATAGATTCACAAATTTCCCAAGTATAGATTCACAAATTTCCCATGTATAGATTCACAAATTTCCCAAGTATAGATTCACAAATTTCCCAAATATAGATTCACAAATTTCCCAAGAATAGATTCACAAATTTCCCAATTATAGATTCACAAATTTCCCAAGTATAGATTCACAAATTTCCCAAGTATAGATTCACAAATTTCTCAAGTATAGATTCACAAATTTCCCAAGTATAGACTAACATATTTCCCAAGTATAGATTCACAAATTTTCCAAGTATAGATTGACAAATTTCCCAAGTATAAATCCACAAATTTCCCAAGTATGATTCACAAATTTCCCAAGTATAGATTCACAAATTTCCCCAGTATAGATTCACAAATTTCCCAAGTATAGATTCACAAATTTCCCAAGTATAGATTCACAAATTTCCCAAGTATAGATTCACAAATTTCCCAAGTATAGATTCACAAATATAACAAGTATAGATTCACAAATATAACAAGTATAGATTCACAAATTTCCCATGTATAGATTCACAAATTTCCCAAGTATAGATTCACAAATTTCCCCAGTATAGATTCACAAATTTCCCAAGTATAGATTCACAAAGGACCCCGCACACATCCTATGGGAAATTGGCTTTCGGCCAATCTTTCTGAAACTTTGGTATATGGTACAATAAGACCAGGTGATCAATAGTCTCCATGGGTCCCATGACCAAAAATCAATATCTTCGTCGCTAGGAGCCCCCAAAGACAGCCATTTTCCTACATATATGTCCTAATGGTTTTTAAAGAACTGGGCGTTTAGGCTATTTTCAATATTTTCTATATTTCATCCCGACATTCTATGCTTATATCGCGATTTGTTTCACCATGTTATTGCAAACATCGAATAATTAAGCTGTTTTATCTCTGTTATAGCGATTCCTCTTAATTACACATAGTAATAGCTCTTCCAAACGAGATGCCTCTCGTCTTGCAATTGCGATTTCGCGTTTATGAGCATTACCCTCACCATCAATCCTTCCCATTTGCTGCAAGTTCATTCGCAATTCGCAAATGTAGCATGAACCTCGATTTCTATTTGCCATACTAATTCTTTTATATATTATTAAAGGTAGTACAACAATTGCCTTAGTTTTAACACTTACTCTCTCTCTCTGTCACACTCCAATAATCTAGGAGTCCTTTTATTATGTACATCAATTATGAAATAATCTTAAAATCTTTACTTTCTATATCTTATCACTCGTACTCCATCCCAATGTAGCCTCACCTGATTGCACGCCTTTTTCTTTATACTTGATAATCGTTGTAATCAATATACCTCTGTTAAATAACTCATATGTTTAAGTAATTGATACTTTATCGATTTCTGGTGTCTTTCAAAATGTCAACAAGAGTGAAGGCCTCTTTTTATTATTAACTAGACAATGCAGTAATCGTTGTAATCAATATATATAATGAGTTATTTAACAGAGGTATATTGATTACAACGATTACTGGATGGTCTAACTAATAATAAAAAGAGGCCTTCACTCTTGTTAACATTTTGAAAGACACTTGAAATCGATAAAGTATCAATTACTTAAACATACGAGTTATTTAACAGAGGTATATTGATTACAAAGATTATCAAGTATAAAGAAAAAGTCGTGCAATCAGGTGAGGCTACATTGGGATGGAGTACGAGTGATAAGATATAGAAAGTAAAGATTTTAAGATTATTTCATAATTGATGTACATAATAAAAGGACTCCTAGATTATTGGAGTGTGACAGAGAGAGAGTAAGTGTTAAAACTAAGGCAATTGTTGTACTACCTTTAATAATATATAAAAGAATTAGTATGGCAAATAGAAATCGAGGTTTATGCTACATTTGCGAATTGCGAATGAACTTGCAGCAAATGGGAAGGATTGATGGTGAGGGTAATGCTCATAAACGCGAAATCGCAATTGCAAGACGAGAGGCATCTCGTTTGGAAGAGCTATTACTATGTGTAATTAAGAGGAATCGCTATAACAGAGATAAAACAGCTTAATTATTCGATGTTTGCAATAACATGGTGAAACAAATCGCGATATAAGCATAGAATGTCGGGATGAAATATAGAAAATATTGAAAGTAGCCTAAACGCCCAGTTCTTTAAAAAACATTAGGACATATATGTAGGAAAATGGCTGTCTTTGGGGGCTCCTAGCGACGAAGATATTGATTTTTGGTCATGGGACCCATGGAGACTATTGATCACCTGGTCTTATTGTACCATATACCAAAGTTTCAGAAAGATTGGCCGAAAGCCAATTTCCCATAGGATGTGTGCGGGGTCCTTTCCCAAGTATAGATTCACAAATTTCCCAAGTATAGATTCACAAATTTCCCAAGTATAGATTCACAAATATAACAAGTATAGATTCACAAATATAACAAGTATAGATTCACAAATTTCCCATGTATAGATTCACAAATTTCCATGTATAGATTCACAAATTTCCCAAGTATAGATTCACAAATTTCCCAAGTATGATTCAAAAATTTCCCAAGTATAGATTCACAAATTTCCCAAGTATAGATTCACAAATTTTCCCAAATATAGATTCACAAATTTCCCAAGTATAGATTCACAAATTTCCCAAGTATAGATTCACAAATTTCTCAAGTATAGATTCACAAATGTCCAAAGTATAGACTAACATATTTCCCAAGTATATTCACAAATTTCCCAAGTATGATTCAAAAATTTCCCAAGTATAGATTCACGAATTTCCCAAGTTTAGATTCACAAATTTTCCCAAATATAGATTCACAAATTTTCCAAGTATAGATTCACAAATTTCCCAAGTATAGATTCACAAATTTCCCATGTATAGATTCACAAATTTCCCAAGGATAGATTCACAAATTTCCCAAATATAGATTCACAAATTTTCCATGTATAGATTCACAACTTTCCCAAGTATAGATTCACAAATTTTCCAAATATAGATTCACAAATTTTCCAAATATAGATTCACAAATTTCCCAAGTATAGATTGACAAATTTCCCAAATATAAATCCACAAATTTCCCCAGTGTAGATCCACAAATTTCCCAAGTATAGATTCACAAATTTCCCAAATATAGATTCACAAATTTTCCATGTATAGATTCACAACTTTCCCAAGTATAAATTCACAAATTTTCCAAATATGAATTCACAAATTTTCCAAATATAGATTCACAAATTTCCCAAGTATAGATTCACAAATTTCTCAAGTATAGATTCACAAATTTCCCAAGTATAGACTAAAATATTTCCCAAGTATAGATTCACAAATTTCCCAAGTATAGATTCACAAATTTTCCAAATATAAATCCACAAATTTTTCAAGTATAGATTCACAAATTTCCCAAGTATAGATTCACAAATTTTCCAAATATAGATTCACAAATTTCCCAAGTATAAATCCACAAATTTCCCAAGTATGATTCACAAATTTCCCAAGTATAGATTCACAAATTTCCCCAGTATAGATTCACAAATTTCCCAAGTATAGATTCACAAATTTCCCTAGTATAGATTCACAAATTTCCCAAGTATATTCAAAAATTTCCCAAGTATAGATTCACAAATTTCCCATGTATAGATTCAAAAATTTCCCATGTATAGATTCACAAATTTCCCAAGTATAGATTCACAAATTTCCCAAGTATGATTCAAAAATTTCCCAAGTATAGATTCACAAATTTCCCAAGTATAGATTCACAAATTTCTCAAGTATAGATTCACAAATTTCCCAAGTATAGACTAACATATTTCCCAAGTATAGATTCACAAATTTCCCAAGTATAGATTCACATATTTCCCAAGTATAGATTCACAAATTTTCCAAATATAGATTCACAAATTTTCCATGTATAGATTCACAACTTTCCCAAGTATAGATTCACAAATTTTCCAAATATAGATTCACAAATTTTCCAAATATAGATTGGCAAATTTCCCAAGTATAAATCCACAAATTTCTCAAGTATAGATTGACAAATTTCCCAAGTATAGATTCAGCAATATAACAAGTATAGATTCACAAATTTCCCATGTATAGATTCACAAATTTCCCATGTATAGATTCACAAATTTCCCAAGTATAGATTCACAAATTTCCCAAGTATGGTTCAAAAATTTCCCAAGTATAGATTCACAAATTTCCCAAGTATAGATTCACAAATTTTCCCAAATATAGATTCACAAATTTCCCAAGTATAGATTCACAAATTTTCCAAATATAGATTCACAAATTTCCCAAGTATAGATTGACAAATTTCCCAAGTATAAATCCACAAATTTCCCAAGTATGATTCACAAATTTCCCAAGTATAGATTCACAAATTTCCCCAGTATAGATTCACAAATTTCCCAAGTATAGATTCACAAATTTCCCAAGTATAGATTCATAAATTTCCCAAGTATAGATTCACAAATTTCCCAAGTATAGATTCATAAATTTCCCAAGTATAGATTCACAAATTTCCCAAGTATATTCACAAATTTCCCAAGTATAGATTCACAAATTTCCCATGTATAGATTCACAAATTTCCCATGTATAGATTGACAAATTTCCCAAGTATAAATCCACAAATTTCCCAAGTATGATTCACAAATTTCCCAAGTATAGATTCACAAATTTCCCCAGTATAGATTCAAAATTTCCCAAGTATAGATTCACAAATTTCCCAAGTATAGATTCGCAAATTTCCCAAGTATAGATTCACAAATTTCCTAAGTATAGATTCACAAATATAACAAGTATAGATTCACAAGTTTCGATGTATAGATTCACAAATTTCCCATGTATAGATTCACAAATTTCGAAAGTATAGATTCACATATTTCCCAAGTATGGTTCAAAAATTTCCCAAGTATAGATTCACAAATTTCCCAAGTATAGATTCACAAATTTTCCCAAATATAGATTCACAAATTTCCCAAGTATAGATTCACAAATTTTCCATGTATAGATTCACAACTTTCCCAAGTATAGATTCACAAATTTTCCAAATATAGATTCACAAATTTTCCAAATATAGATTCACAAATTTCCCAAGTATAGATTGACAAATTTCCCAAGTATAAATCCACAAATTTCCCAGTATGATTCACAAATTTCCCAAGTATAGATTCACAAATTTCCCCAGTATAGATTCACAAATTTTCCAAATATAGATTCACAAATTTTCCAAATATAGATTCACAAATTTTCCATGTATAGATTCACAACTTTCCCAAGTATAGATTCACAAATTTTCCAAATATAGATTCACAAATTTTCCAAATATAGATTGCCAAATTTCCCAAGTATAAATCCACAAATTTCTCAAGTATAGATTGACAAATTTCCCATGTATAGATTCACAAATTTCCCATGTATAGATTCACAAATTTCCCAAGTATAGATTCACAAATTTCCCAAGTATAGATTCACAAATTTTCCCAAATATAGATTCACAAATTTCCCAAGTATAGATTCACAAATTTTCCAAATATAGATTCACAAATTTCCCAAGTATAGATTGACAAATTTCCCAAGTATAAATCCACAAATTTCCCAAGTATGATTCACAAATTTCCCAAGTATAGATTCACAAATTTCCCCAGTATAGATTCACAAATTTCCCAAGTATAGATTCACAAATTTCCCAAGTATATTCACAAATTTCCCAAGTATAGATTCACAAATTTCCCATGTATAGATTCACAAATTTCCCATGTATAGATTGACAAATTTCCCAAGTATAAATCCACAAATTTCCCAAGTATGATTCACAAATTTCCCAAGTATAGATTCACAAATTTCCCCAGTATAGATTCACAAATTTCCCAAGTATAGATTCACAAATTTCCCAAGTATAGATTCGCAAATTTCCCAAGTATAGATTCACAAATTTCCTAAGTATAGATTCACAAATATAACAAGTATAGATTCACAAATTTCGATGTATAGATTCACAAATTTCCCATGTATAGATTCACAAATTTCGAAAGTATAGATTCACATATTTCCCAAGTATGGTTCAAAAATTTCCCAAGTATAGATTCACAAATTTCCCAAGTATAGATTCACAAATTTTCCCAAATATAGATTCACAAATTTCCCAAGTATAAATCCACAAATTTCTCAAGTATAGATTGACAAATTTCCCAAGTATAGATTCAGCAATATAACAAGTATAGATTCACAAATTTCCCATGTATAGATTCACAAATTTCCCATGTATAGATTCACAAATTTCCCAAGTATAGATTCACAAATTTCCCAAGTATGGTTCAAAAATTTCCCAAGTATAGATTCACAAATTTCCCAAGTATAGATTCACAAATTTTCCCAAATATAGATTCACAAATTTCCCAAGTATAGATTCACAAATTTTCCAAATATAGATTCACAAATTTCCCAAGTATAGATTGACAAATTTCCCAAGTATAAATCCACAAATTTCCCAAGTATGATTCACAAATTTCCCAAGTATAGATTCACAAATTTCCCCAGTATAGATTCACAAATTTCCCAAGTATAGATTCACAAATTTCCCAAGTATAGATTCATAAATTTCCCAAGTATAGATTCACAAATTTCCCAAGTATAGATTCATAAATTTCCCAAGTATAGATTCACAAATTTCCCAAGTATATTCACAAATTTCCCAAGTATAGATTCACAAATTTCCCATGTATAGATTCACAAATTTCCCATGTATAGATTGACAAATTTCCCAAGTATAAATCCACAAATTTCCCAAGTATGATTCACAAATTTCCCAAGTATAGATTCACAAATTTCCCCAGTATAGATTCAAAATTTCCCAAGTATAGATTCACAAATTTCCCAAGTATAGATTCGCAAATTTCCCAAGTATAGATTCACAAATTTCCTAAGTATAGATTCACAAATATAACAAGTATAGATTCACAAGTTTCGATGTATAGATTCACAAATTTCCCATGTATAGATTCACAAATTTCGAAAGTATAGATTCACATATTTCCCAAGTATGGTTCAAAAATTTCCCAAGTATAGATTCACAAATTTCCCAAGTATAGATTCACAAATTTTCCCAAATATAGATTCACAAATTTCCCAAGTATAGATTCACAAATTTTCCATGTATAGATTCACAACTTTCCCAAGTATAGATTCACAAATTTTCCAAATATAGATTCACAAATTTTCCAAATATAGATTCACAAATTTCCCAAGTATAGATTGACAAATTTCCCAAGTATAAATCCACAAATTTCCCAGTATGATTCACAAATTTCCCAAGTATAGATTCACAAATTTCCCCAGTATAGATTCACAAATTTTCCAAATATAGATTCACAAATTTTCCAAATATAGATTCACAAATTTTCCATGTATAGATTCACAACTTTCCCAAGTATAGATTCACAAATTTTCCAAATATAGATTCACAAATTTTCCAAATATAGATTGCCAAATTTCCCAAGTATAAATCCACAAATTTCTCAAGTATAGATTGACAAATTTCCCAAGTATAGATTCACAAATATAACAAGTATAGATTCACAAATTTCCCATGTATAGATTCACAAATTTTCCATGTATAGATTCACAAATTTCCCAAGTATAGATTCACAAATTTCCCAAGTATGGTTCAAAAATTTCCCAAGTATAGATTCACAAATTTCCCAAGTATAGATTCACAAATTTTCCCAAATATAGATTCACAAATTTCCCAAGTATAGATTCACAAATTTTCCAAATATAGATTCACAAATTTCCCAAGTATAGATTGACAAATTTCCCAAGTATAAATCCACAAATTTCCCAAGTATGATTCACAAATTTCCCAAGTATAGATTCACAAATTTCCCCAGTATAGATTCACAAATTTCCCAAGTATAGATTCACAAATTTCCCAAGTATATTCACAAATTTCCCAAGTATAGATTCACAAATTTCCCATGTATAGATTCACAAATTTCCCATGTATAGATTGACAAATTTCCCAAGTATAAATCCACAAATTTCCCAAGTATGATTCACAAATTTCCCAAGTATAGATTCACAAATTTCCCCAGTATAGATTCACAAATTTCCCAAGTATAGATTCACAAATTTCCCAAGTATAGATTCGCAAATTTCCCAAGTATAGATTCACAAATTTCCTAAGTATAGATTCACAAATATAACAAGTATAGATTCACAAATTTCGATGTATAGATTCACAAATTTCCCATGTATAGATTCACAAATTTCGAAAGTATAGATTCACATATTTCCCAAGTATGGTTCAAAAATTTCCCAAGTATAGATTCACAAATTTCCCAAGTATAGATTCACAAATTTTCCCAAATATAGATTCACAAATTTCCCAAGTATAGATTCACAAATTTTCCATGTATAGATTCACAACTTTCCCAAGTATAGATTCACAAATTTTCCAAATATAGATTCACAAATTTTCCAAATATAGATTCACAAATTTCCCAAGTATAGATTAACAAATTTCCCAAGTATAAATCCACAAATTTCCCAGTATGATTCACAAATTTCCCAAGTATAGATTCACAAATTTCCCCAGTATAGATTCACAAATTTCCCAAGTATAGATTCACAAATTTCCCAAGTATAGATTCGCAAATTTCCCAAGTATAGATTCACAAATTTCCTAAGTATAGATTCACAAATATAACAAGTATAGATTCACAAATTTCGATGTATAGATTCACAAATTTCCCATGTATAGATTCACAAATTTCGAAAGTATAGATTCACATATTTCCCAAGTATGGTTCAAAAATTTCCCAAGTATAGATTCACAAATTTCCCAAGTATAGATTCACAAATTTTCCCAAATATAGATTCACAAATTTCCCAAGTATAGATTCACAAATTTTCCATGTATAGATTCACAACTTTCCCAAGTATAGATTCACAAATTTTCCAAATATAGATTCACAAATTTTCCAAATATAGATTCACAAATTTCCCAAGTATAGATTGACAAATTTCCCAAGTATAAATCCACAAATTTCCCAGTATGATTCACAAATTTCCCAAGTATAGATTCACAAATTTCCCCAGTATAGATTCACAAATTTCCCAAGTATAGATTCACAAATTTCCCAAGTATAGATTCACAAATTTCCCAAGTATAGACTAACATATTTCCCAAGTATAGATTCACATATTTCCCATGTATAGATTCACAAATTTTCCAAATATAGATTAACAAATTTTCCATGTATAGATTCACAACTTTCCCAAGTATAGATTCACAAATTTTCCAAATATAGATTCACAAATTTCCAAATATAGATTGACAAATTTCCAAATATAGATTGACAAATTTCCCAAGTATAAATCCACAAATTTCTCAAGTATAGATTGACAAATTTCATAAGTATAGATTCACAAATTTTCCAAATATAGATTCACAAATTTTCCAAGTATAGATTCACAAATTTCCCAAGTATAGATTCACAAATTTCCCATGAATAGATTCACAAATTTCCCATGAATAGATTCACAAATTTCCCAAGTATAGATTCACAAATTTCCCAAATATAGATTCACAAATTTTCCATGTATAGATTCACAACTTTCCCAAGTATAGATTCACAAATTTTCCAAATATAGATTCACAAATTTTCCAAAAATAGATTCACAAATTTCCCAAGTATAGATTGACAAATTTCCCAAGTATAAATCCACAAATTTCCCAAGTATGATTCACAAATTTCCCAAGTATAGATTCACAAATTTCCCCAGTATAGATTAACAAATTTCCCAAGTATAGATTCACAAATTTCCCAAGTATAGATTCACAAATTTCCCAAGTATAGATTCACAAATTTCCCATGTATAGATTCACAAATTTCCCATGTATAGATTCACAAATTTCCCAAGTATAGATTCACAAATTTCCAAGTATGACTCACAAATTTCCCAAGTATAGATTCACAAATTTCTCAAGTATAGATTCACAAATTTCCCAAGTATAGACTAACATATTTCCCAAGTATAGATTCACAAATTTCCCAAGTATAGATTCACAAATTTTCCAAATATAAATCCACAAATTTCTCAAGTATAGATTCACAAATTTCCCAAGTATAGACTAACATATTTCCCAAGTATAGATTCACAAATTTCCCAAGTATAGATTCACAAATTTTCCAAATATAAATCCACAAATTTTTCAAGTATAGATTCACAAATTTCCCAAGTATAGATTCACAAATTTTCCAAATATAGATTCACAAATTTTCCAAATATAGATTCAAAAATTTCCCAAGTATAGATTGACAAATTTCCCAAGTATAAATCCACAAATTTCCCAAGTATGATTCACAAATTTCCCAAGTATAGATTCACAAATTTCCCCAGTATAGATTCACAAATTTCCCAAGTATATTCACAAATTTCCCAAGTATAGATTCACAAATTTCCCAAGTATAGATTCACAAATTTCCCATGTATAGATTGACAAATTTCCCAAGTATAAATCCACAAATTTCCCAAGTATGATTCACAAATTTCCCAAGTATAGATTCACAAATTTCCCCAGTATAGATTCACAAATTTCCCAAGTATAGATTCACAAATTTCCCAAGTATAGATTCGCAAATTTCCCAAGTATAGATTCACAAATTTCCTAAGTATAGATTCACAAATATAACAAGTATAGATTCACAAATTTCGATGTATAGATTCACAAATTTCCCATGTATAGATTCACAAATTTCGAAAGTATAGATTCACATATTTCCCAAGTATGGTTCAAAAATTTCCCAAGTATAGATTCACAAATTTCCCAAGTATAGATTCACAAATTTTCCCAAATATAGATTCACAAATTTCCCAAGTATAGATTCACAAATTTTCCATGTATAGATTCACAACTTTCCCAAGTATAGATTCACAAATTTTCCAAATATAGATTCACAAATTTTCCAAATATAGATTCACAAATTTCCCAAGTATAGATTAACAAATTTCCCAAGTATAAATCCACAAATTTCCCAGTATGATTCACAAATTTCCCAAGTATAGATTCACAAATTTCCCCAGTATAGATTCACAAATTTCCCAAGTATAGATTCACAAATTTCCCAAGTATAGATTCGCAAATTTCCCAAGTATAGATTCACAAATTTCCTAAGTATAGATTCACAAATATAACAAGTATAGATTCACAAATTTCGATGTATAGATTCACAAATTTCCCATGTATAGATTCACAAATTTCGAAAGTATAGATTCACATATTTCCCAAGTATGGTTCAAAAATTTCCCAAGTATAGATTCACAAATTTCCCAAGTATAGATTCACAAATTTTCCCAAATATAGATTCACAAATTTCCCAAGTATAGATTCACAAATTTTCCATGTATAGATTCACAACTTTCCCAAGTATAGATTCACAAATTTTCCAAATATAGATTCACAAATTTTCCAAATATAGATTCACAAATTTCCCAAGTATAGATTGACAAATTTCCCAAGTATAAATCCACAAATTTCCCAGTATGATTCACAAATTTCCCAAGTATAGATTCACAAATTTCCCCAGTATAGATTCACAAATTTCCCAAGTATAGATTCACAAATTTCCCAAGTATAGATTCACAAATTTCCCAAGTATAGACTAACATATTTCCCAAGTATAGATTCACATATTTCCCATGTATAGATTCACAAATTTTCCAAATATAGATTAACAAATTTTCCATGTATAGATTCACAACTTTCCCAAGTATAGATTCACAAATTTTCCAAATATAGATTCACAAATTTCCAAATATAGATTGACAAATTTCCAAATATAGATTGACAAATTTCCCAAGTATAAATCCACAAATTTCTCAAGTATAGATTGACAAATTTCATAAGTATAGATTCACAAATTTTCCAAATATAGATTCACAAATTTTCCAAGTATAGATTCACAAATTTCCCAAGTATAGATTCACAAATTTCCCATGAATAGATTCACAAATTTCCCATGAATAGATTCACAAATTTCCCAAGTATAGATTCACAAATTTCCCAAATATAGATTCACAAATTTTCCATGTATAGATTCACAACTTTCCCAAGTATAGATTCACAAATTTTCCAAATATAGATTCACAAATTTTCCAAAAATAGATTCACAAATTTCCCAAGTATAGATTGACAAATTTCCCAAGTATAAATCCACAAATTTCCCAAGTATGATTCACAAATTTCCCAAGTATAGATTCACAAATTTCCCCAGTATAGATTAACAAATTTCCCAAGTATAGATTCACAAATTTCCCAAGTATAGATTCACAAATTTCCCAAGTATAGATTCACAAATTTCCCATGTATAGATTCACAAATTTCCCATGTATAGATTCACAAATTTCCCAAGTATAGATTCACAAATTTCCAAGTATGACTCACAAATTTCCCAAGAATAGATTCACAAATTTCTCAAGTATAGATTCACAAATTTCCCAAGTATAGACTAACATATTTCCCAAGTATAGATTCACAAATTTCCCAAGTATAGATTCACAAATTTTCCAAATATAAATCCACAAATTTCTCAAGTATAGATTCACAAATTTCCCAAGTATAGACTAACATATTTCCCAAGTATAGATTCACAAATTTCCCAAGTATAGATTCACAAATTTTCCAAATATAAATCCACAAATTTTTCAAGTATAGATTCACAAATTTCCCAAGTATAGATTCACAAATTTTCCAAATATAGATTCACAAATTTTCCAAATATAGATTCAAAAATTTCCCAAGTATAGATTGACAAATTTCCCAAGTATAAATCCACAAATTTCCCAAGTATAGATTCACAAATTTCCCCAGTATAGATTCACAAATTTCCCAAGTATAGATTCACAAATTTCCCAAGTATAGATTCACAGATTTCCCAAGTATAGATTCACAAATTTCCCAAGTATATTCAAAAATTTCCCAAGTATAGATTCACAAATTTCCCATGTATAGATTCACAAATTTCCCATGTATAGATTCACAAATTTCCCAAGCATAGATTCACAAATTTCCCAAGTATGATTCAAAAATTTCCCAAGTATAGATTCACAAATTTCCCAAGTATAGACTAACATATTTCCCAAGTATAGATTCACAAATTTCCCAAGTATAGATTCACATATTTCCCAAGTATAGATTCACAAATTTTCCAAATATAGATTCACAAATTTTCCATGTATAGATTCACAACTTTCCCAAGTATAGATTCACAAATTTTCCAAATATAGATTCACAAATTTTCCAAATATAGATTCACAAATTTCCCAAGTATAGATTGACAAATTTCCCAAGTATAAATCCACAAATTTCCCAAGTATGATTCACAAATTTCCCAAGTATAGATTCACAAATTTCCCCAGTATAGATTCACAAATTTCCCAAGTATAGATTCACAAATTTCCCAAGTATAGATTCACAAATTTCCCAAGTATAGATTCACAAATTTCCCAAGTATAGATTCACAAATTTCCCATGTATAGATTCACAAATTTCCCATGTATAGATTCACAAATTTCCCAAGTATAGATTCACAAATTTCCCAAGTATGACTCAAAAATTTCCCAAGTATAGATTCACAAATTTCCCAAGTATAGATTCACAAATTTCTCAAGTATAGATTCACAAATTTCCCAAGTATAGACTAACATATTTCCCAAGTATAGATTCACAAATTTCCCAAGTATAGATTCACAAATTTTCCAAATATAAATCCACAAATTTCTCAAGTATAGATTCACAAATTTCCCAAGTATAGACTAACATATTTCCCAAGTATAGATTCACAAATTTTCCATGTATAGATTCACAACTTTCCCAAGTATAGATTCACAAATTTTCCAAATATAGATTCACAAATTTTCCAAAAATAGATTCACAAATTTCCCAAGTATAGATTGACAAATTTCCCAAGTATAAATCCACAAATTTCCCAAGTATGATTCACAAATTTCCCAAGTATAGATTCACAAATTTCCCCAGTATAGATTCACAAATTTCCCAAGTATAGATTCACAAATTTCCCAAGTATAGATTCACAAATTTCCCAAGTATAGATTCACAAATTTCCCATGTATAGATTCACAAATTTCCCATGTATAGATTCACAAATTTCCCAAGTATAGATTCACAAATTTCCCAAGTATGACTCACAAATTTCCCAAGTATAGATTCACAAATTTCTCAAGTATAGATTCACAAATTTCCCAAGTATAGACTAACATATTTCCCAAGTATAGATTCACAAATTTCCCAAGTATAGATTCACAAATTTTCCAAATATAAATCCACAAATTTCTCAAGTATAGATTCACAAATTTCCCAAGTATAGACTAACATATTTCCCAAGTATAGATTCACAAATTTCCCAAGTATAGATTCACAAATTTTCCAAATATAAATCCACAAATTTTTCAAGTATAGATTCACAAATTTCCCAAGTATAGATTCACAAATTTTCCAAATATAGATTCACAAATTTTTCAAATATAGATTCACAAATTTCCCAAGTATAGATTGACAAATTTCCCAAGTATAAATCCACAAATTTCCCAAGTATGATTCACAAATTTCCCAAGTATAGATTCACAAATTTCCCCAGTATAGATTCACAAATTTCCCAAGTATAGATTCACAGATTTCCCAAGTATAGATTCACAAATTTCCCAAGTATATTCAAAAATTTCCCAAGTATAGATTCACAAATTTCCCATGTATAGATTCACAAATTTCCCATGTATAGATTCACAAATTTCCCAAGTATAGATTCACAAATTTCCCAAGTATGATTCAAAAATTTCCCAAGTATAGATTCACAAATTTCCCAAGTATAGACTCACATATTTCCCAAGTATAGATTCACAAATTTCCCAAGTATAGATTCACATATTTCCCAAGTATAGATTCACAAATTTTCCAAATATAGATTCACAAATTTTCCATGTATAGATTCACAACTTTCCCAAGTATAGATTCACAAATTTTCCAAATATAGATTCACAAATTTTCCAAATATAGATTCACAAATTTCCCAAGTATAGATTGACAAATTTCCCAAGTATAAATCCACAAATTTCCCAAGTATGATTCACAAATTTCCCAAGTATAGATTCACAAATTTCCCCAGTATAGATTCACAAATTTCCCAAGTATAGATTCACAAATTTCCCAAGTATAGATTCACAAATTTCCCAAGTATAGATTCATAAATTTCCCAAGTATAGATTCACAAATTTCCCATGTATAGATTCACAAATTTCCCATGTATAGATTCACAAATTTCCCAAGTATAGATTCACAAATTTCCCAAGTATGACTCAAAAATTTCCCAAGTATAGATTCACAAATTTCCCAAGTATAGATTCACAAATTTCTCAAGTATAGATTCACAAATTTCCCAAGTATAGACTAACATATTTCCCAAGTATAGATTCACAAATTTCCCAAGTATAGATTCACAAATTTTCCAAATATAAATCCACAAATTTCTCAAGTATAGATTCACAAATTTCCCAAGTATAGACTAACATATTTCCCAAGTATAGATTCACAAATTTCCCAAGTATAGATTCACAAATTTCCCAAGTATAGATTGACAAATTTCCCAAGTATAAATCCACAAATTTCCCAAGTATGATTCACAAATTTCCCAAGTATAGATTCACAAATTTCCCCAGTATAGATTCACAAATTTCCCAAGTATAGATTCACAAATTTCCCAAGTATAGATTCACAGATTTCCCAAGTATAGATTCACAAATTTCCCAAGTATATTCAAAAATTTCCCAAGTATAGATTCACAAATTTCCCATGTATAGATTCACAAATTTCCCATGTATAGATTCACAAATTTCCCAAGTATAGATTCACAAATTTCCCAAGTATGATTCAAAAATTTCCCAAGTATAGATTCACAAATTTCCCAAGTATAGATTCACAAATTTCTCAAGTATAGATTCACAAATTTCCCAAGTATAGACTAACATATTTCCCAAGTATAGATTCACAAATTTCCCAAGTATAGATTCACATATTTCCCAAGTATAGATTCACAAATTTTCCAAATATAGATTCACAAATTTTCCATGTATAGATTCACAACTTTCCCAAGTATAGATTCACAAATTTTCCAAATATAGATTCACAAATTTTCCAAATATAGATTCACAAATTTCCCAAGTATAGATTGACAAATTTCCCAAGTATAAATCCACAAATTTCCCAAGTATGATTCACAAATTTCCCAAGTATAGATTCACAAATTTCCCCAGTATAGATTCACAAATTTCCCAAGTATAGATTCACAAATTTCCCAAGTATAGATTCACAAATTTCCCAAGTATAGATTCACAAATTTCCCAAGTATAGATTCACAAATTTCCCATGTATAGATTCACAAATTTCCCATGTATAGATTCACAAATTTCCCAAGTATAGATTCACAAATTTCCCAAGTATGACTCAAAAATTTCCCAAGTATAGATTCACAAATTTCCCAAGTATAGATTCACAAATTTCTCAAGTATAGATTCACAAATTTCCCAAGTATAGACTAACATATTTCCCAAGTATAGATTCACAAATTTCCCAAGTATAGATTCACAAATTTTCCAAATATAAATCCACAAATTTCTCAAGTATAGATTCACAAATTTCCCAAGTATAGACTAACATATTTCCCAAGTATAGATTCACAAATTTCCCAAGTATAGATTCACAAATTTCCCAAGTATAGACTCACATATTTCCCAAGTATAGATTCACAAATTTCCCAAGTATAGATTCACATATTTCCCAAGTATAGATTCACAAATTTTCCAAATATAGATTCACAAATTTTCCATGTATAGATTCACAACTTTCCCAAGTATAGATTCACAAATTTTCCAAATATAGATTCACAAATTTTCCAAATATAGATTCACAAATTTCCCAAGTATAGATTGACAAATTTCCCAAGTATAAATCCACAAATTTCCCAAGTATGATTCACAAATTTCCCAAGTATAGATTCACAAATTTCCCCAGTATAGATTCACAAATTTCCCAAGTATAGATTCACAAATTTCCCAAGTATAGATTCACAAATTTCCCAAGTATAGATTCATAAATTTCCCAAGTATAGATTCACAAATTTCCCATGTATAGATTCACAAATTTCCCATGTATAGATTCACAAATTTCCCAAGTATAGATTCACAAATTTCCCAAGTATGACTCAAAAATTTCCCAAGTATAGATTCACAAATTTCCCAAGTATAGATTCACAAATTTCTCAAGTATAGATTCACAAATTTCCCAAGTATAGACTAACATATTTCCCAAGTATAGATTCACAAATTTCCCAAGTATAGATTCACAAATTTTCCAAATATAAATCCACAAATTTCTCAAGTATAGATTCACAAATTTCCCAAGTATAGACTAACATATTTCCCAAGTATAGATTCACAAATTTCCCAAGTATAGATTCACAAATTTCCCAAGTATAGATTGACAAATTTCCCAAGTATAAATCCACAAATTTCCCAAGTATGATTCACAAATTTCCCAAGTATAGATTCACAAATTTCCCCAGTATAGATTCACAAATTTCCCAAGTATAGATTCACAAATTTCCCAAGTATAGATTCACAGATTTCCCAAGTATAGATTCACAAATTTCCCAAGTATATTCAAAAATTTCCCAAGTATAGATTCACAAATTTCCCATGTATAGATTCACAAATTTCCCATGTATAGATTCACAAATTTCCCAAGTATAGATTCACAAATTTCCCAAGTATGATTCAAAAATTTCCCAAGTATAGATTCACAAATTTCCCAAGTATAGATTCACAAATTTCTCAAGTATAGATTCACAAATTTCCCAAGTATAGACTAACATATTTCCCAAGTATAGATTCACAAATTTCCCAAGTATAGATTCACATATTTCCCAAGTATAGATTCACAAATTTTCCAAATATAGATTCACAAATTTTCCATGTATAGATTCACAACTTTCCCAAGTATAGATTCACAAATTTTCCAAATATAGATTCACAAATTTTCCAAATATAGATTCACAAATTTCCCAAGTATAGATTGACAAATTTCCCAAGTATAAATCCACAAATTTCCCAAGTATGATTCACAAATTTCCCAAGTATAGATTCACAAATTTCCCCAGTATAGATTCACAAATTTCCCAAGTATAGATTCACAAATTTCCCAAGTATAGATTCACAAATTTCCCAAGTATAGATTCACAAATTTCCCAAGTATAGATTCACAAATTTCCCATGTATAGATTCACAAATTTCCCATGTATAGATTCACAAATTTCCCAAGTATAGATTCACAAATTTCCCAAGTATGACTCAAAAATTTCCCAAGTATAGATTCACAAATTTCCCAAGTATAGATTCACAAATTTCTCAAGTATAGATTCACAAATTTCCCAAGTATAGACTAACATATTTCCCAAGTATAGATTCACAAATTTCCCAAGTATAGATTCACAAATTTTCCAAATATAAATCCACAAATTTCTCAAGTATAGATTCACAAATTTCCCAAGTATAGACTAACATATTTCCCAAGTATAGATTCACAAATTTCCCAAGTATAGATTCACAAATTTCCCAAGTATAGATTGACAAATTTCCCAAGTATAAATCCACAAATTTCCCAAGTATGATTCACAAATTTCCCAAGTATAGATTCACAAACTTCCCCAGTATAGATTCACAAATTTCCCAAGTATAGATTCACAAATTTCCCAAGTATAGATTCACAGATTTCCCAAGTATAGATTCACAAATTTCCCAAGTATATTCAAAAATTTCCCAAGTATAGATTCACAAATTTCTCATGTATAGATTCACAAATTTCCCATGTATAGATTCACAAATTTCCCAAGTATAGATTCACAAATTTCCCAAGTATGATTCAAAAATTTCCCAAGTATAGATTCACAAATTTCCCAAGTATAGATTCACAAATTTCTCAAGTATAGATTCACAAATTTCCCAAGTATAGACTAACATATTTCCCAAGTATAGATTCACAAATTTCCCAAGTATAGATTCACATATTTCCCAAGTATAGATTCACAAATTTTCCAAATATAGATTCACAAATTTTCCATGTATAGATTCACAACTTTCCCAAGTATAGATTCACAAATTTTCCAAATATAGATTCACAAATTTTCCAAATATAGATTCACAAATTTCCCAAGTATAGATTGACAAATTTCCCAAGTATAAATCCACAAATTTCCCAAGTATGATTCACAAATTTCCCAAGTATAGATTCACAAATTTCCCCAGTATAGATTCACAAATTTCCCAAGTATAGATTCACAAATTTCCCAAGTATAGATTCACAAATTTCCCATGTATAGATTCACAAATTTCCCATGTATAGATTCACAAATTTCCCAAGTATAGATTCACAAATTTCCCAAGTATAGACTAACATATTTCCCAAGTATAGATTCACAAATTTCCCAAGTATAGATTCACAAATTTCCCAAGTATAGATTCACAAATTTTTCAAGTATAGATTCACAAATTTCCCAAGTATAGATTCACAAATTTTCCAAATATAGATTCACAAATTTTCCAAATATAGATTCACAAATTTCCCAAGTATAGATTGACAAATTTCCCAAGTATAAATCCACAAATTTCCCAAGTATGATTCACAAATTTCCCAAGTATAGATTCACAAATTTCCCAAGTATAGATTCACAAATTTCCCCAGTATAGATTCACAAATTTCCCAAGTATAGATTCACAAATTTCCCAAGTATAGATTCACAGATTTCCCAAGTATAGATTCACAAATTTCCCAAGTATATTCAAAAATTTCCCAAGTATAGATTCACAAATTTCCCATGTATAGATTCACAAATTTCCCATGTATAGATTCACAAATTTCCCAAGTATAGATTCACAAATTTCCCAAGTATGATTCAAAAATTTCCCAAGTATAGATTCACAAATTTCCCAAGTATAGATTCACAAATTTCTCAAGTATAGATTCACAAATTTCCCAAGTATAGACTAACATATTTCCCAAGTATAGATTCACAAATTTCCCAAGTATAGATTCACATATTTCCCAAGTATAGATTCACAAATTTTCCAAATATAGATTCACAAATTTTCCATGTATAGATTCACAACTTTCCCAAGTATAGATTCACAAATTTTCCAAATATAGATTCACAAATTTTCCAAATATAGATTCACAAATTTCCCAAGTATAGATTGACAAATTTCCCAAGTATAAATCCACAAATTTCCCAAGTATGATTCACAAATTTCCCAAGTATAGATTCACAAATTTCCCCAGTATAGATTCACAAATTTCCCAAGTATAGATTCACAAATTTCCCAAGTATAGATTCACAAATTTCCCAAGTATAGATTCACAAATTTCCCATGTATAGATTCACAAATTTCCCATGTATAGATTCACAAATTTCCCAAGTATAGATTGACAAATTTCCCAAGTATGACTCAAAAGTTTCCCAAGTATAGATTCACAAATTTCCCAAGTATAGATTCACAAATTTCTCAAGTATAGATTCACAAATTTCCCAAGTATAGACTAACATATTTCCCAAGTATAGATTCACAAATTTCCCAAGTATAGATTCACAAATTTTCCAAATATAAATCCACAAATTTTTCAAGTATAGATTCACAAATTTCCCAAGTATAGATTCACAAATTTTCCAAATATAGATTCACAAATTTTCCAAATATAGATTCACAAATTTCCCAAGTATAAATCCACAAATTTCCCAAGTATAAATCCACAAATTTCCCAAGTATGATTCACAAATTTCCCAAGTATAGATTCACAAATTTCCCCAGTATAGATTCACAAATTTCCCAAGTATAGATTCACAAATTTCCCAAGTATAGATTCATAAATTTCCCAAGTATAGATTCACAAATTTCCCAAGTATAGATTCATAAATTTCCCAAGTATAGATTCACAAATTTCCCAAGTATATTCACAAATTTCCCAAGTATAGATTCACAAATTTCCCATGTATAGATTCACAAATTTCCCATGTATAGATTGACAAATTTCCCAAGTATAAATCCACAAATTTCCCAAGTATGATTCACAAATTTCCCAAGTATAGATTCACAAATTTCCCCAGTATAGATTCACAAATTTCCCAAGTATAGATTCACAAATTTCCCAAGTATAGATTCGCAAATTTCCCAAGTATAGATTCACAAATTACCTAAGTATAGATTCACAAATATAACAAGTATAGATTCACAAATTTCGATGTATAGATTCACAAATTTCCCATGTATAGATTCACAAATTTCGAAAGTATAGATTCACATATTTCCCAAGTATGGTTCAAAAATTTCCCAAGTATAGATTCACAAATTTCCCAAGTATAGATTCACAAATTTTCCCAAATATAGATTCACAAATTTCCCAAGTATAGATTCACAAATTTTCCATGTATAGATTCACAACTTTCCCAAGTATAGATTCACAAATTTTCCAAATATAGATTCACAAATTTTCCAAATATAGATTCACAAATTTCCCAAGTATAGATTGACAAATTTCCCAAGTATAAATCCACAAATTTCCCAGTATGATTCACAAATTTCCCAAGTATAGATTCACAAATTTCCCCAGTATAGATTCACAAATTTCCCAAGTATAGATTCACAAATTTCCCAAGTATAGATTCACAAATTTCCCAAGTATAGACTAACATATTTCCCAAGTATAGATTCACATATTTCCCATGTATAGATTCACAAATTTTCCAAATATAGATTAACAAATTTTCCATGTATAGATTCACAACTTTCCCAAGTATAGATTCACAAATTTTCCAAATATAGATTCACAAATTTCCAAATATAGATTGACAAATTTCCCAAGTATAAATCCACAAATTTCTCAAGTATAGATTGACAAATTTCCTAAGTATAGATTCACAAATTTTCCAAATATAGATTCACAAATTTTCCAAGTATAGATTCACAAATTTCCCAAGTATAGATTCACAAATTTCCCATGAATAGATTCACAAATTTCCCATGAATAGATTCACAAATTTCCCAAGTATAGATTCACAAATTTGCCAAATATAGATTCACAAATTTTCCATGTATAGATTCACAACTTTCCCAAGTATAGATTCACAAATTTTCCAAATATAGATTCACAAATTTTCCAAAAATAGATTCACAAATTTCCCAAGTATAGATTGACAAATTTCCCAAGTATAAATCCACAAATTTCCCAAGTATGATTCACAAATTTCCCAAGTATAGATTCACAAATTTCCCCAGTATAGATTCACAAATTTCCCAAGTATAGATTCACAAATTTCCCAAGTATGATTAACAAATTTCCCAAGTATAGATTCACAAATTTCCCCAGTATAGATTCACAAATTTCTCAAGTATAGATTCACAAATTTCCCAAGTATAGACTAACATATTTCCCAAGTATAGATTCACAAATTTCCCAAGTATAGATTCACAAATTTTCCAAATATAAATCCACAAATTTCTCAAGTATAGATTCACAAATTTCCCAAGTATAGACTAACATATTTCCCAAGTATAGATTCACAAATTTCCCAAGTATAGATTCACAAATTTCCCAAGTATAGATTAACAAATTTCCCAAGTATAAATCCACAAATTTCCCAAGTATGATTCACAAATTTCCCAAGTATAGATTCACAAACTTCCCCAGTATAGATTCACAAATTTCCCAAGTATAGATTCACAAATTTCCCAAGTATAGATTCACAGATTTCCCAAGTATAGATTCACAAATTTCCCAAGTATATTCAAAAATTTCCCAAGTATAGATTCACAAATTTCCCATGTATAGATTCACAAATTTCCCATGTATAGATTCACAAATTTCCCAAGTATAGATTCACAAATTTCCCAAGTATGATTCAAAAATTTCCCAAGTATAGATTCACAAATTTTCCAAGTATAGATTCACAAATTTCTCAAGTATAGATTCACAAATTTCCCAAGTATAGACTAACATATTTCCCAAGTATAGATTCACCAATTTCCCAAGTATAGATTCACATATTTCCCAAGTATAGATTCACAAATTTTCCAAATATAGATTCACAAATTTTCCATGTATAGATTCACAACTTTCCCAAGTATAGATTCACAAATTTTCCAAATATAGATTCACAAATTTTCCAAATATAGATTCACAAATTTCCCAAGTATAGATTGACAAATTTCCCAAGTATAAATCCACAAATTTCCCAAGTATGATTCACAAATTTCCCAAGTATAGATTCACAAATTTCCCCAGTATAGATTCACAAATTTCCCAAGTATAGATTCACAAATTTCCCAAGTATAGATTCACAAATTTCCCAAGTATAGATTCACAAATTTCCCATGTATAGATTCACAAATTTCCCATGTATAGATTCACAAATTTCCCAAGTATAGATTCACAAATTTCCCAAGTATGACTCAAAAATTTCCCAAGTATAGATTCACAAATTTCTCAAGTATAGATTCACAAATTTCCCAAGTATAGACTAACATATTTCCCAAGTATAGATTCACAAATTTCCCAAGTATAGATTCACAAATTTTCCAAATATAAATCCACAAATTTTTCAAGTATAGATTCACAAATTTCCCAAGTATAGATTCACAAATTTTCCAAATATAGATTCACAAATTTTCCAAATATAGATTCACAAATTTCCCAAGTATAGATTGACAAATTTCCCAAGTATAAATCCACAAATTTCCCAAGTATGATTCACAAATTTCCCAAGTATAGATTCACAAATTTCCCCAGTATAGATTCACAAATTTCCCAAGTATAGATTCACAAATTTCCCAAGTATAGATTCACAGATTTCCCAAGTATAGATTCACAAATTTCCCAAGTATATTCAAAAATTTCCCAAGTATAGATTCACAAATTTCCCATGTATAGATTCACAAATTTCCCATGTATAGATTCACAAATTTCCCAAGTATAGATTCACAAATTTCCCAAGTATGATTCAAAAATTTCCCAAGTATAGATTCACAAATTTCCCAAGTATAGATTCACAAATTTCTCAAGTATAGATTCACAAATTTCCCAAGTATAGACTAACATATTTCCCAAGTATAGATTCACCAATTTCCCAAGTATAGATTCACAAATTTCCCAAGTATAGATTCACAAATTTTCCAAATATAGATTCACAAATTTTCCATGTATAGATTCACAACTTTCCCAAGTATAGATTCACAAATTTTCCAAATATAGATTCACAAATTTTCCAAATATAGATTCACAAATTTCCCAAGTATAGATTGACAAATTTCCCAAGTATAAATCCACAAATTTCCCAAGTATGATTCACAAATTTCCCAAGTATAGATTCACAAATTTCCCCAGTATAGATTCACAAATTTCCCAAGTATAGATTCACAAATTTCCCAAGTATAGATTCACAAATTTCCCAAGTATAGATTCACAAATTTCCCATGTATAGATTCACAAATTTCCCATGTATAGATTCACAAATTTCCCAAGTATAGATTCACAAATTTCCCAAGTATGACTCAAAAATTTCCCAAGTATAGATTCACAAATTTCCCAAGTATAGATTCACAAATTTCTCAAGTATAGATTCACAAATTTCCCAAGTATAGACTAACATATTTCCCAAGTATAGATTCACAAATTTCCCAAGTACAGATTCACAAATTTTCCAAATATAAATCCACAAATTTTTCAAGTATAGATTCACAAATTTCCCAAGTATAGATTCACAAATTTTCCAAATATAGATTCACAAATTTTCCAAATATAGATTCACAAATTTCCCAAGTATAGATTGACAAATTTCCCAAGTATAAATCCACAAATTTCCCAAGTATGATTCACAAATTTCCCAAGTATAGATTCACAAATTTCCCCAGTATAGATTCACAAATTTCCCAAGTATAGATTCACAAATTTCCCAAGTATAGATTCATAAATTTCCCAAGTATAGATTCACAAATTTCCCAAGTATAGATTCATAAATTTCCCAAGTATAGATTCACAAATTTCCCAAGTATATTCACAAATTTCCCAAGTATAGATTCACAAATTTCCCATGTATAGATTCACAAATTTCCCATGTATAGATTGACAAATTTCCCAAGTATAAATCCACAAATTTCCCAAGTATGATTCACAAATTTCCCAAGTATAGATTCACAAATTTCCCCAGTATAGATTCACAAATTTCCCAAGTATAGATTCACAAATTTCCCAAGTATAGATTCGCAAATTTCCCAAGTATAGATTCACAAATTACCTAAGTATAGATTCACAAATATAACAAGTATAGATTCACAAATTTCGATGTATAGATTCACAAATTTCCCATGTATAGATTCACAAATTTCGAAAGTATAGATTCACATATTTCCCAAGTATGGTTCAAAAATTTCCCAAGTATAGATTCACAAATTTCCCAAGTATAGATTCACAAATTTTCCCAAATATAGATTCACAAATTTCCCAAGTATAGATTCACAAATTTTCCATGTATAGATTCACAACTTTCCCAAGTATAGATTCACAAATTTTCCAAATATAGATTCACAAATTTTCCAAATATAGATTCACAAATTTCCCAAGTATAGATTGACAAATTTCCCAAGTATAAATCCACAAATTTCCCAGTATGATTCACAAATTTCCCAAGTATAGATTCACAAATTTCCCCAGTATAGATTCACAAATTTCCCAAGTATAGATTCACAAATTTCCCAAGTATAGATTCACAAATTTCCCAAGTATAGACTAACATATTTCCCAAGTATAGATTCACATATTTCCCATGTATAGATTCACAAATTTTCCAAATATAGATTAACAAATTTTCCATGTATAGATTCACAACTTTCCCAAGTATAGATTCACAAATTTTCCAAATATAGATTCACAAATTTCCAAATATAGATTGACAAATTTCCCAAGTATAAATCCACAAATTTCTCAAGTATAGATTGACAAATTTCCTAAGTATAGATTCACAAATTTTCCAAATATAGATTCACAAATTTTCCAAGTATAGATTCACAAATTTCCCAAGTATAGATTCACAAATTTCCCATGAATAGATTCACAAATTTCCCATGAATAGATTCACAAATTTCCCAAGTATAGATTCACAAATTTGCCAAATATAGATTCACAAATTTTCCATGTATAGATTCACAACTTTCCCAAGTATAGATTCACAAATTTTCCAAATATAGATTCACAAATTTTCCAAAAATAGATTCACAAATTTCCCAAGTATAGATTGACAAATTTCCCAAGTATAAATCCACAAATTTCCCAAGTATGATTCACAAATTTCCCAAGTATAGATTCACAAATTTCCCCAGTATAGATTCACAAATTTCCCAAGTATAGATTCACAAATTTCCCAAGTATAGATTCACAAATTTCCCATGTATAGATTCACAAATTTCCCATGTATAGATTCACAAATTTCCCAAGTATAGATTCACAAATTTCCCAAGTATGACTCAAAAATTTCCCAAGTATAGATTCACAAATTTCCCAAGTATAGATTCACAAATTTCTCAAGTATAGATTCACAAATTTCCCAAGTATAGACTAACATATTTCCCAAGTATAGATTCACAAATTTTCCAAATATAAATCCACAAATTTCTCAAGTATAGATTCACAAATTTCCCAAGTATAGACTAACATATTTCCCAAGTATAGATTCACAAATTTCCCAAGTATAGATTCACAAATTTTCCAAATATAAATCCACAAATTTTTCAAGTATAGATTCACAAATTTCCCAAGTATAGATTCACAAATTTTCCAAATATAGATTCACAAATTTTCCAAATATAGATTCACAAATTTCCCAAGTATAGATTGACAAATTTCCCAAGTATAAATCCACAAATTTCCCAAGTATGATTCACAAATTTCCCAAGTATAGATTCACAAATTTCCCCAGTATAGATTCACAAATTTCCCAAGTATAGATTCACAAATTTCCCAAGTATAGATTCACAGATTTCCCAAGTATAGATTCACAAATTTCCCAAGTATATTCAAAAATTTCCCAAGTATAGATTCACAAATTTCCCATGTATAGATTCACAAATTTCCCATGTATAGATTCACAAATTTCCCAAGTATAGATTCACAAATTTCCCAAGTATGATTCAAAAATTTCCCAAGTATAGATTCACAAATTTCCCAAGTATAGACTAACATATTTCCCAAGTATAGATTCACAAATTTCCCAAGTATAGATTCACATATTTCCCAAGTATAGATTCACAAATTTTCCAAATATAGATTCACAAATTTTCCATGTATAGATTCACAACTTTCCCAAGTATAGATTCACAAATTTTCCAAATATAGATTCACAAATTTTCCAAATATAGATTCACAAATTTCCCAAGTATAGATTGACAAATTTCCCAAGTATAAATCCACAAATTTCCCAAGTATGATTCACAAATTTCCCAAGTATAGATTCACAAATTTCCCCAGTATAGATTCACAAATTTCCCAAGTATAGATTCACAAATTTCCCAAGTATAGATTCACAAATTTCCCAAGTATAGATTCACAAATTTCCCATGTATAGATTCACAAATTTCCCATGTATAGATTCACAAATTTCCCAAGTATAGATTCACAAATTTCCCAAGTATGACTCAAAAATTTCCCAAGTATAGATTCACAAATTTCCCAAGTATAGATTCACAAATTTCTCAAGTATAGATTCACAAATTTCCCAAGTATAGACTAACATATTTCCCAAGTATAGATTCACAAATTTCCCAAGTATAGATTCACAAATTTTCCAAATATAAATCCACAAATTTCTCAATTATAGATTCACAAATTTCCCAAGTATAGACTAACATATTTCCCAAGTATAGATTCACAAATTTCCCAAGTATAGATTCACAAATTTTCCAAATATAAATCCACAAATTTTTCAAGTATAGATTCACAAATTTCCCAAGTATAGATTCACAAATTTTCCAAATATAGATTCACAAATTTTCCAAATATAGATTCACAAATTTCCCAAGTATAGATTGACAAATTTCCCAAGTATAAATCCACAAATTTCCCAAGTATGATTCACAAATTTCCCAAGTATAGATTCACAAATTTCCCCAGTATAGATTCACAAATTTCCCAAGTATAGATTCTCAAATTTCCCAAGTATAGATTCACAGATTTCCCAAGTATAGATTCACAAATTTCCCAAGTATATTCAAAAATTTCCCAAGTATAGATTCACAAATTTCCCATGTATAGATTCACAAATTTCCCATGTATAGATTCACAAATTTCCCAAGTATAGATTCACAAATTTCCCAAGTATGATTCAAAAATTTCCCAAGTATAGATTCACAAATTTCCCATGTATAGATTCACAAATTTCCCATGTATAGATTCACAAATTTCCCAAGTATAGATTCACAAATTTCCCAAGTATGATTCAAAAATTTCCCAAGTATAGATTCACAAATTTCCCAAGTATAGATTCACAAATTTCTCAAGTATAGATTCACAAATTTCCCAAGTATAGACTAACATATTTCCCAAGTATAGATTCACAAATTTCCCAAGTATAGATTCACATATTTCCCAAGTATAGATTCACAAATTTTCCAAATATAGATTCACAAATTTTCCATGTATAGATTCACAACTTTCCCAAGTATAGATTCACAAATTTTCCAAATATAGATTCACAAATTTTCCAAATATAGATTCACAAATTTCCCAAGTATAGATTGACAAATTTCCCAAGTATAAATCCACAAATTTCCCAAGTATGATTCACAAATTTCCCAAGTATAGATTCACAAATTTCCCCAGTATAGATTCACAAATTTCCCAAGTATAGATTCACAAATTTCCCAAGTATAGATTCACAAATTTCCCATGTATAGATTCACAAATTTCCCATGTATAGATTCACAAATTTCCCATGTATAGATTCACAAATTTCCCATGTATAGATTCACAAATTTCCCAAGTATAGATTCACAAATTTCACAAGTATGACTCAAAAATTTCCCAAGTATAGATTCACAAATTTCCCAAGTATAGATTCACAAATTTCTCAAGTATAGATTCACAAATTTCCCAAGTATAGACTAACATATTTCCCAAGTATAGATTCACAAATTTTCCAAATATAAATCCACAAATTTTTCAAGTATAGATTCACAAATTTCCCAAGTATAGATTCACAAATTTTCCAAATATAGATTCACAAATTTTCCAAATATAGATTCACAAATTTCCCAAGTATAGATTGACAAATTTCCCAAGTATAAATCCACAAATTTCCCAAGTATGATTCACAAATTTCCCAAGTATAGATTCACAAATTTCCCCAGTATAGATTCACAAATTTTCCAAGTATAGATTCACAAATTTCCCAAGTATAGATTCACAAATTTCCCAAGTATAGATTCACAAATTTCCCAAGTATATTCAAAAATTTCCCAAGTATAGATTCACAAATTTCCCATGTATAGATTCACAAATTTCCCATGTATAGATTCACAAATTTCCCAAGTATAGATTCACAAATTTCCCAAGTATGATTCAAAAATTTCCCAAGTATAGATTCACAAATTTCCCAAGTATAGATTCACAAAATTCTCAAGTATAGATTCACAAATTTCCCAAGTATAGATTCACAAATTTTCCAAATATAGATTCACAAATTTTCCATGTATAGATTCACAACTTTCCCAAGTATAGATTCACAAATTTTCCAAATATAGATTCACAAATTTTCCAAATATAGATTGACAAATTTCCCAAGTATAAATCCACAAATTTCTCAAGTATAGATTGACAAATTTCCCAAGTATAGATTCACAAATATAACAAGTATAGATTCACAAATTTCCCATGTATAGATTCACAAATTTCCCATGTATAGATTCACAAATTTCCCAAGTATAGATTCACAAATTTCCCAAGTATGGTTCAAAAATTTCCCAAGTATAGATTCACAAATTTTCCCAAATATAGATTCACAAATTTCCCAAGTATAGATTCACAAATTTTCCATGTATAGATTCACAACTTTCCCAAGTATAGATTCACAAATTTTCCAAATATAGATTCACAAATTTTCCAAATATAGATTCACAAATTTCCCAAGTATAGATTGACAAATTTCCCAATTATAAATCCACAAATTTCCCAAGTATGATTCACAAATTTCCCAAGTATAGATTCACAAATTTCCCCAGTATAGATTCACAAATTTCCCAAGTATAGATTCACAAATTTCCCAAGTATAGATTCACAAATTTCCCAAGTATAGATTCACAAATTTCCCATGTATAGATTCACAAATTTCCCAAGTATAGATTCACAAATTTCCCAAGTATGACTCAAAAATTTCCCAAGTATAGATTCACAAATTTCCCAAGTATAGATTCACAAATTTCTCAAGTATAGATTCACAAATTTCCCAAGTATAGACTAACATATTTCCCAAGTATAGATTCACAAATTTCCCAAGTATAGATTCACAAATTTTCCAAATATAAATCCACAAATTTCTCAAGTATAGATTCACAAATTTCCCAAGTATAGACTAACATATTTCCCAAGTATAGATTCACAAATTTCCCAAGTATAGATTCACAAATTTTCCAAATATAAATCCACAAATTTTTCAAGTATAGATTCACAAATTTCCCAAGTATAGATTCACAAATTTTCCAAATATAGATTCACAAATTTTCCAAATATAGATTCACAAATTTCCCAAGTATAGATTGACAAATTTCCCAAGTATAAATCCACAAATTTCCCAAGTATGATTCACAAATTTCCCAAGTATAGATTCACAAATTTCCCCAGTATAGATTCACAAATTTCCCAAGTATAGATTCACAAATTTCCCAAGTATAGATTCACAGATTTCCCAAGTATAGATTCACAAATTTCCCAAGTATATTCAAAAATTTCCCAAGTATAGATTCACAAATTTCCCATGTATAGATTCACAAATTTCCCATGTATAGATTCACAAATTTCCCAAGTATAGATTCACAAATTTCCCAAGTATGATTCAAAAATTTCCCAAGTATAGATTCACAAATTTCCCAAGTATAGATTCACAAATTTCTCAAGTATAGATTCACAAATTTCCCAAGTATAGACTAACATATTTCCCAAGTATAGATACACAAATTTCCCAAGTATAGATTCACATATTTCCCAAGTATAGATTCACAAATTTTCCAAATATAGATTCACAAATTTTCCATGTATAGATTCACAACTTTCCCAAGTATAGATTCACAAATTTTCCAAATATAGATTCACAAATTTTCCAAATATAGATTCACAAATTTCCCAAGTATAGATTGACAAATTTCCCAAGTATAAATCCACAAATTTCCCAAGTATGATTCACAAATTTCCCAAGTATAGATTCACAAATTTCCCCAGTATAGATTCACAAATTTCCCAAGTATAGATTCACAAATTTCCCAAGTATAGATTCACAAATTTCCCATGTATAGATTCACAAATTTCCCATGTATAGATTCACAAATTTCCCATGTATAGATTCACAAATTTCCCAAGTATAGATTCACAAATTTCACAAGTATGACTCAAAAATTTCCCAAGTATAGATTCACAAATTTCCCAAGTATAGATTCACAAATTTCTCAAGTATAGATTCACAAATTTCCCAAGTATAGACTAACATATTTCCCAAGTATAGATTCACAAATTTTCCAAATATAAATCCACAAATTTTTCAAGTATAGATTCACAAATTTCCCAAGTATAGATTCACAAATTTTCCAAATATAGATTCACAAATTTTCCAAATATAGATTCACAAATTTCCCAAGTATAGATTGACAAATTTCCCAAGTATAAATCCACAAATTTCCCAAGTATGATTCACAAATTTCCCAAGTATAGATTCACAAATTTCCCCAGTATAGATTCACAAATTTTCCAAGTATAGATTCACAAATTTCCCAAGTATAGATTCACAAATTTCCCAAGTATAGATTCACAAATTTCCCAAGTATATTCAAAAATTTCCCAAGTATAGATTCACAAATTTCCCATGTATAGATTCACAAATTTCCCATGTATAGATTCACAAATTTCCCAAGTATAGATTCACAAATTTCCCAAGTATGATTCAAAAATTTGCCAAGTATAGATTCACAAATTTCCCAAGTATAGATTCACAAAATTCTCAAGTATAGATTCACAAATTTCCCAAGTATAGATTCACAAATTTTCCAAATATAGATTCACAAATTTTCCATGTATAGATTCACAACTTTCCCAAGTATAGATTCACAAATTTTCCAAATATAGATTCACAAATTTTCCAAATATAGAATGACAAATTTCCCAAGTATAAATCCACAAATTTCTCAAGTATAGATTGACAAATTTCCCAAGTATAGATTCACAAATATAACAAGTATAGATTCACAAATTTCCCATGTATAGATTCACAAATTTCCCATGTATAGATTCACAAATTTCCCAAGTATAGATTCACAAATTTCCCAAGTATGGTTCAAAAATTTCCCAAGTATAGATTCACAAATTTCCCAAGTATAGATTCACAAATTTTCCCAAATATAGATTCACAAATTTCCCAAGTATAGATTCACAAATTTTCCATGTATAGATTCACAACTTTCCCAAGTATAGATTCACAAATTTTCCAAATATAGATTCACAAATTTTCCAAATATAGATTCACAAATTTCCCAAGTATAGATTGACAAATTTCCCAATTATAAATCCACAAATTTCCCAAGTATGATTCACAAATTTCCCAAGTATAGATTCACAAATTTCCCCAGTATAGATTCACAAATTTCCCAAGTATAGATTCACAAATTTCCCAAGTATAGATTCATAAATTTCCCAAGTATAGATTCACAAATTTCCCAAGTATAGATTCATAAATTTCCCAAGTATAGATTCATAAATTTCCCAAGTATATTCACAAATTTCCCAAGTATAGATTCACAAATTTCCCATGTATAGATTCACAAATTTCCCATGTATAGATTGACAAATTTCCCAAGTATAAATCCACAAATTTCCCAAGTATGATTCACAAATTTCCCAAGTATAGATTCACAAATTTCCCCAGTATAGATTCACAAATTTCCCAAGTATAGATTCATAAATTTCCCAAGTATAGATTCACATATTTCCCAAGTATAGATTCATAAATTTCCCAAGTATAGATTCATAAATTTCCCAAGTATATTCACAAATTTCCCAAGTATAGATTCACAAATTTCCCATGTATAGATTCACAAATTTCCCATGTATAGATTGACAAATTTCCCAAGTATAAATCCACAAATTTACCAAGTATAGATTCACAAATTTCCCCAGTATAGATTCACAAATTTCCCAAGTATAGATTCACAAATTTCCCAAGTATAGATTCATAAATTTCCCAAGTATAGATTCACAAATTTCCCAATATAGATTCACAAATATAACAAGTATAGATTCACAAATTTCCCATGTATAGATTCACAAATTTCCCATGTATAGATTCACAAATTTCCCAAGTATAGATTCACATATTTCCCAAGTATGGTTCAAAAATTTCCCAAGTATAGATTCACAAATTTCCCAAGTATAGATTCACAAATTTTTGCCAAATATAGATTCACAAATTTCCCAAGTATAGATTCACAAATTTTCCATGTATAGATTCACAACTTTCCCAAGTATAGATTCACAAATTTTCCAAATATAGATTCACAAATTTTCCAAATATAGATTCACAAATTTCCCAAGTATAGATTGGCAAATTTCCCAAGTATAAATCCACAAATTTCCCAAGTATGATTCACAAATTTCCCAAGTATAGATTCACAAATTTCCCCAGTATAGATTCACAAATTTCCCAAGTATAGATTCACAAATTTCCCAAGTATAGATTCACAAATTTCCCAAGTATATTCACAAATTTCCCAAGTATAGATTCACAAATTTCCCATGTATAGATTCACAAATTTCCCATGTATAGATTCACAAATTTCCCAAGTATAGATTCACATATTTCCCAAGTATGGTTCAAAAATTTCCCAAGTATAGATTCACAAATTTCCCAAGTATAGATTCACAAATTTTCCATGTATAGATTCACAACTTTCCCAAGTATAGATTCACAAATTTTCCAAATATAGATTCACAAATTTTCCAAATATAGATTCACAAATTTCCCAAGTATAGATTGACAAATTTCCCAAGTATAAATCCACAAATTTCCCAAGTATGATTCACAAATTTCCCAAGTATAGATTCACAAATTACCCCAGTATAGATTCACAAATTTCCCAAGTATAGATTCACAAATTTCCCAAGTATAGATTCACAAATTTCCCAAGTATAGATTCACAAATTTCCCAAGTATATTCACAAATTTCCCAAGTATAGATTCACAAATTTCCCATGTATAGATTCACAAATTTCCCATGTATAGATTCACAAATTTCCCAAGTATAGATTCACAAATTTCCCAAGTATGATTCAAAAATTTCCCAAGTATAGATTCACAAATTTCCCAAGTATAGATTCACAAATTTCTCAAGTATAGATTCACAAATTTCCCAAGTATAGACTAACATATTTCCCAAGTATAGATTCACAAATTTCCCAAGTATAGATTCACATATTTCCCAAGTATAGATTCACAAATTTTCCAAATATAGATTCACAAATTTTCCATGTATAGATTCACAACTTTCCCAAGTATAGATTCACAAATTTTCCAAATATAGATTCACAAATTTTCCAAATATAGATTGACAAATTTCCCAAGTATAAATCCACAAATTTCTCAAGTATAGATTGACAAATTTCCTAAGTATAGATTCACAAATTTTCCAAATATAGATTCACAAATTTTCCAAGTATAGATTCACAAATTTACCAAGAATAGATTCACAAATTTCCCATGTATAGATTCACAAATTTCCCAAGTATAGATTCACAAATTTCCCAAGTATAGATTCACAAATTTCCCAAGTATAGATTCACAAATTTCTCAATTATAGATTCACAAATTTCCCAAGTATAGACTAACATATTTCCCAAGTATATATTCACAAATTTTCCAAGTATAGATTCACAAATTTCCCAAGTATAGATTCACAAATTTCTCAAGTATAGATTCACAAATTTCCCAAGTATAGACTAACATATTTCCCAAGTATAGATTCACAAATTTCCCAAGTATAGATTCACATATTTCCCAAGTATAGATTCACAAATTTTCCAAATATAGATTCACAAATTTTCCAAGTATAGATTAGCAACTTTCCCAAGTATAGATTCACAAATTTTCCAAATATAGATTCACAAATTTTCCAAATATAGATTGACAAATTTCCCAAGTATAAATCCACAAATTTCTCAAGTATAGATTGACAAATTTCCTAAGTAGAGATTCACAAATTTTCCAAATATAGATTCAAAAATTTTCCAAGTATAGATTCACAAATTTCCCAAGAATAGATTCACAAATTTCCCATGTATAAATTCACAAATTTCAAAAGTAAAGATTCACAAATTTCCCAAATATAGATTCATAAATTTCCCAAGAATAGATTCACAAATTTCCCAAGTATAGATTCATAAATTTCCCAAGTATAGATTCATAAATTTCCCAAGTATATTCACAAATTTCCCAAGTATAGATTCACAAATTTCCCATGTATGGATTCACAAATTTCCCATGTATAGATTGACAAATTTCCCAAGTATAAATCCACAAATTTCCCAAGTATGATTCACAAATTTCCCAAGTATAGATTCACAAATTTCCCCAGTATAGATTCACAAATTTCCCAAGTATAGATTCACAAATTTCCCAAGTATAGATTCATAAATTTCCCAAGTATAGATTCACATATTGCCCAAGTATAGATTCATAAATTTCCCAAGTATAGATTCATAAATTTCCCAAGTATATTCACAAATTTCCCAAGTATAGATTCACAAATTTCCCATGTATAGATTCACAAATTTCCCATGTATAGATTGACAAATTTCCCAAGTATAAATCCACAAATTTCCCAAGTATAGATTCACAAATTTCCCCAGTATAGATTCACAAATTTCCCAAGTATAGATTCACAAATTTCCCAAGTATAGATTCATAAATTTCCCAAGTATAGATTCACAAATTTCCCAATATAGATTCACAAATATAACAAGTATAGATTCACAAATTTCCCATGTATAGATTCACAAATTTCCCATGTATAGATTCACAAATTTCCCAAGTATAGATTCACATATTTCCCAAGTATGGTTCAAAAATTTCCCAAGTATAGATTCACAAATTTCCCAAGTATAGATTCACAAATTTTTGCCAAATATAGATTCACAAATTTCCCAAGTATAGATTCACAAATTTTCCATGTATAGATTCACAACTTTCCCAAGTATAGATTCACAAATTTTCCAAATATAGATTCACAAATTTTCCAAATATAGATTCACAAATTTCCCAAGTATAGATTGACAAATTTCCCAAGTATAAATCCACAAATTTACCAAGTATGATTCACAAATTTCCCAAGTATAGATTCACAAATTTCCCCAGTATAGATTCACAAATTTCCCAAGTATAGATTCACAAATTTCCCAAGTATAGATTCACAAATTTCCCAAGTATATTCACAAATTTCCCAAGTATAGATTCACAAATTTCCCATGTATAGATTCACAAATTTCCCATGTATAGATTCACAAATTTCCCAAGTATAGATTCACATATTTCCCAAGTATGGTTCAAAAATTTCCCAAGTATAGATTCACAAATTTCCCAAGTATAGATTCACAAATTTTTGCCAAATATAGATTCACAAATTTCCCAAGTATAGATTCACAAATTTTCCATGTATAGATTCACAACTTTAACAAGTATAGATTCACAAATTTTCCAAATATAGATTCACAAATTTTCCAAATATAGATTCACAAATTTCCCAAGTATAGATTGACAAATTTCCCAAGTATAAATCCACAAATTTCCCAAGTATGATTCACAAATTTCCCAAGTATAGATTCACAAATTTCCCCAGTATAGATTCACAAATTTCCCAAGTATAGATTCACAAATTTCCCAAGTATAGATTCACAAATTTCCCAAGTATAGATTCACAAATTTCCCAAGTATATTCACAAATTTCCCAAGTATAGATTCACAAATTTCCCATGCATAGATTCACAAATTTCCCATGTATAGATTCACAAATTTCCCAAGTATAGATTCACAAATTTCCCAAGTATGATTCAAAAATTTCCCAAGTATAGATTCACAAATTTCCCAAGTATAGATTCACAAATTTCTCAAGTATAGATTCACAAATTTCCCAAGTATAGACTAACATATTTCCCAAGTATAGATTCACAAATTTCCCAAGTATAGATTCACATATTTCCCAAGTATAGATTCACAAATTTTCCAAATATAGATTCACAAATTTTCCATGTATAGATTCACAACTTTCCCAAGTATAGATTCACAAATTTTCCAAATATAGATTCACAAATTTTCCAAATATAGATTGACATATTTCCCAAGTATAAATCCACAAATTTCTCAAGTATAGATTGACAAATTTCCTAAGTATAGATTCACAAATTTTCCAAATATAGATTCACAAATTTTCCAAGTATAGATTCACAAATTTACCAAGAATAGATTCACAAATTTCCCATGTATAGATTCACAAATTTCAAAAGTATAGATTCACAAATTTCCCAAATATAGATTCATAAATTTCCCAAGAATAGATTCACAAATTTCCCAAGTATAGATTCACAAATTTCCCAAGTATAGATTCACAAATTTCCCAAGTATAGATTCACAAATTTCTCAAGTATAGATTCACAAATTTCCCAAGTATAGACTAACATATTTCCCAAGTATAGATTCACAAATTTCCCAAGTATAGATTCACATATTTCCCAAGTATAGATTCACAAATTTTCCAAATATAGATTCACAAATTTTCCATGTATAGATTCACAACTTTCCCAAGTATAGATTCACAAATTTTCCAAATATAGATTCACAAATTTTCCAAATATAGATTGACAAATTTCCCAAGTATAAATCCACAAATTTCTCAAGTATAGATTGACAAATTTCCTAAGTATAGATTAACAAATTTTCCAAATATAGATTCACAAATTTTCCAAGTATAGATTCACAAATTTCCCAAGTATATATATTCACAAATTTCCCATGTATAGATTCACAAATTTCCCAAGTATAGATTCACAAATTTCCCAAATATAGATTCATAAATTTCCCAAGAATAGATTCACAAATTTCCCAAGTATAGATTCACAAATTTCCCAAGTATAGATTCACAAATTTCCCAAGTATAGACTCACAAATTTCTCAAGTATAGATTCACAAATTTCCCAAGTATAGACTAACATATTTCCCAAGTATAGATTCACAAATTTCCCAAGTATAGATTCACAAATTTCCCAAGTATAGATTCACAAATTTTCCAAATATAGATTCACATATTTCCCAAGTATGGTTCAAAAATTTCCCAAGTATGATTCACAAATTTCCCAAGTATAGATTCACAAATTACCCCAGTATAGATTCACAAATTTCCCAAGTATAGATTCACAAATTTCCCAAGTATAGATTCACAAATTTCCCAAGTATAGATTCACAAATTTCCCAAGTATATTCACAAATTTCCCAAGTATAGATTCACAAATTTCCCATGTATAGATTCACAAATTTCCCATGTATAGATTCACAAATTTCCCAAGTATAGATTCACAAATTTCCCAAGTATGATTCAAAAATTTCCCAAGTATAGATTCACAAATTTCCCAAGTATAGATTCACAAATTTCCCAAGTATAGATTCACAAATTTCCCAAGTATAGATTCACAAATTTCCCAAGTATATTCACAAATTTCCCAAGTATAGATTCACAAATTTCCCATGTATAGATTCACAAATTTCCCATGTATAGATTCACAAATTTCCCAAGTATAGATTCACAAATTTCCCAAGTATGATTCAAAAATTTCCCAAGTATAGATTCACAAATTTCTCAAGTATAGATTCACAAATTTCCCAAGTATAGACTAACATATTTCCCAAGTATAGATTCACAAATTTCCCAAGTATAGATTCACATATTTCCCAAGTATAGATTCACAAATTTTCCAAATATAGATTCACAAATTTTCCATGTATAGATTCACAACTTTCCCAAGTATAGATTCACAAATTTTCCAAATATAGATTCACAAATTTTCCAAATATAGATTGACAAATTTCCCAAGTATAAATCCACAAATTTCTCAAGTATAGATTGACAAATTTCCTAAGTATAGATTAACAAATTTTCCAAATATAGATTCACAAATTTTCCAAGTATAGATTCACAAATTTCCCAAGTATATATATTCACAAATTTCCCATGTATAGATTCACAAATTTCCCAAGTATAGATTCACAAATTTCCCAAATATAGATTCATAAATTTCCCAAGAATAGATTCACAAATTTCCCAAGTATAGATTCACAAATTTCCCAAGTATAGATTCACAAATTTCCCAAGTATAGACTCACAAATTTCTCAAGTATAGATTCACAAATTTCCCAAGTATAGACTAACATATTTCCCAAGTATAGATTCACAAATTTCCCAAGTATAGATTCACAAATTTCCCAAGTATAGATTCACAAATTTTCCAAATATAGATTCACATATTTCCCAAGTATGGTTCAAAAATTTCCCAAGTATGATTCACAAATTTCCCAAGTATAGATTCACAAATTACCCCAGTATAGATTCACAAATTTCCCAAGTATAGATTCACAAATTTCCCAAGTATAGATTCACAAATTTCCCAAGTATAGATTCACAAATTTCCCAAGTATATTCACAAATTTCCCAAGTATAGATTCACAAATTTCCCATGTATAGATTCACAAATTTCCCATGTATAGATTCACAAATTTCCCAAGTATAGATTCACAAATTTCCCAAGTATGATTCAAAAATTTCCCAAGTATAGATTCACAAATTTCCCAAGTATAGATTCACAAATTTCTCAAGTATAGATTCACAAATTTCCCAAGTATAGACTAACATATTTCCCAAGTATAGATTCACAAATTTCCCAAGTATAGATTCACATATTTCCCAAGTATAGATTCACAAATTTTCCAAATATAGATTCACAAATTTTCCATGTATAGATTCACAACTTTCCCAAGTATAGATTCACAAATTTTCCAAATATAGATTCACAAATTTTCCAAATATAGATTGACAAATTTCCCAAGTATAAATCCACAAATTTCTCAAGTATAGATTGACAAATTTCCTAAGTATAGATTCACAAATTTTCCAAATATAGATTCACAAATTTTCCAAGTATAGATTCACAAATTTACCAAGAATAGATTCACAAATTTCCCATGTATAGATTCACAAATTTCCCAAGTATAGATTCACAAATTTCCCAAGTATAGATTCACAAATTTCCCAAGTATAGATTCACAAATTTCTCAATTATAGATTCACAAATTTCCCAAGTATAGACTAACATATTTCCCAAGTATAGATTCACAAATTTTCCAAGTATGGATTCACAAATTTCCCAAGTATAGATTCACAAATTTCTCAAGTATAGATTCACAAATTTCCCAAGTATAGACTAACATATTTCCCAAGTATAGATTCACAAATTTCCCAAGTATAGATTCACATATTTCCCAAGTATAGATTCACAAATTTTCCAAATATAGATTCACAAATTTTCCATGTATAGATTAGCAACTTTCCCAAGTATAGATTCACAAATTTTCCAAATATAGATTCACAAATTTTCCAAATATAGATTGACAAATTTCCCAAGTATAAATCCACAAATTTCTCAAGTATAGATTGACAAATTTCCTAAGTATAGATTCACAAATTTTCCAAATATAGATTCAAAAATTTTCCAAGTATAGATTCACAAATTTCCCAAGAATAGATTCACAAATTTCCCATGTATAGATTCACAAATTTCAAAAGTAAAGATTCACAAATTTCCCAAATATAGATTCATAAATTTCCCAAGAATAGATTCACAAATTTCCCAAGTATAGATTCATAAATTTCCCAAGTATAGATTCATAAATTTCCCAAGTATATTCACAAATTTCCCAAGTATAGATTCACAAATTTCCCATGTATGGATTCACAAATTTCCCATGTATAGATTGACAAATTTCCCAAGTATAAATCCACAAATTTCCCAAGTATGATTCACAAATTTCCCAAGTATAGATTCACAAATTTCCCCAGTATAGATTCACAAATTTCCCAAGTATAGATTCACAAATTTCCCAAGTATAGATTCATAAATTTCCCAAGTATAGAGTCACATATTTCCCAAGTATAGATTCATAAATTTCCCAAGTATAGATTCATAAATTTCCCAAGTATATTCACAAATTTCCCAAGTATAGATTCACAAATTTCCCATGTATAGATTCACAAATTTCCCATGTATAGATTGACAAATTTCCCAAGTATAAATCCACAAATTTCCCAAGTATAGATTCACAAATTTCCCCAGTATAGATTCACAAATTTCCCAAGTATAGATTCACAAATTTCCCAAGTATAGATTCATAAATTTCCCAAGTATAGATTCACAAATTTCCCAATATAGATTCACAAATATAACAAGTATAGATTCACAAATTTCCCATGTATAGATTCACAAATTTCCCATGTATAGATTCACAAATTTCCCAAGTATAGATTCACATATTTCCCAAGTATGGTTCAAAAATTTCCCAAGTATAGATTCACAAATTTCCCAAGTATAGATTCACAAATTTTTGCCAAATATAGATTCACAAATTTCCCAAGTATAGATTCACAAATTTTCCATGTATAGATTCACAACTTTCCCAAGTATAGATTCACAAATTTTCCAAATATAGATTCACAAATTTTCCAAATATAGATTCACAAATTTCCCAAGTATGATTCACAAATTTCCCAAGTATAGATTCACAAATTTCCCCAGTATAGATTCACAAATTTCCCAAGTATAGATTCACAAATTTCCCAAGTATATTCACAAATTTCCCAAGTATAGATTCACAAATTTCCCATGTATAGATTCACAAATTTCCCATGTATAGATTCACAAATTTCCCAATTATAGATTCACATATTTCCCAAGTATGGTTCAAAAATTTCCCAAGTATAGATTCACAAATTTCCCAAGTATAGATTCACAAATTTTTGCCAAATATAGATTCACAAATTTCCCAAGTATAGATTCACAAATTTTCCATGTATAGATTCACAACTTTAACAAGTATAGATTCACAAATTTTCCAAATATAGATTCACAAATTTTCCAAATATAGATTCACAAATTTCCCAAGTATAGATTGACAAATTTCCCAAGTATAAATCCACAAATTTCCCAAGTATGATTCACAAATTTCCCAAGTATAGATTCACAAATTTCCCCAGTATAGATTCACAAATTTCCCAAGTATAGATTCACAAATTTCCCAAGTATAGATTCACAAATTTCCCAAGTATAGATTCACAAATTTCCCAAGTATATTCACAAATTTCCCAAATATAGATTCACAAATTTCCCATGCATAGATTCACAAATTTCCCATGTATAGATTCACAAATTTCCCAAGTATAGATTCACATATTTCCCAAGTATGGTTCAAAAATTTCCCAAGTATAGATTCACAAATTTCCCAAGTATAGATTCACAAATTTTTGCCAAATATAGATTCACAAATTTCCCAAGTATAGATTCACAAATTTTCCATGTATAGATTCACAACTTTCCCAAGTATAGATTCACAAATTTTCCAAATATAGATTCACAAATTTTCCAAATATAGATTCACAAATTTCCCAAGTATAGATTGACAAATTTCCCAAGTATAAATCCACAAATTTCCCAAGTATGATTCACAAATTTCCCAAGTATAGATTCACAAATTTCCCCAGTATAGATTCACAAATTTCCCAAGTATAGATTCACAAATTTCCCAAGTATATTCACAAATTTCCCAAGTATAGATTCACAAATTTCCCATGTATAGATTCACAAATTTCCCATGTATAGATTCACAAATTTCCCAATTATAGATTCACATATTTCCCAAGTATGGTTCAAAAATTTCCCAAGTATAGATTCACAAATTTCCCAAGTATAGATTCACAAATTTTTGCCAAATATAGATTCTCAAATTTCCCAAGTATAGATTCACAAATTTTCCATGTATAGATTCACAACTTTAACAAGTATAGATTCACAAATTTTCCAAATATAGATTCACAAATTTTCCAAATATAGATTCACAAATTTCCCAAGTATAGATTGACAAATTTCCCAAGTATAAATCCACAAATTTCCCAAGTATGATTCACAAATTTCCCAAGTATAGATTCACAAATTTCCCCAGTATAGATTCACAAATTTCCCAAGTATAGATTCACAAATTTCCCAAGTATAGATTCACAAATTTCCCAAGTATAGATTCACAAATTTCCCAAGTATATTCACAAATTTCCCAAGTATAGATTCACAAATTTCCCATGCATAGATTCACAAATTTCCCATGTATAGATTCACAAATTTCCCAAGTATAGATTCACAAATTTCCCAAGTATGATTCAAAAATTTCCCAAGTATAGATTCACAAATTTCCCAAGTATAGATTCACAAATTTCTCAAGTATAGATTCACAAATTTCCCAAGTATAGACTAACATATTTCCCAAGTATAGATTCACAAATTTCCCAAGTATAGATTCACATATTTCCCAAGTATAGATTCACAAATTTTCCAAATATAGATTCACAAATTTTCCATGTATAGATTCACAACTTTCCCAAGTATAGATTCACAAATTTTCCAAATATAGATTCACAAATTTTCCAAATATAGATTGACATATTTCCCAAGTATAAATCCACAAATTTCTCAAGTATAGATTGACAAATTTCCAAAGTATAGATTCGCAAATTTTCCAAATATAGATTCACAAATTTTCCAAGTATAGATTCACAAATTTACCAAGAATAGATTCACAAATTTCCCATGTATAGATTCACAAATTTCAAAAGTATAGATTCACAAATTTCCCAAATATAGATTCATAAATTTCCCAAGAATAGATTCACAAATTTCCCAAGTATAGATTCACAAATTTCCCAAGTATATTCACAAATTTCCCAAGTATAGATTCACAAATTTCCCATGTATAGATTCACAAATTTCCCATGTATAGATTCACAAATTTCCCAATTATAGATTCACATATTTCCCAAGTATGGTTCAAAAATTTCCCAAGTATAGATTCACAAATTTCCCATGTATAGATTCACAAATTTCCCAAGTATAGATTCACAAATTTACCAAGTATAGATTCACAAATTTTTGCCAAATATAGATTCACAAATTTTCCATGTATAGATTCACAACTTTAACAAGTATAGATTCACAAATTTTCCAAATATAGATTCACAAATTTTCCAAATATAGATTCACAAATTTCCCAAGTATAGATTGACAAATTTCCCAAGTATAAATCCACAAATTTCCCAAGTATGATTCACAAATTTCCCAAGTATAGATTCACAAATTTCCCCAGTATAGATTCACAAATTTCCCAAGTATAGATTCACAAATTTCCCAAGTATAGATTCACAAATTTCCCAAGTATAGATTCACAAATTTCCCAAGTATATTCACAAATTTCCCAAGTATAGATTCACAAATTTCCCATGCATAGATTCACAAATTTCCCATGTATAGATTCACAAATTTCCCAAGAATAGGTTCACAAATTTCCCAAGTATGATTCAAAAATTTCCCAAGTATAGATTCACAAATTTCCCAAGTATAGATTCACAAATTTCTCAAGTATAGATTCACAAATTTCCCAAGTATAGACTAACATATTTCCCAAGTATAGATTCACAAATTTCCCAAGTATAGATTCACATATTTCCCAAGTATAGATTCACAAATTTTCCAAATATAGATTCACAAATTTTCCATGTATAGATTCACAACTTTCCCAAGTATAGATTCACAAATTTTCCAAATATAGATTCACAAATTTTCCAAATATAGATTGACAAATTTCCCAAGTATAAATCCACAAATTTCTCAAGTATAGATTGACAAATTTCCTAAGTATAGATTCACAAATTTTCCAAATATAGATTCAAAAATTTTCCAAGTATAGATTCACAAATTTCCCAAGAATAGATTCACAAATTTCCCATGTATAGATTCACAAATTTCAAAAGTAAAGATTCACAAATTTCCCAAATATAGATTCATAAATTTCCCAAGAATAGATTCACAAATTTCCCAAGTATAGATTCACAAATTTCCCAAGTATAGATTCACAAATTTCCCAAGTATAGATTCACAAATTTCTCAATTATAGATTCACAAATTTCCCAAGTATAGACTAACATATTTCCCAAGTATAGATTCACAAATTTTCCAAGTATAGATTCACAAATTTCCCAAGTATAGATTGACAAATTTCCCAAGTATAAATCCACAAATTTCTCAAGTATAGATTGACAAATTTCCCAAGTATAGATTAACAAATTTTCCAAATATAGATTCACAAATTTTCCAAGTATAGATTCACAAATTTCCCAAGTATATATATTCACAAATTTCCCATGTATAGATTCACAAATTTCCCAAGTATAGATTCACAAATTTCCCAAATATAGATTCATAAATTTCCCAAGAATAGATTCACAAATTTCCCAAGTATAGATTCACAAATTTCCCAAGTATAGATTCACAAATTTCCCAAGTATAGATTCACAAATTTCTCAAGTATAGATTCACAAATTTCCCAAGTATAGACTAACATATTTCCCAAGTATAGATTCACAAATTTCCCAAGTATAGATTCACAAATTTCCCAAGTATAGATTCACAAATTTTCCAAATATAGATTCACATATTTCCCAAGTATGGTTCAAAAATTTCCCAAGTATAGATTCACAAATTTCCCAAGTATAGATTCACAAATTTTTGCCAAATATAGATTCACAAATTTCCCAAGTATAGATTCACAAATTTTCCATGTATAGATTCACAACTTTAACAAGTATAGATTCACAAATTTTCCAAATATAGATTCACAAATTTTCCAAATATAGATTCACAAATTTCCCAAGTATAGATTGACAAATTTCCCAAGTATAAATCCACAAATTTCCCAAGTATGATTCACAAATTTCCCAAGTATAGATTCACAAATTTCCCAAGTATAGATTCACAAATTTCCCCAGTATAGATTCACAAATTTCCCAAGTATAGATTCACAAATTTCCCAAGTATAGATTCACAAATTTCCCAAGTATAGATTCACAAATTTCCCAAGTATATTCACAAATTTCCCAAGTATAGATTCACAAATTTCCCATGCATAGATTCACAAATTTCCCATGTATAGATTCACAAATTTCCCAAGTATAGGTTCACAAATTTCCCAAGTATGATTCAAAAATTTCCCAAGTATAGATTCACAAATTTCCCAAGTATAGATTCACAAATTTCTCAAGTATAGATTCACAAATTTCCCAAGTATAGACTAACATATTTCCCAAGTATAGATTCACAAATTTCCCAAGTATAGATTCACATATTTCCCAAGTATAGATTCACAAATTTTCCAAATATAGATTCACAAATTTTCCATGTATAGATTCACAACTTTCCCAAGTATAGATTCACAAATTTTCCAAATATAGATTCACAAATTTTCCAAATATAGATTGACATATTTCCCAAGTATAAATCCACAAATTTCTCAAGTATAGATTGACAAATTTCCTAAGTATAGATTCACAAATTTTCCAAATATAGATTCACAAATTTTCCAAGTATAGATTCACAAATTTACCAAGAATAGATTCACAAATTTCCCATGTATAGATTCACAAATTTCAAAAGTATAGATTCACAAATTTCCCAAATATAGATTCATAAATTTCCCAAGAATAGATTCACAAATTTCCCAAGTATAGATTCACAAATTTCCCAAGTATAGATTCACAAATTTCCCAAGTATAGATTCACAAATTTCTCAAGTATAGATTCAAAAATTTCCCAAGAATAGACTAACATATTTCCCAAGTATAGATTCACAAATTTCCCAAGTATAGATTCACATATTTCCCAAGTATAGATTCACAAATTTTCCAAATATAGATTCACAAATTTTCCATGTATAGATTCACAACTTTCCCAAGTATAGATTCACAAATTTTCCAAATATAGATTCACAAATTTTCCAAATATAGATTGACAAATTTCCCAAGTATAAATCCACAAATTTCTCAAGTATAGATTGACAAATTTCCTAAGTATAGATTCACAAATTTTCCAAATATAGATTCAAAAATTTTCCAAGTATAGATTCACAAATTTCCCAAGAATAGATTCACAAATTTCCCATGTATAGATTCACAAATTTCAAAAGTAAAGATTCACAAATTTCCCAAATATAGATTCATAAATTTCCCAAGAATAGATTCACAAATTTCCCAAGTATAGATTCACAAATTTCCCAAGTATAGATTCACAAATTTCCCAAGTATAGATTCACAAATTTCTCAATTATAAATTCACAAATTTCCCAAGTATAGACTAACATATTTCCCAAGTATAGATTCACAAATTTTCCAAGTATAGATTCACAAATTTCCCAAGTATAGATTGACAAATTTCCCAAGTATAAATCCACAAATTTCTCAAGTATAGATTGACAAATTTCCCAAGTATAGATTAACAAATTTTCCAAATATAGATTCACAAATTTTCCAAGTATAGATTCACAAATTTCCCAAGTATATATATTCACAAATTTCCCATGTATAGATTCACAAATTTCCCAAGTATAGATTCACAAATTTCCCAAATATAGATTCATAAATTTCCCAAGAATAGATTCACAAATTTCCCAAGTATAGATTCACAAATTTCCCAAGTATAGATTCACAAATTTCCCAAGTATAGATTCACAAATTTCTCAAGTATAGATTCACAAATTTCCCAAGTATAGACTAACATATTTCCCAAGTATAGATTCACAAATTTCCCAAGTATAGATTCACAAATTTCCCAAGTATAGATTCACAAATTTTCCAAATATAGATTCACAAATTTCCCAAGTATAGATTCACAAATTTCCCAAGTATAGATTCACAAATTTCTCAAGTATAGATTCACAAATTTCCCAAGTATAGACTAACATATCTCCCAAGTATAGATTCACAAATTTCCCAAGTATAGATTCACTAATGTTCCAAATATAGATTCACAAATTTTCCATGTATAGATTCACAACTTTCCCAAGTATAGATTCACAAATTTTCCAAATATAGATTCACAAAATTTCCAAATATAGATTCACAAATTTCCCAAGTATAGATTGACAAATTTCCCAAGTATAAATCCACAAATTTCTCAAGTATAGATTGACAAATTTCCCAAGTATAGATTCACAAATTTTCCAAATATAGATTCACAAATTTTCCAAGTATAGATTCACAAATTTCCCATGTATATATTCACAATTTTCCCAAGTATAGATTCACAAATTTCCCAAATATAGATTCATAAATTTCCCAAGTATAGATTTACAAATTTCCCAAGTATAGATTCACAAATTTCCCAAGTATAGATTCACAAATTTCCCAAGTATAGATTCACAAATTTCTCAAGTATAGATTCACAAATTTCCCAAGTATAGACTAACATATTTCCCAAGTATAGATTCACAAATTTCCCAAGTATAGATTCACAAATTTCCCAAGTATAGATTCACAAATTTTCCAAATATAGATTCACAAATTTTCCAAATATAGATTCACAAATTTTCCAAATATAGATTCACAAATTTCCCAAGTATAGATTGACAAATTTCCCAAGTATAAATCCACAAAATTCCCAAGTATGATTCACAAATTTCCCAAGTATAGATTCACAAATTTCCCCAGTATAGATTCACAAATTTCCCAAGTATAGATTCACAAATTTCCCAAGTATAGATTCACAAATTTCCCAAGTATAGATTCACAAATTTCCCAAGTATAGATTCACAAATATAACAAGTATAGATTCACAAATTTCCCATGTATAGATTCACAAATTTCCCATGTATAGACTCACAAATTTCCCAAGTATAGATTCACAAATTTTCCCAAGTATGGTTCAAAAATTTCCCAAGTATAGATTCACAAATTTCCCAAGTATAGATTCACAAATTTTCCCAAATATAGATTCACAAATTTCCCAAGTATAGATTCACAAATTTCCCAAGTATAGATTCACAAATTTCCCATGTATAGATTCACAAATTTTCCAAATATAGATTCACAAATTTTCCATGTATAGATTCACAACTTTCCCAAGTATAGATTCACAAAATTCCCAAGTATGATTCACAAATTTCCCAAGTATAGATTCACAAATTTCCCCAGTATAGATTCACAAATTTCCCAAGTATAGATTCACAAATTTCCCAAGTATAGATTCACAAATTTCCCAAGTATAGATTCACAAATTTCCCAAGTATAGATTCACAAATATAACAAGTATAGATTCACAAATTTCCCATGTATAGATTCACAAATTTCCCATGTATAGACTCACAAATTTCCCAAGTATAGATTCACAAATTTTCCCAAGTATGGTTCAAAAATTTCCCAAGTATAGATTCACAAATTTCCCAAGTATAGATTCACAAATTTTCCCAAATATAGATTCACAAATTTACCAAGTATAGATTCACAAATTTCCCAAGTATAGATTCACAAATTTCCCATGTATAGATTCACAAATTTCCCATGTATAGATTCACAAATTTTCCAAATATAGATTCACAAATTTTCCATGTATAGATTCACAACTTTCCCAAGTATAGATTCACAAATTTTCCAAATATAGATTCACAAATTTTCCAAATATAGATTCACAAATTTCCCAAGTATAGATTGACAAATTTCCCAAGTATAAATCCACAAATTTCCCAAGTATGATTCACAAATTTCCCAAGTATAGATTCACAAATTTCCCCAGTATAGATTCACGAATTTCCCATGTATAGATTCACAAATTTCAAAAGTATAGATTCACAAATTTCCCAAATATAGATTCATAAATTTCCCGAGAATAGATTCACAAATTTCCCAAGTATAGATTCACAAATTTCCCAAGTATAGATTCACAAATTTCCCAAGTATAGATTCACAAATTTCTCAATTATAGATTCACAAATTTCCCAAGTATAGACTAACATATTTCCCAAGTATAGATTCACAAATTTTCCAAGTATAGATTCACAAATTTCCCAAGTATAGATTCACAAATTTCTCAAGTATAGATTCAAAAATTTCCCAAGTATAGACTAACATATTTCCCAAGTATAGATTCACAAATTTCCCAAGTATAGATTCACATATTTCCCAAGTATAGATTCACAAATTTTCCAAATATAGATTCACAAATTTTCCATGTATAGATTCACAACTTTCCCAAATATAGATTCACAAATTTTCCAAATATAGATTCACAAATTTTCCAAATGTAGATTGACAAATTTCCCAAGTATAAATCCACAAATTTCTCAAGTATAGATTGACAAATTTCCTAAGTATAGATTCACAAATTTTCCAAATATAGATTCACAAATTTTTCAAGTATAGATTCACAAATTTCCCAAGAATAGATTCACAAATTTCCCATGTATAGATTCACAAATTTCAAAAGTAAAGATTCACAAATTTCCCAAATATAGATTCATAAATTTCCCAAGAATAGATTCACAAATTTCCCAAGTATAGATTCACAAATTTCCCAAGTATAGATTCACAAATTTCCCAAGTATAGATTCACAAATTTCTCAATTATAGATTCACAAATTTCCCAAGTATAGACTAACATATTTCCCAAGTATAGATTCACAAATTTTCCAAGTATAGATTCACAAATTTTCCAAATATAGATTCACAAATTTTCCAAGTATAGATTCACAAATTTACCAAGAATAGATTCACAAATTTCCCATGTATAGATTCACAAATTTCAAAAGTATAGATTCACAAATTTCCCAAATATAGATTCATAAATTTCCCAAGAATAGATTCACAAATTTCCCAAGTATAGATTCACAAATTTCCCAAGTATAGATTCACAAATTTCCCAAGTATAGATTCACAAATTTCTCAAGTATAGATTCACAAATTTCCCAAGTATAGACTAACATATTTCCCAAGTATAGATTCACAAATTTCCCAAGTATAGATTCACATATTTCCCAAGTATAGATTCACAAATTTTCCAAATATAGATTCACAAATTTTCCATGTATAGATTCACAACTTTCCCAAGTATAGATTCACAAATTTTCCAAATATAGATTCACAAATTTTCCAAATATAGATTGACAAATTTCCTAAGTATAGATTCACAAATTTTCCAAATATAGATTCAAAAATTTTCCAAGTATAGATTCACAAATTTCCCAAGAATAGATTCACAAATTTCCCATGTATAGATTCACAAATTTCAAAAGTAAAGATTCACAAATTTCCCAAATATAGATTCATAAATTTCCCAAGAATAGATTCACAAATTTCCCAAGTATAGATTCACAAATTTCCCAAGTATAGATTCACGAATTTCCCAAGTATAGATTCACAAATTTCTCAATTATAGATTCACAAATTTCCCAAGTATAGACTAACATATTTCCCAAGTATAGATTCACAAATTTTCCAAGTATAGATTCACAAATTTCCCAAGTATAGATTGACAAATTTCCCAAGTATAAATCCACAAATTTCTCAAGTATAGATTGACAAATTTCCCAAGTATAGATAAACAAATTTTCCAAATATAGATTCACAAATTTTCCAAGTATAGATTCACAAATTTCCCAAGTATATATATTCACAAATTTCCCATGTATAGATTCACAAATTTCCCAAGTATAGATTCACAAATTTCCCAAATATAGATTCATAAATTTCCCAAGAATAGATTCACAAATTTCCCAAGTATAGATTCACAAATTTCCCAAGTATAGATTCACAAATTTCCCAAGTATAGATTCACAAATTTCTCAAGTATAGATTCACAAATTTCCCAAGTATAGACTAACATATTTCCCAAGTATAGATTCACAAATTTCCCAAGTATAGATTCACAAATTTCCCAAGTATAGATTCACAAATTTTCCAAATATAGATTCACAAATTTCCCAAGTATAGATTCACAAATTTCCCAAGTATAGATTCACAATTTTCTCAAGTATAGATTCACAAATTTCCCAAGTATAGACTAACATATCTCCCAAGTATAGATTCACAAATTTCCCAAGTATAGATTCACTAATGTTCCAAATATAGATTCACAAATTTTCCATGTATAGATTCACAACTTTCCCAAGTATAGATTCACAAATTTTCCAAATATAGATTCACAAAATTTCCAAATATAGATTCACAAAATTTCCAAATATAGATTCACAAATTTCCCAAGTATAGATTGACAAATTTCCCAAGTATAAATCCACAAATTTCTCAAGTATAGATTGACAAATTTCCCAAGTATAGATTCACAAATTTTCCAAATATAGATTCACAAATTTTCCAAGTATAGATTCACAAATTTCCCATGTATATATTCACAATTTTCCCAAGTATAGATTCACAAATTTCCCAAATATAGATTCATAAATTTCCCAAGTATAGATTTACAAATTTCCCAAGTATAGATTCACAAATTTCCCAAGTATAGATTCACAAATTTCCCAAGTATAGATTCACAAATTTCTCAAGTATAGATTCACAAATTTCCCAAGTATAGACTAACATATTTCCCAAGTATAGATTCACAAATTTCCCAAGTATAGATTCACAAATTTCCCAAGTATAGATTCACAAATTTTCCAAATATAGATTCACAAATTTTCCAAATATAGATTCACAAATTTTCCAAATATAGATTCACAAATTTCCCAAGTATAGATTGACAAATTTCCCAAGTATAAATCCACAAAATTCCCAAGTATGATTCACAAATTTCCCAAGTATAGATTCACAAATTTCCCCAGTATAGATTCACAAATTTCCCAAGTATAGATTCACAAATTTCCCAAGTATAGATTCACAAATTTCCCAAGTATAGATTCACAAATTTCCCAAGTATAGATTCACAAATATAACAAGTATAGATTCACAAATTTCCCATGTATAGATTCACAAATTTCCCATGTATAGACTCACAAATTTCCCAAGTATAGATTCACAAATTTTCCCAAGTATGGTTCAAAAATTTCCCAAGTATAGATTCACAAATTTCCCAAGTATAGATTCACAAATTTTCCCAAATATAGATTCACAAATTTACCAAGTATAGATTCACAAATTTCCCAAGTATAGATTCACAAATTTCCCATGTATAGATTCACAAATTTCCCATGTATAGATTCACAAATTTTCCAAATATAGATTCACAAATTTTCCATGTATAGATTCACAACTTTCCCAAGTATAGATTCACAAATTTTCCAAATATAGATTCACAAATTTTCCAAATATAGATTCAAAATTTCCCAAGTATAGATTGACAAATTTCCCAAGTATAAATCCACAAATTTCCCAAGTATGATTCACAAATTTCCCAAGTATAGATTCACAAATTTCCCCAGTATAGATTCACGAATTTCCCATGTATAGATTCACAAATTTCAAAAGTATAGATTCACAAATTTCCCAAATATAGATTCATAAATTTCCCAAGAATAGATTCACAAATTTCCCAAGTATAGATTCACAAATTTCCCAAGTATAGATTCACAAATTTCCCAAGTATAGATTCACAAATTTCTCAATTATAGATTCACAAATTTCCCAAGTATAGACTAACATATTTCCCAAGTATAGATTCACAAATTTTCCAAGTATAGATTCACAAATTTCCCAAGTATAGATTCACAAATTTCTCAAGTATAGATTCACAAATTTCCCAAGTATAGACTAACATATTTCCCAAGTATAGATTCACAAATTTCCCAAGTATAGATTCACATATTTCCCAAGTATAGATTCACAAATTTTCCAAATATAGATTCACAAATTTTCCATGTATAGATTCACAACTTTCCCAAGTATAGATTCACAAATTTTCCAAATATAGATTCACAAATTTTCCAAATGTAGATTGACAAATTTCCCAAGTATAAATCCACAAATTTCTCAAGTATAGATTGACAAATTTCCTAAGTATAGATTCACAAATTTTCCAAATATAGATTCACAAATTTTCCAAGTATAGATTCACAAATTTCCCAAGAATAGATTCACAAATTTCCCATGTATAGATTCACAAATTTCAAAAGTAAAGATTCACAAATTTCCCAAATATAGAATCATAAATTTCCCAAGAATAGATTCACAAATTTCCCAAGTATAGATTCACAAATTTCCCAAGTATAGATTCACAAATTTCCCATGTATAGATTCACAAATTTCTCAATTATAGATTCACAAATTTCCCAAGTATAGACTAACATATTTCCCAAGTATAGATTCACAAATTTTCCAAGTATAGATTCACAAATTTCCCAAGTATATATATTCACAAATTTCCCATGTATAGATTCACAAATTTCCCAAGTATAGATTCAAAAATTTCCCAAATATAGATTCATAAATTTCCCAAGAATAGATTCACAAATTTCCCAAGTATAGATTCACAAATTTCCCAAGTATAGATTCACAAATTTCCCAAGTATAGATTCACAAATTTCTCAAGTATAGATTCACAAATTTCCCAAGTATAGACTAACATATTTCCCAAGTATAGATTCACAAATTTCTCAAGTATAGATTCACTAATTTTCCAAATATAGATTCACAAATTTTCCATGTATAGATTCACAACTTTCCCAAGTATAGATTCACAAATTTTCCAAATATAGATTCACAAAATTTCCAAATATAGATTCACAAATTTCCCAAGCATAGATTGACAAATTTCCCAAGTATAAATCCACAAATTTCTCAAGTATAGATTGACAAATTTCCCAAGTATAGACTCACAAATTTTCCAAATATAGATTCACAAATTTTCCAAGTATAGATTCACAAATTTCCCATGTATATATTCACAATTTTCCCAAATATAGATTCACAAATTTCCCAAATATAGATTCATAAATTTCCCAAGAATAAATTCACAAATTTCCCAAGTATAGATTCACAAATTTCCCAAGTATAGTTTCACAAATTTCCCAAGTATAGATTCACAAATTTCTCAAGTATAGATTCACAAATTTCCCAAGTATAGACTAACATATTTCCCAAATATTGATTCACAAATTTTCCAAGTATAGATTCACAAATTTACCAAGAATAGATTCACAAATTTCCCATGTATAGATTCACAAATTTCAAAAGTATAGATTCACAAATTTTCCAAATATAGATTCACAAATTTTCCAAATGTAGATTGACAAATTTCCCAAGTATAAATCCACAAATTTCTCAAGTATAGATTGACAAATTTCCTAAGTATAGATTCACAAATTTTCCAAATATAGATTCACAAATTTTCCAAGTATAGATTCACAAATTTCCCAAGAATAGATTCACAAATTTCCCATGTATAGATTCACAAATTTCAAAAGTAAAGATTCACAAATTTCCCAAATATAGATTCATAAATTTCCCAAGAATAGATTCACAAATTTCCCAAGTATAGATTCACAAATTTCCCAAGTATAGATTCACAAATTTCCCAAGTATAGATTCACAAATTTCTCAATTATAGATTCACAAATTTCCCAAGTATAGACTAACATATTTCCCAAGTATAGATTCACAAATTTCCCAAGTATATATATTCACAAATTTCCCATGTATAGATTCACAAATTTCCCAAGTATAGATTCAAAAATTTCCCAAATATAGATTCATAAATTTCCCAAGAATAGATTCACAAATTTCCCAAGTATAGATTCACAAATTTCCCAAGTATAGATTCACAAATTTCCCAAGTATAGATTCACAAATTTCTCAAGTATAGATTCACAAATTTCCCAAGTATAGACTAACATATTTCCCAAGTATAGATTCACAAATTTCTCAAGTATAGATTCACTAATTTTCCAAATATAGATTCACAAATTTTCCATGTATAGATTCACAACTTTCCCAAGTATAGATTCACAAATTTTCCAAATATAGATTCACAAAATTTCCAAATATAGATTCACAAATTTCCCAAGCATAGATTGACAAATTTCCCAAGTATAAATCCACAAATTTCTCAAGTATAGATTGACAAATTTCCCAAGTATAGACTCACAAATTTTCCAAATATAGATTCACAAATTTTCCAAGTATAGATTCACAAATTTCCCATGTATATATTCACAATTTTCCCAAGTATAGATTCACAAATTTCCCAAATATAGATTCATAAATTTCCCAAGAATAAATTCACAAATTTCCCAAGTATAGATTCACAAATTTCCCAAGTATAGTTTCACAAATTTCCCAAGTATAGATTCACAAATTTCTCAAGTATAGATTCACAAATTTCCCAAGTATAGACTAACATATTTCCCAAGTATAGATTCACAAATTTCCCAAGTATAGATTCACAAATTTCCCAAGTAGAGATTCACAAATTTTCCAAATATTGATTCACAAATTTTCCAAGTATAGATTCACAAATTTACCAAGAATAGATTCACAAATTTCCCATGTATAGATTCACAAATTTCAAAAGTATAGATTCACAAATTTCCCAAATATAGATTCATAAATTTCCCAAGAATAGATTCACAAATTTCCCAAGTATAGATTCACAAATTTCCCAAGTATAGATTCACAAATTTCCCAAGTATAGATTCACAAATTTCTCAATTATAGATTCACAAATTTCCCAAGTATAGACTAACATATTTCCCAAGTATAGATTCACAAATTTTCCAAGTATAGATTCACAAATTTCCCAAGTATAGATTCACAAATTTCTCAAGTATAGATTCACAAATTTCCCAAGTATAGACTAACATATTTCCCAAGTATAGATTCACAAATTTCCCAAGTATAGATTCACATATTTCCCAAGTATAGATTCACAAATTTTCCAAATATAGATTCACAAATTTTCCATGTATAGATTCACAACTTTCCCAAGTATAGATTCACAAATTTTCCAAATATAGATTCACAAATTTTCCAAATATAGATTGACAAATTTCCCAAGTATAAATCCACAAATTTCTCAAGTATAGATTGACAAATTTCCTAAGTATAGATTCAAAAATTTTCCAAGTATAGATTCACAAATTTCCCAAGTATAGTTTCACAAATTTCCCAAGTATAGATTCACAAATTTCTCAAGTATAGATTCACAAATTTCCCAAGTATAGACTAACATATTTCCCAAGTATAGATTCACAAATTTCCCAAGTATAGATTCACAAATTTCCCAAGTAGAGATTCACAAATTTTCCAAATATTGATTCACAAATTTTCCAAGTATAGATTCACAAATTTACCAAGAATAGATTCACAAATTTCCCATGTATAGATTCACAAATTTCAAAAGTATAGATTCACAAATTTCCCAAATATAGATTCATAAATTTCCCAAGAATAGATTCACAAATTTCCCAAGTATAGATTCACAAATTTCCCAAGTATAGATTCACAAATTTCCCAAGTATAGATTCACAAATTTCTCAATTATAGATTCACAAATTTCCCAAGTATAGACTAACATATTTCCCAAGTATAGATTCACAAATTTTCCAAGTATAGATTCACAAATTTCCCAAGTATAGATTCACAAATTTCTCAAGTATAGATTCACAAATTTCCCAAGTATAGACTAACATATTTCCCAAGTATAGATTCACAAATTTCCCAAGTATAGATTCACATATTTCCCAAGTATAGATTCACAAATTTTCCAAATATAGATTCACAAATTTTCCATGTATAGATTCACAACTTTCCCAAGTATAGATTCACAAATTTTCCAAATATAGATTCACAAATTTTCCAAATATAGATTGACAAATTTCCCAAGTATAAATCCACAAATTTCTCAAGTATAGATTGACAAATTTCCTAAGTATAGATTCAAAAATTTTCCAAGTATAGATTCACAAATTTCCCAAGAATAGATTCACAAATTTCCCATGTATAGATTCACAAATTTCAAAAGTAAAGATTCACAAATTTCCCAAATATAGATTCATAAATTTCCCAAGAATAGATTCACAAATTTCCCAAGTATAGATTCACAAATTTCCCAAGTATAGATTCACAAATTTCCCAAGTATAGATTCACAAATTTCTCAATTATAGATTCACAAATTTCCCAAGTATAGACTAACATATTTCCCAAGTATAGATTCACAAATTTTCCAAGTATAGATTCACAAGTTTCCCAAGTATAGATTGACAAATTTCCCAAGTATAAATCCACAAATTTCTCAAGTATAGATTAACAAATTTTCCAAATATAGATTCACAAATTTTCCAAGTATAGATTCACAAATTTCCCAAGTATATATATTCACAAATTTCCCATGTATAGATTCACAAATTTCCCAAGTATAGATTCACAAATTTCCCAAATATAGATTCATAAATTTCCCAAGAATAGATTCACAAATTTCCCAAGTATAGATTCACAAATTTCCCAAGTATAGATTCACAAATTTCCCAAGTATAGATTCACAAATTTCTCAAGTATAGATTCACAAATTTCCCAAGTATAGACTAACATATTTCCCAAGTATAGATTCACAAATTTCCCAAGTATAGATTCACAAATTTCCCAAGTATAGATTCACAAATTTTCCAAATATAGATTCACAAATTTCCCAAGTATAGATTCACAAATTTCTCAAGTATAGATTCACAAATTTCCCAAGTATAGACTAACATATTTCCCAAGTATAGATTCACAAATTTCCCAAGTATAGATTCACTAATGTTCCAAATATAGATTCACAAATTTTCCATGTATAGATTCACAACTTTCCCAAGTATAGATTCACAAATTTTCCAAATATAGATTCACAAAATTTCCAAATATAGATTCACAAATTTCCCAAGTATAGATTGACAAATTTCCCAAGTATAAATCCACAAATTTCTCAAGTATAGATTGACAAATTTCCCAAGTATAGATTCACAAATTTTCCAAATATAGATTCACAAATTTTCCAAGTATAGATTCACAAATTTCCCATGTATATATTCACAATTTTCCCAAGTATAGATTCACAAATTTCCCAAATATAGATTCATAAATTTCCCAAGTATAGATTCACAAATTTCCCAAGTATAGATTCACAAATTTCCCAAGTATAGATTCACAAATTTCCCAAGTATAGATTCACAAATTTCTCAAGTATAGATTCACAAATTTCCCAAGTATAGACTAACATATTTCCCAAGTATAGATTCACAAATTTCCCAAGTATAGATTCACAAATTTCCCAAGTATAGATTCACAAATTTTCCAAATATAGATTCACAAATTTTCCAAATATAGATTCACAAATTTTCCAAATATAGATTCACAAATTTCCCAAGTATAGATTGACAAATTTCCCAAGTATAAATCCACAAATTTCCCAAGTATGATTCACAAATTTCCCAAGTATAGATTCACAAATTTCCCCAGTATAGATTCACAAATTTCCCAAGTATAGATTCACAAATTTCCCAAGTATAGATTCACAAATTTCCCAAGTATAGATTCACAAATTTCCCAAGTATAGATTCACAAATATAACAAGTATAGATTCACAAATTTCCCATGTATAGATTCACAAATTTCCCATGTATAGATTCACAAATTTCCCAAGTATAGATTCACAGATTTCCCAAGTATGGTTCAAAAATTTCCCAAGTATAGATTCACAAATTTCCCAAGTATAGATTCACAAATTTTCCCAAATATAGATTCACAAATTTACCAAGTATAGATTCACAAATTTCCCAAGTATAGATTCACAAATTTCCCATGTATAGATTCACAAATTTCCCATGTATAGATTCACAAATTTTCCAAATATAGATTCACAAATGTTCCATGTATAGATTCACAACTTTCCCAAGTATAGATTCACAAATTTTCCAAATATAGATTCACAAAATTTCCAAATATAGATTCACAAATTTCCCAAGTATAGATTGACAAATTTCCCAAGTATAAATCCACAAATTTCTCAAGTATAGATTGACAAATTTCCCAAGTATAGATTCACAAATTTTCCAAATATAGATTCACAAATTTTCCAAGTATAGATTCACAAATTTCCCATGTATATATTCACAATTTTCCCAAGTATAGATTCCCAAATTTCCCAAATATAGATTCATAAATTTCCCAAGTATAGATTCACAAATTTCCCAAGTATAGATTCACAAATTTCCCAAGTATAGATTCACAAATTTCCCAAGTATAGATTCACAAATTTCTCAAGTATAGATTCACAAATTTCCCAAGTATAGACTAACATATTTCCCAAGTATAGATTCACAAATTTCCCAAGTATAGATTCACAAATTTCCCAAGTATAGATTCACAAATTTTCCAAATATAGATTCACAAATTTTCCAAATATAGATTCACAAATTTTCCAAATATAGATTCACAAATTTCCCAAGTATAGATTGACAAATTTCCCAAGTATAAATCCACAAATTTCCCAAGTATGATTCACAAATTTCCCAAGTATAGATTCACAAATTTCCCCAGTATAGATTCACAAATTTCCCAAGAATAGATTCACAAATTTCCCAAGTATAGATTCACAAATTTCCCAAGTATAGATTCACAAATTTCCCAAGTATAGATTCACAAATATAACAAGTATAGATTCACAAATTTCCCATGTATAGATTCACAAATTTCCCATGTATAGATTCACAAATTTCCCAAGTATAGATTCACAAATTTCCCAAGTATGGTTCAAAAATTTCCCAAGTATAGATTCACAAATTTCCCAAGTATAGATTCACAAATTTTCCCAAATATAGATTCACAAATTTACCAAGTATAGATTCACAAATTTCCCAAGTATAGATTCACAAATTTCCCAAGTATAGATTCACAAATTTCCCATGTATAGATTCACAAATTTCCCATGTATAGATTCACAAATTTTCCAAATATAGATTCACAAATTTTCCATGTATAGATTCACAACTTTCCCAAGTATAGATTCACAAATTTTCCAAATATAGATTCACAAATTTTTCAAATTATAGATTCACAAATTTCCCAAGTATAGATTGACAAATTTCCCAAGTATAAATCCACAAATTTCCCAAGTATGATTCACAAATTTCCCAAGTATAGATTCACAAATTTCCCCAGTATAGATTCACAAATTTCCCATGTATAGATTCACAAATTTCAAAAGTATAGATTCACAAATTTCCCAAATATAGATTCATAAATTTCCCAAGAATAGATTCACAAATTTCCCAAGTATAGATTCACAAATTTCCCAAGTATAGATTCACAAATTTCCCAAGTATAGATTCACAAATTTCTCAATTATAGATTCACAAATTTCCCAAGTATAGACTAACATATTTCCCAAGTATAGATTCACAAATTTTCCAAGTATAGATTCACAAATTTCCCAAGTATAGATTCACAAATTTCTCAAGTATAGATTCACAAATTTCCCAAGTATAGACTAACATATTTCCCAAGTATAGATTCACAAATTTCCCAAGTATAGATTCACATATTTCCCAAGTATAGATTCACAAATTTTCCAAATATAGATTCACAAATTTTCCATGTATAGATTCACAACTTTTCCAAGTATAGATTCACAAATTTTCCAAATATAGATTCACAAATTTTCCAAATATAGATTGACAAATTTCCCAAGTATAGATTCACAAATTTCCCAAGAATAGATTCACAAATTTCTAAAGTATAGATTCACAAATTTCCCAAGTATAGATTCACAAATTTCCCAAGTATAGATTCACAAATTTCTCAATTATAGATTCACAAATTTCCCAAGTATAGACTAACATATTTCCCAAGTATAGATTCACAAATTTTCCAAGTATAGATTCACAAATTTCCCAAGAATAGATTCACAAATTTCCCATGTATAGATTCACAAATTTCAAAAGTAAAGATTCACAAATTTCCCAAATATAGATTCATAAATTTCCCAAGAATAGATTTACAAATTTCCCAAGTATAGATTCACAAATTTCCCAAGTATAGATTCACAAATTTCCCAAGTATAGATTCACAAATTTCTCAATTATAGATTCACAAATTTCCCAAGTATAGACTAACATATTTCCCAAGTATAGATTCACAAATTTTCCAAGTATAGATTCACAAATTTCCCAAGTATATATATTCACAAATTTCCCATGTATAGATTCACAAATTTCCCAAGTATAGATTCACAAATTTCCCAAATATAGATTCATAAATTTCCCAAGAATAGATTCACAAATTTCCCAAGTATAGATTCACAAATTTCCCAAGTATAGATTCACAAATTTCCCAAGTATAGATTCACAAATTTCCCAAGTATAGACTAACATATTTCCCAAGTATAGATTCACAAATTTCTCAAGTATAGATTCACTAATTTTCCAAATATAGATTCACAAATTTTCCATGTATAGATTCACAACTTTCCCAAGTATAGATTCACAAATTTTCCAAATATAGATTCACAAAATTTCCAAATATAGATTCACAAATTTCCCAAGTATAGATTGACAAATTTCCCAAGTATAAATCCACAAATTTCTCAAGTATAGATTGACAAATTTCCCAAGTATAGACTCACAAATTTTCCAAATATAGATTCACAAATTTTCCAAGTATAGATTCACAAATTTCCCATGTATATATTCACAATTTTCCCAAGTATAGATTCACAAATTTCCCAAATATAGATTCATAAATTTCCCAAGAATAGATTCACAAATTTCCCAAGTATAGATTCACAAATTTCCCAAGTATAGTTTCACAAATTTCCCAAGTATAGATTCACAAATTTCTCAAGTATAGATTCACAAATTTCCCAAGTATAGACTAACATATTTCCCAAGTATAGATTCACAAATTTCCCATGTATATATTCACAATTTTCCCAAGTATAGATTCACAAATTTCCCAAATATAGATTTATAAATTTCCCAAGAATAGATTCACAAATTTCCCAAGTATAGATTCACAAATTTCCCAAGTATAGATTCACAAATTTCCCAAGTATAGATTCACAAATTTCCCAAGTATAGATTCACAAATTTTCCAAATATAGATTCACAAATTTTCCAAGTATAGATTCACAAATTTCCCAAGTATAGATTCACAAATTTCTCATGTATAGATTCAAAAATTTCCCAAGTATAGATTCACAAATTTTCCAAATATAGATTCACAAATTTTCCATGTATAGATTCACAACTTTCCCAAGTATAGATTCACAAATTTCCCAAGTATAGATTCACAAATTTCCCAAATATAGATTCATAAATTTCCCAAGAATAGATTCACAAATTTCCCAAGTATAGATTCACAAATTTCCCAAGTATAGATTCACAAATTTCCCAAGTATAGATTCACAAATTTCTCAAGTATAGATTCACAAATTTCCCAAGTATAGATTCACAAATTTCCCAAATATAGATTCATAAATTTCCCAAGAATAGATTCACAAATTTCCCAAGTATAGATTCACAAATTTCCCAAGTATAGATTCACAAATTTCCCAAGTATACATTCACAAATTTCTCAAGTATAGATTCACAAATTTCCCAAGTATAGACTAACATATTTCCCAAGTATAGATTCACAAATTTCCCAAGTATAGATTCACAAATTTTCCATGTATAGATTCACAACTTTCCCAAGTATAGATTCACAAATTTTCCAAATATAGATTCACATATTTCCCCAGTAAAGATTCACAAATTTCCCAAGTATAGATTCACAAATTTCCCAAGTATAGATTCACAAATTTCCCAAGTATAGATTCACAAATTTCCCAAGTATAGATTCACAAATTTCCCAAGTATAGATTCACAAATATAACAAGTATAGATTCACAAATATAACAAGTATAGATTCACAAATTTCCCATGTATAGACTCACAAATTTCCCAAGTATAGATTCACAAATTTCCCAAGTATAGATTCACAAATTTCCCAAGTATAGATTCCCAAATTTCCCAAGTATAGATTCACAAATATAACAAGTATAGATTCACAAGTTTCCCATGTATAGATTCACAAATTTCCCATGTATTATATTCACAAATTTCCCAAGTATAGATTCACAAATTTCCCAAGTATGGTTCAAAAATTTCCCAAGTATAGATTCACAAATTTCCCAAGTATAGATTCACAAATTTTCCCAAATATAGATTCACAAATTTACCAAGTATAGATTCACAAATTTCCCAAGTATAGATTCACAAATTTCCCATGTATAGATTCACAAATTTCCCATGTATAGATTCACAAATTTTCCAAATATAGATTCACAAATTTTCCATGTATAGATTCACAACTTTCCCAAGTATAGATTCACAAATTTTCCAAATATAGATTCACAAATTTTCCAAATATAGATTCACAAATTTCCCAAGTATAGATTGACAAATTTCCCAAGTATAAATCCACAAATTTCCCAAGTATGATTCACAAATTTCCCAAGTATAGATTCACAAATTTCCCCAGTATAGATTCACAAATTTCCCATGTATAGATTCACAAATTTCAAAAGTATAGATTCACAAATTTCCCAAATATAGATTCATAAATTTCCCAAGAATAGATTCAAAAATTTCCCAAGTATAGATTCACAAATTTCCCAAGTATAGATTCACAAATTTCCCAAGTATAGATTCACAAATTTCTCAATTATAGATTCACAAATTTCCCAAGTATAGACTAACATATTTCCCAAGTATAGATTCACAAATTTTCCAAGTATAGATTCACAAATTTCCCAAGTATAGATTCATAAATTTCTCAAGTATAGATTCACAAATTTCCCAAGTATAGACTAACATATTTCCCAAGTATAGATTCACAAATTTCCCAAGTATAGATTCACATATTTCCCAAGTATAGATTCACAAATTTTCCAAATATAGATTCACAAATTTTCCATGTATAGATTCACAACTTTCCCAAGTATAGATTCACAAATTTTCCAAATATAGATTCACAAATTTTCCAAATATAGATTGACAAATTTCCCAAGTATAAATCCACAAATTTCTCAAGTATAGATTGACAAATTTCCTAAGTATAGATTCACAAATTTTCCAAATATAGATTCACAAATTTTCCAAGTATAGATTCACAAATTTCCAAAGAATAGATTCACAAATTTCCCATGTATAGATTCACAAATTTCAAAAGTAAAGATTCACAAATTTCCCAAATATAGATTCATAAATTTCCCAAGAATAGATTCACAAATTTCCCAAGTATAGATTCACAAATTTCCCAAGTATAGATTCACAAATTTCCCAAGTATAGATTCACAAATTTTCCCAAATATAGATTCACAAATTTTCCAAGTATAGATTCACAAATTTCCCAAGTATAGATTCACAAATTTCCCATGTATAGATTCACAAATTTCCCATGTATAGATTCACAAATTTTCCAAATATAGATTCACAAATTTTCCATGTATAGATTCACAACTTTCCCAAGTATAGATTCACAAATTTTCCAAATATAGATTCACAAATTTTCCAAATATAGATTTACAAATTTCCCAAGTATAGATTGACAAATTTCCCAAGTATAAATCCACAAATTTCCCAAGTATGATTCACAAATTTCCCAAGTATAGATTCACAAATTTCCCCAGTATAGATTCACAAATTTCCCAAGTATAGATTCACAAATTTCCCAAGAATAGATTGACAAATTTCCCAAGTATAAATCCACAAATTTCTCAAGTATAGATTGACAAATTTCCCAAGTATAGATTCACAAATTTTCCAAATATAGATTCACAAATTTTCCAAGTATAGATTCACAAATTTCCCAAGTATAGATTCACAAATTTCCCATGTATAGATTCACAAATTTCCCAAGTATAGATTCACAAATTTTCCAAATATAGATTCACAAATTTTCCATGTATAGATTCACAACTTTCCCAAGTATAGATTCACAAATTTCCCAAGTATAGATTCACAAATTTCCCAAATATAGATTCATAAATTTCCCAAGAATAGATTCACAAATTTCCCAAGTATAGATTCACAAATTTCCCAAGTATAGATTCACAAATTTCCCAAGTATAGATTCACAAATTTCTCAAGTATAGATTCACAAATTTCCCAAGTATAGATTCACAAATTTCCCAAATATAGATTCATAAATTTCCCAAGAATAGATTCACAAATTTCCCAAGTATAGATTCACAAATTTCCCAAGTATAGATTCAACAATTTCCCAAGTATACATTCACAAATTTCTCAAGTATAGATTCACAAATTTCCCAAGTATAGACTAACATATTTCCCAAGTATAGATTCACAAATTTCCCAAGTATAGATTCACAAATTTTCCATGTATAGATTCACAACTTTCCCAAGTATAGATTCACAAATTTTCCAAATATAGATTCACATATTTCCCCAGTATAGATTCACAAATTTCCCAAGTATAGATTCACAAATTTCCCAAGTATAGATTCACAAATTTCCCAAGTATAGATTCACAAATTTCCCAAGTATAGATTCACAAATATAACAAGTATAGATTCACAAATATAACAAGTATAGATTCACAAATTTCCCATGTATAGATTCACAAATTTCCCAAGTATAGATTCACAAATTTCCCAAGTATAGATTCACAAATTTCCCAAGTATAGATTCACAAATTTCCCAAGTATAGATTCACAAATATAACAAGTATAGATTCACAAATTTCCCATGTATAGATTCACAAATTTCCCATGTATAGATTCACAAATTTCCCAAGTATAGATTCACAAATTTCCCAAGTATGGTTCAAAAATTTCCCAAGTATAGATTCACAAATTTCCCAAGTATAGATTCACAAATTTTCCCAAATATAGATTCACAAATTTACCAAGTATAGATTCACAAATTTCCCAAGTATAGATTCACAAATTTCCCATGTATAGATTCACAAATTTCCCATGTATAGATTCACAAATTTTCCAAATATAGATTCACAAATTTTCCATGTATATATTCACAACTTTCCCAAGTATAGATTCACAAATTTTCCAAATATAGATTCACAAATTTTCCAAATATAGATTCACAAATTTCCCAAGTATAGATTGACAAATTTCCCAAGTATAAATCCACAAATTTCCCAAGTATGATTCACAAATTTCCCAAGTATAGATTCACAAATTTCCCCAGTATAGATTCACAAATTTCCCATGTATAGATTCACAAATTTCAAAAGTATAGATTCACAAATTTCCCAAATATAGATTCATAAATTTCCCAAGAATAGATTCACAAATTTCCCAAGTATAGATTCACAAATTTCCCAAGTATAGATTCACAAATTTCCCAAGTATAGATTCACAAATTTCTCAATTATAGATTCACAAATTTCCCAAGTATAGACTAACATATTTCCCAAGTATAGATTCACAAATTTTCCAAGTATAGATTCACAAATTTCCCAAGTATAGATTCACAAATTTCTCAAGTATAGATTCACAAATTTCCCAAGTATAGACTAACATATTTCCCAAGTATAGATTCACAAATTTCCCAAGTATAGATTCACATATTTCCCAAGTATAGATTCACAAATTTTCCAAATATAGATTCACAAATTTTCCAAATATAGATTGACAAATTTCCCAAGTATAAATCCACAAATTTCTCAAGTATAGATTGACAAATTTCCTAAGTATAGATTCACAAATTTTCCAAATATAGATTCACAAATTTTCCAAGTATAGATTCACAAATTTCCCAAGAATAGATTCACAAATTTCCCATGTATAGATTCACAAATTTCAAAAGTAAAGATTCACAAATTTCCCAAATATAGATTCATAAATTTCCCAAGAATAGATTCACAAATTTCCCAAGTATAGATTCACAAATTTCCCAAGTATAGATTCACAAATTTCCCAAGTATAGATTCACAAATTTCCCAAGTATAGACTAACATATTTCCCAAGTATAGATTCACAAATTTTCCAAGTATAGATTCACAAATTTCCCAAGTATATATATTCACAAATTTCCCATGTATAGATTCACAAATTTCCCAAGTATAGATTCACAAATTTCCCAAATATAGATTCATAAATTTCCCAAGAATAGATTCACAAATTTCCCAAGTATAGATTCACAAATTTCCCAAGTATAGATTCACAAATTTCCCAAGTATAGATTCACAAATTTCCCAAGTGTAGATTCACAAATTTCCCAAGTATGATTCACAAATTTCCCAAGTATAGATTCACAAATTTCCCATGTATAGATTCACAAATTTCCCATGTATAGATTCACAAATTTTCCAAATATAGATTCACAAATTTTCCATGTATAGATTCACAACTTTCCCAAGTATAGATTCACAAATTTTCCAAATATAGATTCACAAATTTTCCAAATATAGATTTACAAATTTCCCAAGTATAGATTGAAAAATTTCCCAAGTATAAATCCACAAATTTCCCAAGTATGATTCACAAATTTCCCAAGTATAGATTCACAAATTTCCCCAGTATAGATTCACAAATTTCCCAAGTATAGATTCACAAATTTCCCAAGAATAGATTGACAAATTTCCCAAGTATAAATCCACAAATTTCTCAAGTATAGATTGACAAATTTCCCAAGTATAGATTCACAAATTTTCCAAATATAGATTCACAAATTTTCCAAGTATAGATTCACAAATTTCCCAAGTATAGATTCACAAATTTCCCATGTATAGATTCACAAATTTCCCAAGTATAGATTCACAAATTTTCCAAATATAGATTCACAAATTTTCCATGCATAGATTCACAACTTTCCCAAGTATAGATTCACAAATTTCCCATGTATAGATTCACAAATTTTCCAAATATAGATTCACAAATTTTCCAAATATAGATTGACAAATTTCCCAAGTATAAATCCACAAATTTCTCAAGTATAGATTGACAAATTTCCTAAGTATAGATTCACAAATTTTCCAAATATAGATTCACAAATTTTCCAAGTATAGATTCACAAATTTCCCAAGAATAGATTCACAAATTTCCCATGTATAGATTCACAAATTTCAAAAGTAAAGATTCACAAATTTCCCAAATATAGATTCATAAATTTCCCAAGAATAGATTCACAAATTTCCCAAGTATAGATTCACAAATTTCCCAAGTATAGATTCACAAATTTCCCAAGTATAGATTCACAAATTTCCCAAGTATAGACTAACATATTTCCCAAGTATAGATTCACAAATTTTCCAAGTATAGATTCACAAATTTCCCAAGTATATATATTCACAAATTTCCCATGTATAGATTCACAAATTTCCCAAGTATAGATTCACAAATTTCCCAAATATAGATTCATAAATTTCCCAAGAATAGATTCACAAATTTCCCAAGTATAGATTCACAAATTTCCCAAGTATAGATTCACAAATTTCCCAAGTATAGATTCACAAATTTCCCAAGTGTAGATTCACAAATTTCCCAAGTATGATTCACAAATTTCCCAAGTATAGATTCACAAATTTCCCATGTATAGATTCACAAATTTCCCATGTATAGATTCACAAATTTTCCAAATATAGATTCACAAATTTTCCATGTATAGATTCACAACTTTCCCAAGTATAGATTCACAAATTTTCCAAATATAGATTCACAAATTTTCCAAATATAGATTTACAAATTTCCCAAGTATAGATTGACAAATTTCCCAAGTATAAATCCACAAATTTCCCAAGTATGATTCACAAATTTCCCAAGTATAGATTCACAAATTTCCCCAGTATAGATTCACAAATTTCCCAAGTATAGATTCACAAATTTCCCAAGAATAGATTGACAAATTTCCCAAGTATAAATCCACAAATTTCTCAAGTATAGATTGACAAATTTCCCAAGTATAGATTCACAAATTTTCCAAATATAGATTCACAAATTTTCCAAGTATAGATTCACAAATTTCCCAAGTATAGATTCACAAATTTCCCATGTATAGATTCACAAATTTCCCAAGTATAGATTCACAAATTTTCCAAATATAGATTCACAAATTTTCCATGCATAGATTCACAACTTTCCCAAGTATAGATTCACAAATTTCCCAAGTATAGATTCACAAATTTCCCAAATATAGATTCATAAATTTCCCAAGAATAGATTCACAAATTTCCCAAGTATAGATTCACAAATTTCCCAAGTATAGATTCACAAATTTCCCAAGTATAGATTCACAAATTTCTCAAGTATAGATTCACAAATTTCCCAAGTATAGATTCACAAATTTCCCAAATATAGATTCATAAATTTCCCAAGAATAGATTCACAAATTTCCCAAGTATAGATTCACAAATTTCCCAAGTATAGATTCACAAATTTCCCAAGTATACATTCACAAATTTCTCAAGTATAGATTCACAAATTTCCCAAGTATAGACTAACATATTTCCCAAGTATAGATTCACAAATTTCCCAAGTATAGATTCACAAATTTTCCATGTATAGATTCACAACTTTCCCAAGTATAGATTCACAAATTTTCCAAATATAGATTCACATATTTCCCCAGTATAGATTCACAAATTTCCCAAGTATAGATTCACAAATTTCCCAAGTATAGATTCACAAATTTCCCAAGTATAGATTCACAAATTTCCCAAGTATAGATTCACAAATATAACAAGTATAGATTCACAAATATAACAAGTATAGATTCACAAATTTCCCATGTATAGATTCACAAATTTCCCAAGTATAGATTCACAAATTTCCCAAGTATAGATTCACAAATTTCCCAAGTATAGATTCACAAATTTCCCAAGTATAGATTCACAAATATAACAAGTATAGATTCACAAATTTCCCATGTATAGATTCACAAATTTCCCATGTATAGATTCACAAATTTCCCAAGTATAGATTTACAAATTTCCCAAGTATGGTTCAAAAATTTCCCAAGTATAGATTCACAAATTTCCCAAGTATAGATTCACAAATTTTCCCAAATATAGATTCACAAATTTACCAAGTATAGATTCACAAATTTCCCAAGTATAGATTCACAAATTTCCCATGTATAGATTCACAAATTTCCCATGTATAGATTCACAAATTTTCCAAATATAGATTCACAAATTTTCCATGTATAGATTCACAACTTTCCCAAGTATAGATTCACAAATTTTCCAAATATAGATTCACAAATTTTCCAAATATAGATTCACAAATTTCCCAAGTATAGATTGACAAATTTCCCAAGTATAAATCCACAAATTTCCCAAGTATGATTCACAAATTTCCCAAGTATAGATTCACAAATTTCCCCAGTATAGATTCACAAATTTCTCATGTATAGATTCACAAATTTCAAAAGTATAGATTCACAAATTTCCCAAATATAGATTCATAAATTTCCCAAGAATAGATTCACAAATTTCCCAAGTATATAGATTCACAAATTTCCCAAGTATAGATTCACACATTTCCCAAGTATAGATTCACAAATTTCTCAATTATAGATTCACAAATTTCCCAAGTATAGACTAACATATTTCCCAAGTATAGATTCACAAATTTTCCAAGTATAGATTCACAAATTTCCCAAGTATAGATTCACAAATTTCTCAAGTATAGATTCACAAATTTCCCAAGTATAGACTAACATATTTCCCAAGTATAGATTCACAAATTTCCCAAGTATAGATTCACATATTTCCCAAGTATAGATTCACAAATTTTCCAAATATAGATTCACAAATTTTCCAAATATAGATTGACAAATTTCCCAAGTATAAATCCACAAATTTCTCAAGTATAGATTGACAAATTTCCTAAGTATAGATTCACAAATTTTCCAAATATAGATTCACAAATTTTCCAAGTATAGATTCACAAATTTCCCAAGAATAGATTCACAAATTTCCCATGTATAGATTCACAAATTTCAAAAGTAAAGATTCACAAATTTCCCAAATATAGATTCATAAATTTCCCAAGAATAGATTCACAAATTTCCCAAGTATAGATTCACAAATTTTCCAAATATAGATTCACAAATTTTCCAAGTATAGATTCACAAATTTCCCAAGAATAGATTCACAAATTTCCCATGTATAGATTCACAAATTTCAAAAGTAAAGATTCACAAATTTCCCAAATATAGATTCATAAATTTCCCAAGAATAGATTCACAAATTTCCCAAGTATAGATTCACAAATTTCCCAAGTATAGATTCACAAATTTCCCAAGTATAGATTCACAAATTTCCCATGTATAGATTCACAAATTTCAAAAGTAAAGATTCACAAATTTCCCAAATATAGATTCATAAATTTCCCAAGAATAGATTCACAAATTTCCCAAGTATAGATTCACAAATTTCCCAAGTATAGATTCACAAATTTCCCAAGTATAGATTCACAAATTTCTCAATTATAGATTCACAAATTTCCCAAGTATAGACTAACATATTTCCCAAGTATAGATTCACAAATTTTCCAAGTATAGATTCACAAATTTCCCAAGTATATATATTCACAAATTTCCCATGTATAGATTCACAAATTTCCCAAGTATAGATTCACAAATTTCCCAAATATAGATTCATAAATTTCCCAAGAATAGATTCACAAATTTCCCAAGTATAGATTCACAAATTTCCCAAGTATAGATTCACAAATTTCCCAAGTATAGATTCACAAATTTCTCAAGTATAGATTCACAAATTTCCCAAGTATAGACTAACATATTTCCCAAGTATAGATTCACAAATTTCTTAAGTATAGATTCACTAATTTTCCAAATATAGATTCACAAATTTTCCATGTATAGATTCACAACTTTCCCAAGTATAGATTCACAAATTTTCCAAATATAGATTCACAAATTTTCCAAATATAGATTCACAAATTTCCCAAGTATAGATTGACAAATTTCCCAAGTATAAATCCACAAATTTCCCAAGTATGATTCACAAATTTCCCAAGTATAGATTCACAAATTTCCCCAGTATAGATTCACAAATTTCCCATGTATAGATTCACAAATTTCAAAAGTATAGATTCACAAATTTCCCAAATATAGATTCATAAATTTCCCAAGAATAGATTCACAAATTTCCCAAGTATATAGATTCACAAATTTCCCAAGTATAGATTCACACATTTCCCAAGTATAGATTCACAAATTTCTCAATTATAGATTCACAAATTTCCCAAGTATAGACTAACATATTTCCCAAGTATAGATTCACAAATTTTCCAAGTATAGATTCACAAATTTCCCAAGTATAGATTCACAAATTTTCCAAATATAGATTCACAAATTTTCCAAGTATAGATTCACAAATTTCCCAAGAATAGATTCACAAATTTCCCATGTATAGATTCACAAATTTCAAAAGTAAAGATTCACAAATTTCCCAAATATAGATTCATAAATTTCCCAAGAATAGATTCACAAATTTCCCAAGTATAGATTCACAAATTTCCCAAGTATAGATTCACAAATTTCCCAAGTATAGATTCACAAATTTCCCATGTATAGATTCACAAATTTCAAAAGTAAAGATTCACAAATTTCCCAAATATAGATTCATAAATTTCCCAAGAATAGATTCACAAATTTCCCAAGTATAGATTCACAAATTTCCCAAGTATAGATTCACAAATTTCCCAAGTATAGATTCACAAATTTCTCAATTATAGATTCACAAATTTCCCAAGTATAGACTAACATATTTCCCAAGTATAGATTCACAAATTTTCCAAGTATAGATTCACAAATTTCCCAAGTATATATATTCACAAATTTCCCATGTATAGATTCACAAATTTCCCAAGTATAGATTCACAAATTTCCCAAATATAGATTCATAAATTTCCCAAGAATAGATTCACAAATTTCCCAAGTATAGATTCACAAATTTCCCAAGTATAGATTCACAAATTTCCCAAGTATAGATTCACAAATTTCTCAAGTATAGATTCACAAATTTCCCAAGTATAGACTAACATATTTCCCAAGTATAGATTCACAAATTTCTCAAGTATAGATTCACTAATTTTCCAAATATAGATTCACAAATTTTCCATGTATAGATTCACAACTTTCCCAAGTATAGATTCACAAATTTTCCAAATATAGATTCACAAAATTTCCAAATATAGATTCACAAATTTCCCAAGTATAGATTGACAAATTTCCCAAGTATAAATCCACAAATTTCTCAAGTATAGATTGACAAATTTCCTAAGTATAGACTCACAAATTTTCCAAATATAGATTCACAAATTTTCCAAGTATAGATTCACAAATTTCCCATGTATATATTCACAATTTTCCCAAGTATAGATTCACAAATTTCCCAAATATAGATTCATAAATTTCCCAAGAATAGATTCACAAATTTCCCAAGTATAGATTCACAAATTTCTCAAGTATAGATTCACAAATTTCCCAAGTATAGATTCACAAATTTCCCAAGTATAGATTCACAAATTTCCCAAGTATAGATTCACAAATATAACAAGTATAGATTCACAAATTTCCCATGTATAGATTCACAAATTTCCCATGTATAGATTCACAAATTTCCCAAGTATGATTCAAAAATTTCCCAAGTATAGATTCACAAATTTTCCCAAATATAGATTCACAAATTTCCCAAGTATAGATTCACAAATTTCCCAAGTATAGATTCACAAATTTCCCAAGTATAGATTGACAAATTTCCCAAGTATAAATCCAAAATTTCTCAAGTATAGATTGACAAATTTCCCAAGTATAGATTCACAAATTTTCCAAATATAGATTCACAAATTTTCCAAGTATAGATTCACAAATTTCCCAAGTATAGATTCACAAATTTCCCATGTATAGATTCACAAATTTCCCAAGTATAGATTCACAAATTTCCCAAATATAGATTCATAAATTTCCCAAGAATAGATTCACAAATTTCCCAAGTATAGATTCACAAATTTCCCAAGTATAGATTCACAAATTTCCCAAGTATAGATTCACAAATTTCTCAAGTATAGATTCACAAATTTCCCAAGTATAGACTAACATATTTCCCAAGTATAGATTCACAAATTTCCCAAGAATATAGATTCACAAATTTTCCAAATATAGATTCACAAATTTTCCGTGTATAGATTCAAACTTTTCCCAAGTATAGATTCACAAATTTTCCAAATATAGATTCACAAATTTTTCAAATATAGATTCAATAATTTCCCAAGTATAGATTGACAAATTTCCCAAGTATAAATCCACAAATTTCCCAAGTATGATTCACAAATTTCCCAAGTATAGATTCACAAATTTCCCCAGTATAGATTCACAAATTTCCCAGGTATAGATTCACAAATTTCCCAAGTATAGATTCAAAAATTTCCCAAGTATAGATTCACAAATTTAAAAAGTATTGATTCACAAATATAACAAGTATAGATTCACAAATTTCCCATGTATAGATTCACAAATTTCCCATGTATAGATTCACAAATTTCCCAAGTATAGATTCACAAATTTCCCAAGTATGATTCAAAAATTTCCCAAGTATAGATTCACAAATTTTCCCAAATATAGATTCACAAATTTCCCAAGTATAGATTCACAAATTTCCCAAGTATAGATTCACAAATTTCCCAAGTATAGATTCACAAATTTCCCAAGTATAGATTCACAAATTTCTCAATTATAGATTCACAAATTTCCCAAGTATAGACTAACATATTTCCCAAGTATAGATTCACAAATTTCCCAAGTATAGATTCACAAATTTCCCAAGTATAGATTGACAAATTTCCCAAGTATAAATCCACACATTTCTCAAGTATAGATTGACAAATTTCCCAAGCATAGATTCACAAATTTTCCAAATAGAGATTCACAAATTTTCCAAGTATTGATTCACAAATTTCCCAAGTATAGATTCACAAATTTCCCATGTATAGATTCACAAATTTTCCAAATATAGATTCACAAATTTTCCATGTATAGATTCACAACTTTCCCAAGTATAGATTCACAAATTTCCCAAGTATAGATTCATAAATTTCCCAAGAATAGATTCACAAATTTCCCAAGTATAGATTCACAAATTTCCCAAGTATAGATTCACAAATTTCCCAAGAATAGATTCACAAATTTCTCAAGTATAGATTCACAAATTTAAAAAGTATTGATTCACAAATATAACAAGTATAGATTCACAAATTTCCCATGTAGAGATTCACAAATTTCCCATGTATAGATTCACAAATTTCCCAAGTATAGATTCACAAATTTCCCAAGTATAGATTCACAAATTTTCCCAAATATAGATTCACAAATTTCCCAAGTATAGATTCACAAATTTCCCAAGTATAGATTCACAAATTTCTCAATTATAGATTCACAAATTTCCCAAGTATAGACTAACATATTTCCCAAGTATAGATTCACAAATTTCCCAAGTATAGATTCACAAATATAACAAGTATAGATTCACAAATTTCCCATGTATAGATTCACAAATTTCCCATGTATAGATTCACAAATTTCCCAAGTATAGACTAACATATTTCCCAAGTATAGATTCACAAATTTCCCAAGTATAGATTCACAAATATAACAAGTATAGATTCACAAATTTCCCATGTATAGATTCACAAATTTCCCATGTATAGATTCACAAATTTCCCAAGTATGATTCAAAAATTTCCCAAGTATAGATTCACAAATTTTCCCAAATATAGATTCACAAATTTCCCAAGTATAGATTCACAAATTTCCCAAGTATAGATTCACAAATTTCCCAAGTATAGATTGACAAATTTCCCAAGTATAAATCCAAAATTTCTCAAGTATAGATTGACAAATTTCCCAAGTATAGATTCACAAATTTTCCAAGTATAGATTCACAAATTTCCCAAGTATAGATTCACAAATTTCCCATGTATAGATTCACAAATTTCCCAAGTATAGATTCACAAATTTCCCAAATATAGATTCATAAATTTCCCAAGTATAGATTGACAAATTTCCCAAGTATAAATCCACAAATTTCCCAAGTATGATTCACAAATTTCCCAAGTATAGATTCACAAATTTCCCCAGTATAGATTCACAAATTTCCCAGGTATAGATTCACAAATTTCCCAAGTATAGATTCAAAAATTTCCCAAGTATAGATTCACAAATTTAAAAAGTATTGATTCACAAATATAACAAGTATAGATTCACAAATTTCCCATGTATAGATTCACAAATTTCCCATGTATAGATTCACAAATTTCCCAAGTATAGATTCACAAATTTCCCAAGTATGATTCAAAAATTTCCCAAGTATAGATTCACAAATTTTCCCAAATATAGATTCACAAATTTCCCAAGTATAGATTCACAAATTTCCCAAGTATAGATTCACAAATTTCCCAAGTATAGATTCACAAATTTCCCAAGTATAGATTCACAAATTTCTCAATTATAGATTCACAAATTTCCCAAGTATAGACTAACATATTTCCCAAGTATAGATTCACAAATTTCCCAAGTATAGATTCACAAATTTCCCAAGTATAGATTGACAAATTTCCCAAGTATAAATCCACACATTTCTCAAGTATAGATTGACAAATTTCCCAAGCATAGATTCACAAATTTTCCAAATAGAGATTCACAAATTTTCCAAGTATTGATTCACAAATTTCCCAAGTATAGATTCACAAATTTCCCATGTATAGATTCACAAATTTTCCAAATATAGATTCACAAATTTTCCATGTATAGATTCACAACTTTCCCAAGTATAGATTCACAAATTTCCCAAGTATAGATTCATAAATTTCCCAAGAATAGATTCACAAATTTCCCAAGTATAGATTCACAAATTTCCCAAGTATAGATTCACAAATTTCCCAAGAATAGATTCACAAATTTCTCAAGTATAGATTCACAAATTTAAAAAGTATTGATTCACAAATATAACAAGTATAGATTCACAAATTTCCCATGTAGAGATTCACAAATTTCCCATGTATAGATTCACAAATTTCCCAAGTATAGATTCACAAATTTCCCAAGTATAGATTCACAAATTTTCCCAAATATAGATTCACAAATTTCCCAAGTATAGATTCACAAATTTCCCAAGTATAGATTCACAAATTTCTCAATTATAGATTCAAAAATTTCCCAAGTATAGACTAACATATTTCCCAAGTATAGATTCACAAATTTCCCAAGTAGAGATTCACAAATATAACAAGTATAGATTCACAAATTTCCCATGTATAGATTCACAAATTTCCCATGTATAGATTCACAAATTTCCCAAGTATAGACTAACATATTTCCCAAGTATAGATTCACAAATTTCCCAAGTATAGATTCACAAATATAACAAGTATAGATTCACAAATTTCCCATGTATAGATTCACAAATTTCCCATGTATAGATTCACAAATTTCCCAAGTATGATTCAAAAATTTCCCAAGTATAGATTCACAAATTTTCCCAAATATAGATTCACAAATTTCCCAAGTATAGATTCACAAATTTCCCAAGTATAGATTCACAAATTTCCCAAGTATAGATTGACAAATTTCCCAAGTATAAATCCAAAATTTCTCAAGTATAGATTGACAAATTTCCCAAGTATAGATTCACAAATTTTCCAAATATAGATTCACAAATTTTCCAAGTATAGATTCACAAATTTCCCAAGTATAGATTCACAAATTTCCCATGTATAGATTCACAAATTTCCCAAGTATAGATTCACAAATTTCCCAAATATAGATTCATAAATTTCCCAAGAATAGATTCACAAATTTCCCAAGTATAGATTCACAAATTTCCCAAGTATAGATTCACAAATTTCCCAAGTATAGATTCACAAATTTCTCAAGTATAGATTCACAAATTTCCCAAGTATAGACTAACATATTTCCCAAGTATAGATTCACAAATTTCCCAAGTATAAATCCAAAATTTCTCAAGTATAGATTGACAAATTTCCCAAGCATAGATTCACAAATTTTCCAAATAGAGATTCACAAATTTTCCAAGTATTGATTCACAAATTTCCCAAGTATAGATTCACAAATTTCCCATGTATAGATTCACAAATTTTCCAAATATAGATTCACAAATTTTCCATGTATAGATTCACAACTTTCCCAAGTATAGATTCACAAATTTCCCAAGTATAGATTCACAAATTTCCCAAATATAGATTCATAAATTTCCCAAGAATAGATTCACAAATTTCCCAAGTATAGATTCACAAATTTCCCAAGTATAGATTCACAAATTTCCCAAGAATAGATTCACAAATTTCTCAAGTATAGATTCACAAATTTAAAAAGTATTGATTCACAAATATAACAAGTATAGATTCACAAATTTCCCATGTAGAGATTCACAAATTTCCCATGTATAGATTCACAAATTTCCCAAGTATAGATTCACAAATTTCCCAAGTATAGATTCACAAATTTTCCCAAATATAGATTCACAAATTTCCCAAGTATAGATTCACAAATTTCCCAAGTATAGATTCACAAATTTCTCAATTATAGATTCACAAATTTCCCAAGTATAGACTAACATATTTCCCAAGTATAGATTCACAAATTTCCCAAGTATAGATTCACAAATATAACAAGTATAGATTCACAAATTTCCCATGTATAGATTCACAAATTTCCCATGTATAGATTCACAAATTTCCCAAGTATAGACTAACATATTTCCCAAGTATAGATTCACAAATTTCCCAAGTATAGATTCACAAATTTCCCAAGTATAGATTCACAAATATAACAAGTATAGATTCACAAATTTCCCATGTATAGATTCACAAATTTCCCATGTATAGATTCACAAATTTCCCATGTATAGATTCACAAATTTCCCAAGTATGATTCAAAAATTTCCCAAGTATAGATTCACAAATTTTCCCAAATATAGATTCACAAATTTCCCAAGTATAGATTCACAAATTTCCCAAGTATAGATTCACAAATTTCCCAAGTATAGATTGACAAATTTCCCAAGTATAAATCCAAAATTTCTCAAGTATAGATTGACAAATTTCCCAAGTATAGATTCACAAATTTTCCAAATATAGATTCACAAATTTTCCAAGTATAGATTCACAAATTTCCCAAGTATAGATTCACAAATTTCCCATGTATAGATTCACAAATTTCCCAAGTATAGATTCACAAATTTCCCAAATATAGATTCATAAATTTCCCAAGAATAGATTCACAAATTTCCCAAGTATAGATTCACAAATTTCCCAAGTATAGATTCACAAATTTCTCAAGTATAGATTCACAAATTTCCCAAGTATAGATTCACAAATTTCCCAAGTATAGACTAACATTTTTCCCAAGTATAGATTCACAAATTTCCCAAGTATAAATCCAAAATTTCTCAAGTATAGATTGACAAATTTACCAAGTATAGATTCACAAATTTTCCAAATATAGATTCACAAATTTTCCAAGTATAGATTCACAAATTTTCCAAATATAGATTCACAAATTTTTCAAATATAGATTCAATAATTTCCCAAGTATAGATTGACAAATTTCCCAAGTATAAATCCACAAATTTCCCAAGTATGATTCACAAATTTCCCAAGTATAGATTCACAAATTTCCCCAGTATAGATTCACAAATTTCCCAAGTATAGATTCACAAATTTCCCAAGTATAGATTCAAAAATTTCCCAAGTATAGATTCACAAATTTAAAAAGTATTGATTCACAAATATAACAAGTATAGATTCACAAATTTCCCATGTATAGATTCACAAATTTCCCATGTATAGATTCACAAATTTCCCAAGTATAGATTCACAAATTTCCCAAGTATGATTCAAAAATTTCCCAAGTATAGATTCACAAATTTTCCCAAATATAGATTCACAAATTTCCCAAGTATAGATTCACAAATTTCCCAAGTATAGATTCACAAATTTCCCAAGTATAGATTCACAAATTTCCCAAGTATAGATTCACAAATTTCTCAATTATAGATTCACAAATTTCCCAAGTATAGACTAACATATTTCCCAAGTATAGATTCACAAATTTCCCAAGTATAGATTACCAAATTTCCCAAGTATAGATTGACAAATTTCCCAAGTATAAATCCACAAATTTCTCAAGTATAGATTGACAAATTTCCCAAGCATAGATTCACAAATTTTCCAAATAGAGATTCACAAATTTTCCAAGTATTGATTCACAAATTTCCCAAGTATAGATTCACAAATTTCCCATGTATAGATTCACAAATTTTCCAAATATAGATTCACAAATTTCCCAAGTATAGATTCACAAATTTCCCAAGTATAGATTCACAAATTTCCCAAATATAGATTCATAAATTTCCCAAGAATAGATTCACAAATTTCCCAAGTATAGATTCACAAATTTCCCAAGTATAGATTCACAAATTTCCCAAGAATAGATTCACAAATTTCTCAAGTATAGATTCAGAAATTTAAAAAGTATTGATTCACAAATATAACAAGTATAGATTCACAAATTTCCCATGTAGAGATTCACAAATTTCCCATGTATAGATTCACAAATTTCCCAAGTATAGATTCACAAATTTCCCAAGTATGATTCAAAAATTTCCCAAGTATAGATTCACAAATTTTCCCAAATATAGATTCACAAATTTCCCAAGTATAGATTCACAAATTTCCCAAGTATAGATTCACAAATTTCCCAAGTATAGATTCACAAATTTCCCAAGTATAGATTCACAAATTTCTCAATTATAGATTCACAAATTTCCCAAGTATAGACTAACATATTTCCCAAGTATAGATTCACAAATTTCCCAAGTATAGATTCACAAATTTCCCAAGTATAGATTGACAAATTTCCCAAGTATAAATCCACAAATTTCTCAAGTATAGATTGACAAATTTCCCAAGTATAGATTCACAAATTTTCCAAATAGAGATTCACAAATTTTCCAAGTATTGATTCACAAATTTCCCAAGTATAGATTCACAAATTTCCCATGTATAGATTCACAAATTTCCCAAGTATAGATTCACAAATTTTCCAAATATAGATTCACAAATTTTCCATGTATAGATTCACAACTTTCCCAAGTATAGATTCACAAATTTCCCAAGTATAGATTCACAAATTTCCCAAATATAGATTCATAAATTTCCCAAGAATAGATTCACAAATTTCCCAAGTATAGATTCACAAATTTCCCAAGTATATATTCACAAATTTCCCAAGTATACATTCACAAATTTCTCAAGTATAGATTCACAAATTTCCCAAGTATAGACTAACATATTTCCCAAGTATAGATTCACAAATTTCCCAAGTATAGATTCACAAATTTTCCATGTATAGATTCACAAATTTTCCATGTATTGATTCACAACTTTCCCAAGTATAGATTCACAAATTTTCCAAATATAGATTCACATATTTCCCCAGTATAGATTCACAAATTTCCCAAGTATAGATTCACAAATTTCCCAAGTATAGATTCACAAATTTCCCAAGTATAGATTCACAAATTTCCCAAGTATAGATTCACAAATATAACAAGTATAGATTCACAAATTTCCCATGTATAGATTCACAAATTTCCCATGTATAGATTCACAAATTTCCCAAGTATAGATTCACAAATTTCCCAAGTATGATTCAAAAATTTCCCAAGTATAGATTCACAAATTTCCCAAGTATATATTCACAAATTTTCTCAAATATAGATTCACAAATTTCCCAAGTATAGATTCACAAATTTCCCAAGTATAGATTCACAAATTTCTCAAGTATAGATTCACAAATTTCCCAAGTATAGACTAACATATTTCCCAAGTATAGATTCACAAATTTCCCAAGTATAGATTCACAAATTTCCCATGTATAGATTCACAAATTTCCCAAGTATAGATTCACAAATTTCCCAAGTATGATTCAAAAATTTCCCAAGTATAGATTCACAAATTTCTCAATTATAGATTTACAAATTTCCCAAGTATAGACTAACATATTTCCCAAGTATAGATTCACAAATTTCCCAAGTATAGATTCACAAATTTTCCAAATATAGATTCACAAATTTTCCGTGTATAGATTCAAACTTTTCCCAAGTATAGATTCACAAATTTTCCAAATATAGATTCACAAATTTTTCAAATATAGATTCAATAATTTCCCAAGTATAGATTGACAAATTTCCCAAGTATGATTCACAAATTTCCCAAGTATAGATTCACAAATTTCCCCAGTATAGATTCACAAATTTCCCAAGTATAGATTCACAAATTTCCCAAGTATAGATTAAAAAATTTCCCAAGTATAGATTCACAAATTTCAAAAGTATTGATTCACAAATATAACAAGTATAGATTCACAAATTTCCCATGTATAGATTCACAAATTTCCCATGTATAGATTCACAAATTTCCCAAGTATAGATTCACAAATTTCCCATGTATAGATTCACAAATTTCCCATGTATAGATTCACAAATTTCCCAAGTATAGATTCACAAATTTTCTAAATATAGATTCACAAATTTTCCATGTATAGATTCACAACTTTCCCAAGTATAGATTCACAAATTTCCCAAGTATAGATTCACAAATTTCCCAAATATAGATTCATAAATTTCCCAAGAATAGATTCACAAATTTCCCAAGTATAGATTCACAAATTTCCCAAGAATAGATTCACAAATTTCCCATGTATAGATTCACAAATTTCCCAAGTATAGATTCACAAATTTTCCAAATATAGATTCACAAATTTTCCATGTATAGATTCACAACTTTCCCAAGTATAGATTCACAAATTTCCCAAGTATAGATTCACAAATTTTCCAAATATAGATTCACAAATTTTCCAAGTATAGATTCACAAATTTCCCAAGTATAGATTCACAAATTTCCCATGTATAGATTCACAAATTTCCCAAGTATAGATTCACAAATTTTCCAAATATAGATTCACAAATTTTCCATGTATAGATTCACAACTTTCCCAAGTATAGATTCACAAATTTCCCAAGTATAGATTCACAAATTTCCCAAATATAGATTCATAAATTTCCCAAGAATAGATTCACAAATTTCCCAAGTATAGATTCACAAATTTCCCAAGTATAGATTTACAAATTTCCCAAGTATAGATTCACAAATTTCTCAAGTATAGATTCACAAATTTCCCAAGTATAGATTCACAAATTTCCCAAATATAGATTCATAAATTTCCCAAGAATAGATTCACAAATTTCCCAAGTATACATTCACAAATTTCTCAAGTATAGATTCACAAATTTCCCAAGTATAGACTAACATATTTCCCAAGTATAGATTCACAAATTTCCCAAGTATAGATTCACAAATTTTCCATGTATAGATTCACAACTTTCCCAAGTATAGATTCACAAATTTTCCAAATATAGATTCACATATTTCCCCAGTATAGATTCACAAATTTTCCAAATATAGATTCACATATTTCCCCAGTATAGATTCACAAATTTCCCAAGTATAGATTCACAAATTTCCCAAGTATAGATTCACAAATTTCCCAAGTATAGATTCACAAATTTCCCAAGTATAGATTCACAAATATAACAAGTATAGATTCACAAATTTCAAATGTATAGATTCACAAATTTCCCATGTATAGATTCACAAATTTCCCAAGTATAGATTCACAAATTTCCCAAGTATGATTCAAAAATTTCCCAAGTATAGATTCACAAATTTCCCAAGTATATATTCACAAATTTTCTCAAATATAGATTCACAAATTTCCCAAGTATAGATTCACAAATTTCCCAAGTATAGATTCACAAATTTCTCAAGTACAGATTCACAAATTTCCCAAGTATAGACTAACATATTTCCCAAGTATAGATTCACAAATTTCCCAAGTATAGATTCACAAATTTCCCATGTATAGATTCACAAATTTCCCATGTATAGATTCACAAATTTCCCAAGTATAGATTCACAAATTTCCCAAGTATGATTCAAAAATTTCCCAAGTAAAAATTCACAAATTTCTCAAGTATAGATTTACAAATTTCCCAAGTATAGACTAACATATTTCCCAAGTATAGATTCACAAATTTTCCAAATATAGATTCACAAATTTTCCAAATATAGATTCACAAATTTCCCAAGTATAGATTGACAAATTTCCCAAGTATAAATCCACAAATTTCTCAAGTATAGATTGATAAATTTCCCAAATATAGATTCATAAATTTCCCAAGAATAGATTCACAAATTTCCCAAGTATAGATTCACAAATTTCCCAAGTATATATTCACAAATTTTCTCAAATATAGATTCACAAATTTGCCAAGTATAGATTCACAAATTTCCCAAGTATAGATTCACAAATTTCCCAAGTATAGATTCACAAATTTCTCAAGTATAGATTCACAAATTTCCCAAGTATAGATTCACAAATTTCCCATGTATAGATTCACAAATTTCCCATGTATAGATTCACAAATTTCCCAAGTATAGATTCACAAATTTCCCAAGTATGATTCAAAAATTTCCCAAGTATAGATTCACAAATTTCCCAAGTATAGATTCACAAATTTCCCAAGTATAGATTCACAAATTTCTCAAGTATAGATTCACAAATTTCCCAAGTATAGACTAACATATTTCCCAAGTATAGATTCACAAATTTCCCAAGTATAGATTCACAAATTTTCCAAATATAGATTCACAAATTTTCCGTGTATAGATTCAAACTTTTCCCAAGTATAGATTCACAAATTTTCCAAATATAGATTCACAAATTTTTCAAATATAGATTCAATAATTTCCCAAGTATAGATTGACAAATTTCCCAAGTATAAATCCACAAATTTCCCAAGTATGATTCACAAATTTCCCAAGTATAGATTCACAAATTTCCCCAGTATAGATTCACAAATTTCCCAAGTATAGATTCACAAATTTCCCAAGTATAGATTCAAAAATTTCCCAAGTATAGATTCACAAATTTAAAAAGTATTGATTCACAAATATAACAAGTATAGATTCACAAATTTCCCATGTATAGATTCACAAATTTCCCATGTATAGATTCACAAATTTCCCAAGTATAGATTCACAAATTTCCCAAGTATGATTCAAAAATTTCCCAAGTATAGATTCACAAATTTTCCCAAATATAGATTCACAAATTTCCCAAGTATAGATTCACAAATTTCCCAAGTATAGATTCACAAATTTCCCAAGTATAGATTCACAAATTTCCCAAGTATAGATTCACAAATTTCTCAATTATAGATTCACAAATTTCCCAAGTATAGACTAACATATTTCCCAAGTATAGATTCACAAATTTCCCAAGTATAGATTACCAAATTTCCCAAGTATAGATTGACAAATTTCCCAAGTATAAATCCACAAATTTCTCAAGTATAGATTGACAAATTTCCCAAGCATAGATTCAGAAATTTTCCAAATAGAGATTCACAAATTTTCCAAGTATTGATTCACAAATTTCCCAAGTATAGATTCACAAATTTCCCATGTATAGATTCACAAATTTTCCAAATATAGATTCACAAATTTTCCATGTATAGATTCACAACTTTCCCAAGTATAGATTCACAAATTTCCCAAGTATAGATTCACAAATTTCCCAAATATAGATTCATAAATTTCCCAAGAATAGATTCACAAATTTCCCAAGTATAGATTCACAAATTTCCCAAGTATAGATTCACAAATTTCCCAAGAATAGATTCACAAATTTCTCAAGTATAGATTCAGAAATTTAAAAAGTATTGATTCACAAATATAACAAGTATAGATTCACAAATTTCCCATGTAGAGATTCACAAATTTCCCATGTATAGATTCACAAATTTCCCAAGTATAGATTCACAAATTTCCCAAGTATGATTCAAAAATTTCCCAAGTATAGATTCACAAATTTTCCCAAATATAGATTCATAAATTTCCCAAGTATAGATTCACAAATTTCCCAAGTATAGATTCACAAATTTCCCAAGTATAGATTCACAAATTTCCCAAGTATAGATTCACAAATTTCTCAATTATAGATTCACAAATTTCCCAAGTATAGACTAACATATTTCCCAAGTATAGATTCACAAATTTCCCAAGTATAGATTCACAAATTTCCCAAGTATAGATTGACAAATTTCCCAAGTATAAATCCACAAATTTCTCAAGTATAGATTGACAAATTTCCCAAGTATAGATTCACAAATTTTCCAAATAGAGATTCACAAATTTTCCAAGTATTGATTCACAAATTTCCCAAGTATAGATTCACAAATTTCCCATGTATAGATTCACAAATTTCCCAAGTATAGATTCACAAATTTTCCAAATATAGATTCACAAATTTTCCATGTATAGATTCACAACTTTCCCAAGTATAGATTCACAAATTTCCCAAGTATAGATTCACAAATTTCCCAAATATAGATTCATAAATTTCCCAAGAATAGATTCACAAATTTCCCAAGTATAGATTCACAAATTTCCCAAGTATATATTCACAAATTTCCCAAGTATACATTCACAAATTTCTCAAGTATAGATTCACAAATTTCCCAAGTATAGACTAACATATTTCCCAAGTATAGATTCACAAATTTCCCAAGTATAGATTCACAAATTTTCCATGTATAGATTCACAAATTTTCCATGTATTGATTCACAACTTTCCCAAGTATAGATTCACAAATTTTCCAAATATAGATTCACATATTTCCCCAGTATAGATTCACAAATTTCCCAAGTATAGATTCACAAATTTCCCAAGTATAGATTCACAAATTTCCCAAGTATAGATTCACAAATTTCCCAAGTATAGATTCACAAATATAACAAGTATAGATTCACAAATTTCCCATGTATAGATTCACAAATTTCCCATGTATAGATTCACAAATTTCCCAAGTATAGATTCACAAATTTCCCAAGTATGATTCAAAAATTTCCCAAGTATAGATTCACAAATTTCCCAAGTATATATTCACAAATTTTCTCAAATATAGATTCACAAATTTCCCAAGTATAGATTCACAAATTTCCCAAGTATAGATTCACAAATTTCTCAAGTATAGATTCACAAATTTCCCAAGTATAGACTAACATATTTCCCAAGTATAGATTCACAAATTTCCCAAGTATAGATTCACAAATTTCCCATGTATAGATTCACAAATTTCCCAAGTATAGATTCACAAATTTCCCAAGTATGATTCAAAAATTTCCCAAGTATAGATTCACAAATTTCTCAATTATAGATTTACAAATTTCCCAAGTATAGACTAACATATTTCCCAAGTATAGATTCACAAATTTCCCAAGTATAGATTCACAAATTTTCCAAATATAGATTCACAAATTTTCCGTGTATAGATTCAAACTTTTCCCAAGTATAGATTCACAAATTTTCCAAATATAGATTCACAAATTTTTCAAATATAGATTCAATAATTTCCCAAGTATAGATTGACAAATTTCCCAAGTATGATTCACAAATTTCCCAAGTATAGATTCACAAATTTCCCCAGTATAGATTCACAAATTTCCCAAGTATAGATTCACAAATTTCCCAAGTATAGATTAAAAAATTTCCCAAGTATAGATTCACAAATTTCAAAAGTATTGATTCACAAATATAACAAGTATAGATTCACAAATTTCCCATGTATAGATTCACAAATTTCCCATGTATAGATTCACAAATTTCCCAAGTATAGATTCACAAATTTCCCATGTATAGATTCACAAATTTCCCATGTATAGATTCACAAATTTCCCAAGTATAGATTCACAAATTTTCTAAATATAGATTCACAAATTTTCCATGTATAGATTCACAACTTTCCCAAGTATAGATTCACAAATTTCCCAAGTATAGATTCACAAATTTCACAAATATAGATTCATAAATTTCCCAAGAATAGATTCACAAATTTCCCAAGTATAGATTCACAAATTTCCCAAGTATAGATTCACAAATTTCCCATGTATAGATTCACAAATTTCCCAAGTATAGATTCACAAATTTTCCAAATATAGATTCACAAATTTTCCATGTATAGATTCACAACTTTCCCAAGTATAGATTCACAAATTTCCCAAGTATAGATTCACAAATTTTCCAAATATAGATTCACAAATTTTCCAAGTATAGATTCACAAATTTCCCAAGTATAGATTCACAAATTTCCCATGTATAGATTCACAAATTTCCCAAGTATAGATTCACAAATTTTCCAAATATAGATTCACAAATTTTCCATGTATAGATTCACAACTTTCCCAAGTATAGATTCACAAATTTCCCAAGTATAGATTCACAAATTTCCCAAATATAGATTCATAAATTTCCCAAGAATAGATTCACAAATTTCCCAAGTATAGATTCACAAATTTCCCAAGTATAGATTTACAAATTTCCCAAGTATAGATTCACAAATTTCTCAAGTATAGATTCACAAATTTCCCAAGTATAGATTCACAAATTTCCCAAATATAGATTCATAAATTTCCCAAGAATAGATTCACAAATTTCCCAAGTATACATTCACAAATTTCTCAAGTATAGATTCACAAATTTCCCAAGTATAGACTAACATATTTCCCAAGTATAGATTCACAAATTTCCCAAGTATAGATTCACAAATTTTCCATGTATAGATTCACAACTTTCCCAAGTATAGATTCACAAATTTTCCAAATATAGATTCACATATTTCCCCAGTATAGATTCACAAATTTTCCAAATATAGATTCACATATTTCCCCAGTATAGATTCACAAATTTCCCAAGTATAGATTCACAAATTTCCCAAGTATAGATTCACAAATTTCCCAAGTATAGATTCACAAATTTCCCAAGTATAGATTCACAAATATAACAAGTATAGATTCACAAATTTCAAATGTATAGATTCACAAATTTCCCATGTATAGATTCACAAATTTCCCAAGTATAGATTCACAAATTTCCCAAGTATGATTCAAAAATTTCCCAAGTATAGATTCACAAATTTCCCAAGTATATATTCACAAATTTTCTCAAATATAGATTCACAAATTTCCCAAGTATAGATTCACAAATTTCCCAAGTATAGATTCACAAATTTCTCAAGTACAGATTCACAAATTTCCCAAGTATAGACTAACATATTTCCCAAGTATAGATTCACAAATTTCCCAAGTATAGATTCACAAATTTCCCATGTATAGATTCACAAATTTCCCATGTATAGATTCACAAATTTCCCAAGTATAGATTCACAAATTTCCCAAGTATGATTCAAAAATTTCCCAAGTATAAATTCACAAATTTCTCAAGTATAGATTTACAAATTTCCCAAGTATAGACTAACATATTTCCCAAGTATAGATTCACAAATTTTCCAAATATAGATTCACAAATTTTCCAAATATAGATTCACAAATTTCCCAAGTATAGATTGACAAATTTCCCAAGTATAAATCCACAAATTTCTCAAGTATAGATTGATAAATTTCCCAAATATAGATTCATAAATTTCCCAAGAATAGATTCACAAATTTCCCAAGTATAGATTCACAAATTTCCCAAGTATATATTCACAAATTTTCTCAAATATAGATTCACAAATTTGCCAAGTATAGATTCACAAATTTCCCAAGTATAGATTCACAAATTTCCCAAGTATAGATTCACAAATTTCTCAAGTATAGATTCACAAATTTCCCAAGTATAGATTCACAAATTTCCCATGTATAGATTCACAAATTTCCCATGTATAGATTCACAAATTTCCCAAGTATAGATTCACAAATTTCCCAAGTATGATTCAAAAATTTCCCAAGTATAGATTCACAAATTTCTCAAGTATAGATTTACAAATTTCCCAAGTATAGACTAACATATTTCCCAAGTATAGATTCACAAATTTTCCAAATATAGATTCACAAATTTTCCAAATATAGATTGACAAATTTCCCAAGTATAGATTGACAAATTTCCCAAGTATAGATTCACAAATTTTCCAAATATAGATTCACAAATTTTCCAAGTATAGATTCACAAATTTCCCAAGTATAGATTCACAAATTTCCCAAGTATAGATTCACAAATTTCCCATGTATAGATTCACAAATTTCCCAAGTATAGATTCACAAATTTCCCAAATATAGATTCATAAATTTCCCAAGAATAGATTCACAAATTTCCCAAGTATAGATTCACAAATTTCCCAAGTATAGATTCACAAATTTCCCAAGTATAGATTCACAAATTTCTCAAATATAGATTCACAAATTTCCCAAGTATAGATTGACAAATTTTCCCAAGTATAAATCCACAAATTTTCCAAATATAGATTCACAAATTTCCCAAGTATAGATTGACAAATTTCCCAAGTATAAATTCACAAATTTCCCATGTATAGATTCACAAATTTCCCAAGTATAGATTCACAAAATTCCCAAATATAGATTCATAAATTTCCCAAGTATAGATTCACAAATTTTCCAAATATAGATTCAAAAATTTTCCAAGTATAGATTGACAAATTTCCCAAGTATAGATTCACAAATTTTCCAAATATAGATTCACAAATTTTCCAAGTATAGATTCACAAATTTCCCAAGTATAGATTCACAAATTTCCCATGTATAGATTCACAAATTTCCCAAGTATAGATTCACAAAATTCCCAAATATAGATTCATAAATTTCCCAAGAATAGATTCACAAATTTCCCAAGTATAGATTCACAAATTTCCCAAATATAGACTAACATATTTCCCAAGGATAGATTCACAAATTTCCCGAGTATAGATTCACAAATTTCCCAAGTATAGATTCACAAATTTTCCAAATATAGATTCACAAATTTTCCATGTATAGATTCACAACTTTCCCAAGTATAGATTCACAAATTTTCCAAATACAGATTCACAAATTTTCCATGTATAGATTCACAACTTTCCCAAGTATAGATTCACAAATTTTCCAAATACAGATTCACAAATTTTCCATGTATAGATTCACAAATTTCCCAAGTATAGATTGACAAATTTCCCAAGTATAAATCCACAAATTTCCCAAGTATGATTCACAAATTTCCCAAGTATAGATTCACAAATTTACCAAGTATAGATTCACAAATATAACAAGTATAGATTCACAAATTTCCCATGTATAGATTCACAAATTTCCCATGTATAGATTCACAAATTTCCCAAGTATAGATTCACAAATTTCCCAAGTATGATTCAAAAATTTCCCAAGTATAGATTCACAAATTTCCCAAGTATGAATTCACAAATTTTCCCAAATATAGATTCACAAATTTCCCAAGTATAGATTCACAAATTTCTAAAGTATAGATTCACAAATTTCTCAAGTATAGATTCAAAAATTTCCCAAGTATAGACTAACATATTTCCCAAGTATAGATTCACAAATTTCCCAAGTATAGATTCACAAATTTCCCAAGTATAGATTCACAAATTTCCCAAGTATAGATTCACAAATTTCAAATGCATAGATTCACAAATTTCCCAAGTATAGATTCACAAATTTCCCAAATATAGATTCATAAATTTCCCAAGAATAGATTCACAAATTTCCCAAGTATAGACCAACATATTTCCCAAGGATAGATTCACAAATTTCCCGAGTATAGATTCACAAATTTCCCAAGTATAGATTCACAAATTTTCCAAATATAGATTCACAAATTTTCCATGTATAGATTCACAACTTTCCCAAGTATAGATTCACAAATTTTCCAAATACATATTCACAAATTTTCCATGTATAGATTCACAACTTTCCCAAGTATAGATTCACAAATTTTCCAAATACATATTCACAAATTTTCCAAATATAGATTCACAAATTTCCCAAGTATAGATTAACAAATTTCCCAAGTATAGATTCACAAATTTTCCCAAGTATAGATTCACAAATTTCTCAAGTATAGATTCACAAATTTCCCAAGTATAGATTCACAAATTTCCCATGTATAGATTCACAAATTTCCCAAGTATAGATTCACAAATTTCTCAAATATAGATTCACAAATTTCCCAAGTATAGATTGACAAATTTTCCCAAGTATAAATCCACAAATTTCTCAAGTATGGATTGACAAATTTCCCAAGTATAGATTCACAAATTTTCCAAATATAGATTCACAAATTTTCCAAGTATAGATTGACAAATTTCCCAAGTATAAATCCACAAATTTCTCAAGTATAGATTGACAAATTTCCCAAGTATAGATTCACAAATTTTCCAAATATAGATTCAAAAATTTTCCAAGTATAGATTGACAAATTTCCCAAGTATAGATTCACAAATTTTCCAAATATAGATTCACAAATTTTCCAAGTATAGATTCACAAATTTCCCAAGTATAGATTCCCAAATTTCCCATGTATAGATTCACAAATTTCCCAAGTATAGATTCACAAATTTCCCAAATATAGATTCATAAATTTCCCAAGAATAGATTCACAAATTTCCCAAGTATAGATTCACAAATTTCCCAAGTATAGACTAACATATTTCCCAAGGATAGATTCACAAATTTCCCGAGTATAGATTCACAAATTTCCCAAGTATAGATTCACAAATTTTCCAAATATAGATTCACAAATTTTCCATGTATAGATTCACAACTTTCCCAAGTATAGATTCACAAATTTTCCAAATACAGATTCACAAATTTTCCATGTATAGATTCACAACTTTCCCAAGTATAGATTCACAAATTTTCCAAATACAGATTCACAAATTTTCCATGTATAGATTCACAAATTTCCCAAGTATAGATTGACAAATTTCCCTAGTATAAATCCACAAATTTCCCAAGTATGATTCACAAATTTCCCAAGTATAGATTCACAATTTTACCAAGTATAGATTCACAAATATAACAAGTATAGATTCACAAATTTCCCATGTATAGATTCACAAATTTCCCAAGTATAGATTCACAAATTTCCCAAGTATGATTCAAAAATTTCCCAAGTATAAATTCACAAATTTCCCAAGTATAGATTCACAAATTTTCCCAAATATAGATTCACAAATTTCCCAAGTATAGATTCACAAATTTCTAAAGTATAGATTCACAAATTTCTCAAGTATAGATTCAAAAATTTCCCAAGTATAGACTAACATATTTCCCAAGTATAGATTCACAAATTTCCCAAGTATAGATTCACAAATTTCCCAAGTATAGATTCACAAATTTCCCAAATATAGATTCATAAATTTCCCAAGAATAGATTCACAAATTTCCCAAGTATAGATTCACAAATTTCCCAAGTATAGACTAACATATTTCCCAAGGATAGATTCACAAATTTCCCGAGTATAGATTCACAAATTTCCCAAGTATAGATTCACAAATTTTCCAAATATAGATTCACAAATTTTCCATGTATAGATTCACAACTTTCCCAAGTATAGATTCACAAATTTTCCAAATGCATATTCACAAATTTTCCATGTATAGATTCACAACTTTCCCAAGTATAGATTCACAAATTTTCCAAATACATATTCACAAATTTTCCAAATATAGATTGACAAATTTCCCAAGTATAGATTCACAAATTTTCCCAAGTATAGATTCACAAATTTCTCAAGTATAGATTCACAAATTTCCCAAGTATAGATTCACAAATTTCCCATGTATAGATTCACAAATTTCCCATGTATAGATTCACAAATTTCCCAAGTATAGATTCACAAATTTCCCAAGTATGATTCAAAAATTTACCAAGTATAGATTCACAAATTTCCCAAGTATAGATTCACAAATTTCTCAAGAATAGATTCACAAATTTCCCAAGTATAGACTAACATATTTCCCAAGTATAGATTCACAAATTTCCCAAGTATAGATTCACAAATTTTCCAAATATAGATTCACAAATTTTCCATGTATAGATTCACATCTTTCCCAAGTATAGATTCACAAATTTTCCAAATATAGATTCACAAATTTTTCAAATATAGAATCACAAATTTCAGAAGTATAGATTCACAAATTTCCCATGTATAGATTCACAAATTTCCCAAGTATAGATTCACAAATTTCCCAAATATAGATTCACAAATTTCCCAAGTATAGATTCACAAATTTCCCAAGTATAGATTCACAAATTTCCCAAGTATAGATTCACAAATTTCTCAAGTATAGATTCACAAATTTCTCAAGTATAGACTAACATATTTCCCAAGTATAGATTCACAAATTTTCCAAATATAGATTCACAAATTTTCCAAGTATAGATTCACAAATTTCCCAAGTATAGATTCCCAAATTTCCCATGTATAGATTCACAAATTTCCCAAGTATAGATTCACAAATTTCCCAAATATAGATTCATAAATTTCCCAAGAATAGATTCACAAATTTCCCAAGTATAGATTCACAAATTTCCCAAGTATAGACTAACATATTTCCCAAGGATAGATTCACAAATTTCCCGAGTATAGATTCACAAATTTCCCAAGTATAGATTCACAAATTTTCCAAATATAGATTCACAAATTTTCCATGTATAGATTCACAACTTTCCCAAGTATAGATTCACAAATTTTCCAAATACAGATTCACAAATTTTCCATGTATAGATTCACAACTTTCCCAAGTATAGATTCACAAATTTTCCAAATACAGATTCACAAATTTTCCATGTATAGATTCACAAATTTCCCAAGTATAGATTGACAAATTTCCCTAGTATAAATCCACAAATTTCCCAAGTATGATTCACAAATTTCCCAAGTATAGATTCACAATTTTACCAAGTATAGATTCACAAATATAACAAGTATAGATTCACAAATTTCCCATGTATAGATTCACAAATTTCCCAAGTATAGATTCACAAATTTCCCAAGTATGATTCAAAAATTTCCCAAGTATAAATTCACAAATTTCCCAAGTATAGATTCACAAATTTTCCCAAATATAGATTCACAAATTTCCCAAGTATAGATTCACAAATTTCTAAAGTATAGATTCACAAATTTCTCAAGTATAGATTCAAAAATTTCCCAAGTATAGACTAACATATTTCCCAAGTATAGATTCACAAATTTCCCAAGTATAGATTCACAAATTTCCCAAGTATAGATTCACAAATTTCCCAAATATAGATTCATAAATTTCCCAAGAATAGATTCACAAATTTCCCAAGTATAGATTCACAAATTTCCCAAGTATAGACTAACATATTTCCCAAGGATAGATTCACAAATTTCCCGAGTATAGATTCACAAATTTCCCAAGTATAGATTCACAAATTTTCCAAATATAGATTCACAAATTTTCCATGTATAGATTCACAACTTTCCCAAGTATAGATTCACAAATTTTCCAAATGCATATTCACAAATTTTCCATGTATAGATTCACAACTTTCCCAAGTATAGATTCACAAATTTTCCAAATACATATTCACAAATTTTCCAAATATAGATTGACAAATTTCCCAAGTATAGATTCACAAATTTTCCCAAGTATAGATTCACAAATTTCTCAAGTATAGATTCACAAATTTCCCAAGTATAGATTCACAAATTTCCCATGTATAGATTCACAAATTTCCCAAGTATAGATTCACAAATTTCCCAAGTATGATTCAAAAATTTACCAAGTATAGATTCACAAATTTCCCAAGTATAGATTCACAAATTTCTCAAGAATAGATTCACAAATTTCCCAAGTATAGACTAACATATTTCCCAAGTATAGATTCACAAATTTCCCAAGTATAGATTCACAAATTTTCCAAATATAGATTCACAAATTTTCCATGTATAGATTCACATCTTTCCCAAGTATAGATTCACAAATTTTCCAAATATAGATTCACAAATTTTTCAAATATAGAATCACAAATTTCAGAAGTATAGATTCACAAATTTCCCATGTATAGATTCACAAATTTCCCAAGTATAGATTCACAAATTTCCCAAATATAGATTCACAAATTTCCCAAGTATAGATTCACAAATTTCCCAAGTATAGATTCACAAATTTCCCAAGTATAGATTCACAAATTTCTCAAGTATAGATTCACAAATTTCTCAAGTATAGACTAACATATTTCCCAAGTATAGATTCACAAATTTCCCAAGTAAGATTTCACAAATTTCCCAAGTATAGATTGACAAATTTCCCAAGTATAAATCCACAAATTTCTCAAGTATAGATTCACAAATTTCCCAAGTATAGATTCACAAATTTTCCAAATATAGATTCACAAATTTTCCATGTATAGATTCACAACTTTCCCAAGTATAGATTCACAAATTTCCCAAGTATAGATTCACAAATTTCCCAAATATAGATTCATAAATTTCCCAAGAATAGATTCACAAATTTCCCAAGTATAGATTCACAAATTTCCCAAGTATAGATTCACAAATTTCCCAAGTATAGATTCACAAATTTCTCAAGTATAGATTCACAAATTTCCCAAGTATAGATTCACAAATTTCCCAAATATAGATTCATAAATTTCCCAAGAATAGATTCACAAATTTCCCAAGTATAGATTCACAAATTTCCCAAGTATAGATTCACAAATTTCCCAAGTATACATTCACAAATTTCTCAAGTATAGATTCACAAATTTCCCAAGTATAGACTAACATATTTCCCAAGTATAGATTCACAAATTTCCCAAGTATAGATTCACAAATTTTCCATGTATAGATTCACAACTTTCCCAAGTATAGATTCACAAATTTTCCAAATATAGATTCACATATTTCCCCAGTATAGATTCACAAATTTCCCAAGTATAGATTCACAAATTTCCCAAGTATAGATTCACAAATTTCCCAAGTATAGATTCACAAATTTCCCAAGTATAGATTCACAAATATAACAAGTATAGATTCACAAATTTCCCATGTATAGATTCACAAATTTCCCATGTATAGATTCACAAATTTCCCAAGTATAGATTCACAAATTTCCCAAGTATGATTCAAAAATTTCCCAAGTATAGATTCACAAATTTCCCAAGTATATATTCACAAATTTTCTCAAATATAGATTCACAAATTTCCCAAGTATAGATTCACAAATTTCCCAAGTATAGATTCAAAAATTTCTCAAGTATAGATTCACAAATTTCCCAAGTATAGACTAACATATTTCCCAAGTATAGATTCACAAATTTCCCAAGTATAGATTCACAAATTTCCCATGTATAGATTCACAAATTTCCCATGTATAGATTCACAAATTTCCCAAGTATAGATTCACAAATTTCCCAAGTATGATTCAAAAATTTCCCAAGTATAGATTCACAAATTTCTCAATTATAGATTTACAAATTTCCCAAGTATAGACTAACATATTTCCCAAGTATAGATTCACAAATTTCCCAAGTATAGATTCACAAATTTTCCAAATATAGATTCACAAATTTTCCGTGTATAGATTCAAACTTTTCCCAAGTATAGATTCACAAATTTTCCAAATATAGATTCACAAATTTTTCAAATATAGATTCAATAATTTCCCAAGTATAGATTCACAACTTTCCCAAGTATAGATTCACAAATTTTCCAAATATAGATTCACATATTTCCCCAGTATAGATTCACAAATTTCCCAAGTATAGATTCACAAATTTCCCAAGTATAGATTCACAAATTTCCCAAGTATAGATTCACAAATTTACCAAGTATAGATTCACAAATATAACAAGTATAGATTCACAAATTTCCCATGTATAGATTCACAAATTTCCCATGTATAGATTCACAAATTTCCCAAGTATAGATTCACAAATTTCCCAAGTATGATTCAAAAATTTCCCAAGTATAGATTCACAAATTTCCCAAGTATATATTCACAAATTTTCTCAAATATAGATTCACAAATTTCCCAAGTATAGATTCACAAATTTCCCAAGTATAGATTCACAAATTTCTCAAGTATAGATTCACAAATTTCCCAAGTATAGACTAACATATTTCCCAAGTATAGATTCACAAATTTCCCAAGTATAGATTCACAAATTTCCCATGTATAGATTCACAAATTTCCCATGTATAGATTCACAAATTTCCCAAGTATAGATTCACAAATTTCCCAAGTATGATTCAAAAATTTCCCAAGTATAGATTCACAAATTTCTCAATTATAGATTTACAAATTTCCCAAGTATAGACTAACATATTTCCCAAGTATAGATTCACAAATTTCCCAAGTATAGATTCACAAATTTTCCAAATATAGATTCACAAATTTTCCGTGTATAGATTCAAACTTTTCCCAAGTATAGATTCACAAATTTTCCAAATATAGATTCACAAATTTTTCAAATATAGATTCAATAATTTCCCAAGTATAGATTGACAAATTTCCCAAGTATGATTCACAAATTTCCCAAGTATAGACTCACAAATTTCCCCAGTATAGATTCACAAATTTCCCAAGTATAGATTCACAAATTTCCCAAGTATAGATTCAAAAATTTCCCAAGTATAGATTCACAAATTTCAAAAGTATTGATTCACAAATGTAACAAGTATAGATTCACAAATTTCCCATGTATAGATTCACAAATTTCCTATGTATAGATTCACAAATTTCCCAAGTATAGATTCACAAATTTCCCAAGTATGATTCAAAAATTTCCCAAGTATAGATTCACAAATTTTCCCAAATATAGATTCACAAATTTCCCAAGTATAGATTCACAAATTTCCCAAGTATAGATTAACAAATTTCCCAAGTATAGATTCACAAATTTCTCAAATATAGATTCACAAATTTCCCAAGTATAGAACAACATATTTCCCAAGTATAGATTCACAAATTTCCCAAGTATAGATTCACAAATTTCCCAAGTATAGATTCACAAATTTCCCAAGTATAAATCCACAAATTTCTCAAGTATAGATTGACAAATTTCCCAAGTATAGATTCACAAATTTTCCAAATATAGATTCACAAATTTTCCAAGTATAGATTCACAAATTTCCCAAGTATAGATTCACAAATTTCCCATGTATAGATTCACAAATTTCCCCAGTATAGATTCACAAATTTTCCAAATATAGATTCACAAATTTTCCATGTATAGATTCACAAATTTTCCCAAGTATAGATTCACAAATTTCCCAAGTATAGATTCACAAATTTCCCAAATATAGATTCATAAATTTCCCAAGAATAGATTCACAAATTTCCCAAGTATAGATTCACAAATTTCCCAAGTATAGATTCACAAATTTCCCAAGTATAGATTCACAAATTTCTCAAGTATAGATTCACAAATTTCCCAAGTATAGATTCACAAATTTCTCAAATATAGATTCATAAATTTCCCAAGAATAGATTCACAAATTTCCAAAGTATAGATTCACAAATTTCCCAAGTATAGATTCACAAATTTCCCAAGTATACATTCACAAATTTCTCAAGTATAGATTCACAAATTTCCCAAGTATAGACTAACATATTTCCCAAGTATAGATTCACAAATTTCCCAAGTATAGATTCACAAATTTTCCAAGTATAGATTCACAACTTTCCCAAGTATAGATTCACAAATTTTCCAAATATAGATTCACATATTTCCCCAGTATAGATTCACAAATTTTCCAAATATAGATTCACATATTTCCCCAGTATAGATTCACAAATTTCCCCAGTATAGATTCACAAATTTCCCAAGTATAGATTCACAAATTTCCCAAGTATAGATTCACAAATTTCCCAAGTATAGATTCACAAAAATAACAAGTATAGATTCACAAATTTCCCATGTATAGATTCACAAATTTCCCATGTATAGATTCACAAATTTCCCAAGTATAGATTCACAAATTTCCCAAGTATGATTCAAAAATTTCCCAAGTATAGATTCACAAATTTCCCAAGTATATATTCACAAATTTTCTCAAATATAGTTTCACAAATTTCCCAAGTATAGATTCACAAATTTCCCAAGTATAGATTCACAAATTTCTCAAGTATAGATTCACAAATTTCCCAAGTATAGACTAACATATTTCCCAAGTATAGATTCACAAATTTCCCAAGTATATATTCACAAATTTCCCATGTATAGATTCACAAATTTCCCATGTATAGATTCACAAATTTCCCAAGTATAGATTCACAAATTTCCCAAGTATGATTCAAAAATTTCCCAAGTATAGATTCACAAATTTCTCAATTATAGATTTACAAATTTCCCAAGTATAGACTAACATATTTCCCAAGTATAGATTCACAAATTTCCCAAGTATAGATTCACAAATTTTCCAAATATAGATTCACAAATTTTCCGTGTATAGATTCAAACTTTTCCCAAGTATAGATTCACAAATTTTCCAAATATAGATTCACAAATTTTTCAAATATAGATTCAATAATTTCCCAAGTATAGATTGACAAATTTCCCAAGTATGATTCACAAATTTCCCAAGTATAGATTCACAAAAATAACAAGTATAGATTCACAAATTTCCCATGTATAGATTCACAAATTTCCCATGTATAGATTCACAAATTTCCCAAGTATAGATTCACAAATTTCCCAAGTATGATTCAAAAATTTCCCAAGTATAGATTCACAAATTTCCCAAGTATATATTCACAAATTTTCTCAAATATAGTTTCACAAATTTCCCAAGTATAGATTCACAAATTTCCCAAGTATAGATTCACAAATTTCTCAAGTAGAGATTCACAAATTTCCCAAGTATAGACTAACATATTTCCCAAGTATAGATTCACAAATTTCCCAAGTATATATTCACAAATTTCCCATGTATAGATTCACAAATTTCCCATGTATAGATTCACAAATTTCCCAAGTATAGATTCACAAATTTCCCAAGTATGATTCAAAAATTTCCCAAGTGTAGATTCACAAATTTCTAAAGTATAGATTTACAAATTTCCCAAGTATAGACTAACATATTTCCCAAGTATAGATTCACAAATTTTCCAAATATAGATTCACAAATTTTCCAAATATAGATTGACAAATTTCCCAAGTATAAATCCACAAATTTCTCAAGTATAGATTGACAAATTTCCCAAGTATAGATTCACAAATTTTCCAAATATAGATTCACAAATTTTCCAAGTATAGATTCACAAATTTCCCAAGTATAGATTCACAAATTTCCCATGTATAGATTCACAAATTTCCCAAGTATAGATTCACAAATTTCCCAAATATAGATTCATAAATTTCCCAAGAATAGATTCACAAATTTCCCAAGTATAGATTCACAAATTTCCCAAGTATAGATTCACAAATTTCTCAAATATAGATTCACAAATTTCCCAAGTATAAATCCACAAATTTCTCAAGTATAGATTGACAAATTTCCCAAGTATAGATTCACAAATTTTCCAAATATAGATTCACAAATTTTCCAAGTATAGATTCACAAATTTCCCAAGTATAGATTCACAAATTTCCCATGTATAGATTCACAAATTTCCCAAGTATAGACTAACATATTTCCCAAGTATAGATTCACAAATTTCCCAAGTATAGATTCACAAATTTCCCAAGTATAAATCCACAAATTTCCCAAGTATAGATTCACAAATTTTCCATGTATAGATTCACAACTTTCCCAAGTATAGATTCACAAATTTTCCAAATATAGATTCACAAATTTCCCAAGTATAGATTGAGAAATTTCCCAAGTATAAATTCACAAATTTCCCAAGTATAGATTCACAAATTTCCCAAATATAGATTCATAAATTTCCCAAATATAGATTCATAAATTTCCCAAGAATAGATTCACAAATTTCCCAAGTATAGATTCACAAATTTCCCAAGTATAGATTCACAAATTTCCCAAGTATGATTCACAAATTTCCCCAGTATAGATTCACAAATTTCCCTAGTATAGATTCACAAATTTCTCAAGTATAGATTCACAAATTTCCCAAGTATAGATTCACAAATTTCAAAAGTATAGATTCACAAATATAACAAGTATAGATTCACAAATTTCCCATGTATAGACTCACAAATTTCCCATGTATAGATTCACAAATTTCCCAAGTATAGATTCACAAATTTCCCAAGTATAGATTCAAAAATTTCCCAAGTATAGATTCACAAATTTCCCAAATATAGATTCACAAATTTCTCAATTATAGATTCACAAATTTCCCAAGTATAGACTAACATATTTCCCAAGTATAGATTCACAAATTTCCCAAGTATAGATTCACAAATTTCCCAAGTATAGATTCACAAATTTCCCAAGTATAGATTGACAAATTTCCCAAGTATAAATCCACAAATTTCTCAAGTATAGATTGACAAATTTCCCAAGTATAGATTCACAAATTTTCCAAATATAGATTCACAAATTTTCCAAGTATAGATTCACAAATTTCCCAAGTATAGATTCACAAATTTTCCATGTATAGATTCACAAATTTCCCAACAATAGATTCACAAATTTTCCAAATATAGATTCACAAATTTTCCATGTATAGATTCACAACTTTCCCAAGTATAGATTCACAAATTTCCCAAGTATAGATTCACAAATTTACCAAATATAGATTCATAAATTTATCAAGAATAGATTCACAAATTTCCCAAGTATAGATTCACAAATTTCCCAAGTATAGATTCACAAATTTCCCAAGTATAGATTCACAAATTTCTCAAGTATAGATTCACAAATTTCCCAAGTATAGACTAACATATTTCCCAAGTATAGATTCACAACTTTCCCAAGTATAGATTCACAAATTTTCCAAATATAGATTCACAAATTTTCCAAATATAGATTCACAAATTTTCCAAATATAGATTCACAAATTTCCCAAGTATAGATTGACAAATTTCCCAAGTATAAATCCACAAATTTCCCAAGTATAGACTAACATATTTCCCAAGTATAGATTCACAAATTTCCCAAGTATAGATTCACAAATTTCCCAAGTATAGATTGACAAATTTCCCAAGTATAAATCCACAAATTTCTCAAGTATAGATTGACAAATTTCCCAAGTATAGATTCACAAATTTTCCAAATATAGATTCACAAATTTTCCAAGTATAGATTCACAAATTTCCCAAGTATAGATTCACAAATTTTCCATGTATAGATTCACAAATTTCCCAACAATAGATTCACAAATTTTCCAAATATAGATTCACAAATTTTCCATGTATAGATTCACAACTTTCCCAAGTATAGATTCACAAATTTCCCAAGTATAGATTCACAAATTTACCAAATATAGATTCATAAATTTATCAAGAATAGATTCACAAATTTCCCAAGTATAGATTCACAAATTTCCCAAGTATAGATTCACAAATTTCCCAAGTATAGATTCACAAATTTCTCAAGTATAGATTCACAAATTTCCCAAGTATAGACTAACATATTTCCCAAGTATAGATTCACAACTTTCCCAAGTATAGATTCACAAATTTTCCAAATATAGATTCACAAATTTTCCAAATATAGATTCACAAATTTTCCAAATATAGATTCACAAATTTCCCAAGTATAGATTGACAAATTTCCCAAGTATAAATCCACAAATTTCCCAAGTATAGATTCACAAATTTTCCATGTATAGATTCACAACTTTCCCAAGTATAGATTCACAAATTTTCCAAATATAGATTCACAAGTTTTCCAAATATAGATTCACAAATTTTCCAAATATAGATTCACAAATTTCCCAAGTATAGATTGACAAATTTCCCAAGTATAAATCCACAAATTTCCCAAGTATAGATTCACAAATTTTCCATGTATAGATTCACAACTTTCCCAAGTATAGATTCACAAATTTTCCAAATATAGATTCACAAATTTTCCAAATATTGATTCACAAATTTCCCAAGTATAGATTGACAAATTTCCCAAGTATAAATCCACAAATTTCCCAAGTATGATTCACAAATTTCCCAAGTATAGATTCACAAATTTCCCCAGTATAGATTCACAAATTTCCCAAGTATAGACTAACATATTTCCCAAGTATAGATTCACAACTTTCCCAAGTATAGATTCACAAATTTTCCAAATATAGATTCACAAATTTTCCAAATATAGATTCACAAATTTTCCAAATATAGATTCACAAATTTCCCAAGTATAGATTGACAAATTTCCCAAGTATAAATCCACAAATTTCCCAAGTATAGATTCACAAATTTTCCATGTATAGATTCACAACTTTCCCAAGTATAGATTCACAAATTTTCCAAATATAGATTCACAAATTTCCCAAGTATAGATTGACAAATTTCCCAAGTATAAATTCACAAATTTCCCAAGTATAGATTCACAAATTTCCCAAATATAGATTCATAAATTTCCCAAGAATAGATTCACAAATTTCCCAAGTATAGATTCACAAATTTCCCAAGTATAGATTCACAAATTTCCCAAGTATGATTCACAAATTTCCCCAGTATAGATTCACAAATTTCCCTAGTATAGATTCACAAATTTCTCAAGTATAGATTCACAAATTTCCCAAGTATAGATTCACAAATTTCAAAAGTATAGATTCACAAATATAACAAGTATAGATTCACAAATTTCCCATGTATAGACTCACAAATTTCCCATGTATAGATTCACAAATTTCCCAAGTATAGATTCACAAATTTCCCAAGTATAGATTCAAAAATTTCCCAAGTATATATTCACAAATTTCCCAAGTATAGTTTCACAAATTTCTCAATTATAGATTCACAAATTTCCCAAGTATAGACTAACATATTTCCCAAGTATAGATTCACAAATTTCCCAAGTATAGATTCACAAATTTCCCAAGTATAGATTGACAAATTTCCCAAGTATAAATCCACAAATTTCTCAAGTATAGATTGACAAATTTCCCAAGTATAGATTCACAAATTTTCCAAATATAGATTCACAAATTTTCCAAGTATAGATTCACAAATTTCCCAAGTATAGATTCACAAATTTTCCATGTATAGATTCACAAATTTCCCAACAATAGATTCACAAATTTTCCAAATATAGATTCACAAATTTTCCATGTATAGATTCACAACTTTCCCAAGTATAGATTCACAAATTTTCCAAATATAGATTCACAAATTTTCCAAATATAGATTCACAAATTTCCCAAGTATAGATTGACAAATTTCCCAAGTATAAATCCACAAATTTCCCAAGTATGATTCACAAATTTCCCAAGTATAGATTCACAAATTTCCCCAGTATAGATTCACAAATTTCCCAAGTATAGATTCACAAATTTCCCAAGTATAGATTCACAAATTTACCAAGTATAGATTCACAAATTTCCCAAGTATAGATTCACAAATATAACAAGTATAGATTCACAAATTTCCCATGTATAGATTCACAAATTTTCCCAAATATAGATTCACAAATTTTCCAAATATAGATTCACAAATTTCCCAAGTATAGATTGACAAATTTCCCAAGTATAAATTCACAAATTTCCCAAGTATAGATTCACAAATTTCCCAAATATAGATTCATAAATTTCCCAAGAATAGATTCACAAATTTCCCAAGTATAGATTCACAAATTTCCCAAGTATAGATTCACAAATTTCCCAAGTATGATTCACAAATTTCCCCAGTATAGATTCACAAATTTCCCTAGTATAGATTCACAAATTTCTCAAGTATAGATTCACAAATTTCCCAAGTATAGATTCACAAATTTCAAAAGTATAGATTCACAAATATAACAAGTATAGATTCACAAATTTCCCATGTATAGACTCACAAATTTCCCATGTATAGATTCACAAATTTCCCAAGTATAGATTCACAAATTTCCCAAGTATAGATTCAAAAATTTCCCAAGTATATATTCACAAATTTCCCAAGTATAGTTTCACAAATTTCTCAATTATAGATTCACAAATTTCCCAAGTATAGACTAACATATTTCCCAAGTATAGATTCACAAATTTCCCAAGTATAGATTCACAAATTTCCCAAGTATAGATTGACAAATTTCCCAAGTATAAATCCACAAATTTCTCAAGTATAGATTGACAAATTTCCCAAGTATAGATTCACAAATTTTCCAAATATAGATTCACAAATTTTCCAAGTATAGATTCACAAATTTCCCAAGTATAGATTCACAAATTTTCCATGTATAGATTCACAAATTTCCCAACAATAGATTCACAAATTTTCCAAATATAGATTCACAAATTTTCCATGTATAGATTCACAACTTTCCCAAGTATAGATTCACAAATTTCCCAAGTATAGATTCACAAATTTCCCAAATATAGATTCATAAATTTATCAAGAATAGATTCACAAATTTCCCAAGTATAGATTCACAAATTTCCCAAGTATAGATTCACAAATTTCCCAAGTATAGATTCACAAATTTCTCAAGTATAGATTCACAAATTTCCCAAGTATAGACTAACATATTTCCCAAGTATAGATTCACAACTTTCCCAAGTATAGATTCACAAATTTTCCAAATATAGATTCACAAATTTTCCAAATATAGATTCACAAATTTTCCAAATATAGATTCACAAATTTCCCAAGTATAGATTGACAAATTTCCCAAGTATAAATCCACAAATTTCCCAAGTATAGATTCACAAATTTTCCATGTATAGATTCACAACTTTCCCAAGTATAGATTCACAAATTTTCCAAATATAGATTCACAAGTTTTCCAAATATAGATTCACAAATTTTCCAAATATAGATTCACAAATTTCCCAAGTATAGATTGACAAATTTCCCAAGTATAAATCCACAAATTTCCCAAGTATAGATTCACAAATTTTCCATGTATAGATTCACAACTTTCCCAAGTATAGATTCACAAATTTTCCAAATATAGATTCACAAATTTTCCAAATATAGATTCACAAATTTCCCAAGTATAGATTGACAAATTTCCCAAGTATAAATCCACAAATTTCCCAAGTATGATTCACAAATTTCCCAAGTATAGATTCACAAATTTCCCCAGTATAGATTCACAAATTTCCCAAGTATAGATTCACAAATTTCCCAAGTATAGATTCACAAATTTACCAAGTATAGATTCACAAATTTCCCAAGTATAGATTCACAAATATAACAAGTATAGATTCACAAATTTCCCATGTATAGATTCACAAATTTTCCCAAATATAGATTCACAAATTTTCCAAATATAGATTCACAAATTTCCCAAGTATAGATTCACAAATTTACCAAGTATAGATTCACAAATTTCCCAAGTATAGATTCACAAATATAACAAGTATAGATTCACAACTTTCCCAAGTATAGATTCACAAATTTTCCAAATATAGATTCACAAATTTTCCAAATATAGATTCACAAATTTTCCAAATATAGATTCACAAATTTCCCAAGTATAGATTGACAAATTTCCCAAGTATAAATCCACAAATTTCCCAAGTATAGATTCACAAATTTTCCATGTATAGATTCACAACTTTCCCAAGTATAGATTCACAAATTTTCCAAATATAGATTCACAAATTTTCCAAATATAGATTCACAAATTTTCCAAATATAGATTCACAAATTTCCCAAGTATAGATTGACAAATTTCCCAAGTATAAATCCACAAATTTCCCAAGTATAGATTCACAAATTTTCCATGTATAGATTCACAACTTTCCCAAGTATAGATTCACAAATTTTCCAAATATAGATTCACAAATTTTCCAAATATAGATTCACAAATTTCCCAAGTATAGATTGACAAATTTCCCAAGTATAAATCCACAAATTTTCCAAGTATGATTCACAAATTTCCCAAGTATAGATTCACAAATTTCCCCAGTATAGATTCACAAATTTCCCAAGTATAGATTCACAAATTTCCCAAGTATAGACTAACATATTTCCCAAGTATAGATTCACAAATTTCCCAAGTATAGATTCACAAATTTCCCAAGTATAGATTGACAAATTTCCCAAGTATAAATCCACAAATTTCTCAAGTATAGATTGACAAATTTCCCAAGAATAGATTCACAAATTTTCCAAATATAGATTCACAAATTTTCCAAGTATAGATTCACAAATTTCCCAAGTATAGATTCACAAATTTTCCATGTATAGATTCACAAATTTCCCAACTATAGATTCACAAATTTTCCAAATATAGATTCACAAATTTTCCATGTATAGATTCACAACTTTCCCAAGTATAGATTCACAAATTTCCCAAGTATAGATTCACAAATTTCCCAAATATAGATTCATAAATTTCCCAAGAATAGATTCACAAATTTCCCAAGTATAGATTCACAAATTTCCCAAGTATAGATTCACAAATTTCCCAAGTATAGATTCACAAATTTCTCAAGTATAGATTCACAAATTTCCCAAGTATAGACTAACATATTTCCCAAGTATAGATTCAGAACTTTCCCAAGTATAGATTCACAAATTTTCCAAATATAGATTCACAAATTTTCCAAATATAGATTCACAAATTTTCCAAATATAGATTCACAAATTTCCCAAGTATAGATTGACAAATTTCCCAAGTATAAATCCACAAATTTCCCAAGTATAGATTCACAAATTTTCCATGTATAGATTCACAACTTTCCCAAGTATAGATTCACAAATTTTCCAAATATAGATTCACAAATTTCCCAAGTATAGATTGAGAAATTTCCCAAGTATAAATTCACAAATTTCCCAAGTATAGATTCACAAATTTCCCAAATATAGATTCATAAATTTCACAAATATAGATTCATAAATTTCCCAAGAATAGATTCACAAATTTCCCAAGTATAGATTCACAAATTTCCCAAGTATAGATTCACAAATTTCCCAAGTATGATTCACAAATTTCCCCAGTATAGATTCACAAATTTCCCTAGTATAGATTCACAAATTTCTCAAGTATAGATTCACAAATTTCCCAAGTATAGATTCACAAATTTCAAAAGTATAGATTCACAAATATAACAAGTATAGATTCACAAATTTCCCATGTATAGACTCACAAATTTCCCATGTATAGATTCACAAATTTCCCAAGTATAGATTCACAAATTTCCCTAGTATAGATTCAAAAATTTTCCAAGTATAGATTCACAAATTTCCCAAGTATAGATTCACAAATTTCTCAATTATAGATTCACAAATTTCCCAAGTATAGACTAACATATTTCCCAAGTATAGATTCACAAATTTCCCAAGTATAGATTCACAAATTTCCCAAGTATAGATTGACAAATTTCCCAAGTATAAATCCACAAATTTCTCAAGTATAGATTGACAAATTTCCCAAGTATAGATTCACAAATTTTCCAAATATAGATTCACAAATTTTCCAAGTATAGATTCACAAATTTCCCAAGTATAGATTCACAAATTTTCCATGTATAGATTCACAAATTTCCCAACAATAGATTCACAAATTTTCCAAATATAGATTCACAAATTTTCCATGTATAGATTCACAACTTTCCCAAGTATAGATTCACAAATTTCCCAAGTATAGATTCACAAATTTCCCAAATATAGATTCATAAATTTATCAAGAATAGATTCACAAATTTCCCAAGTATAGATTCACAAATTTCCCAAGTATAGATTCACAAATTTCCCAAGTATAGATTCACAAATTTCTCAAGTATAGATTCACAAATTTCCCAAGTATAGACTAACATATTTCCCAAGTATAGATTCACAACTTTCCCAAGTATAGATTCACAAATTTTCCAAATATAGATTCACAAATTTTCCAAATATAGATTCACAAATTTTCCAAATATAGATTCACAAATTTCCCAAGTATAGATTGACAAATTTCCCAAGTATAAATCCACAAATTTCCCAAGTATAGATTCACAAATTTTCCATGTATAGATTCACAACTTTCCCAAGTATAGATTCACAAATTTTCCAAATATAGATTCACAAGTTTTCCAAATATAGATTCACAAATTTTCCAAATATAGATTCACAAATTTCCCAAGTATAGATTGACAAATTTCCCAAGTATAAATCCACAAATTTCCCAAGTATAGATTCACAAATTTTCCATGTATAGATTCACAACTTTCCCAAGTATAGATTCACAAATTTTCCAAATATAGATTCACAAATTTTCCAAATATAGATTCACAAATTTCCCAAGTATAGATTGACAAATTTCCCAAGTATAAATCCACAAATTTCCCAAGTATGATTCACAAATTTCCCAAGTATAGATTCACAAATTTCCCCAGTATAGATTCACAAATTTCCCAAGTATAGATTCACAAATTTCCCAAGTATAGATTCACAAATTTACCAAGTATAGATTCACAAATTTCCCAAGTATAGATTCACAAATATAACAAGTATAGATTCACAAATTTCCCATGTATAGATTCACAAATTTTCCCAAATATAGATTCACAAATTTTCCAAATATAGATTCACAAATTTCCCAAGTATAGATTCACAAATTTACCAAGTATAGATTCACAAATTTCCCAAGTATAGATTCACAAATATAACAAGTATAGATTCACAACTTTCCCAAGTATAGATTCACAAATTTTCCAAATATAGATTCACAAATTTTCCAAATATAGATTCACAAATTTTCCAAATATAGATTCACAAATTTCCCAAGTATAGATTGACAAATTTCCCAAGTATAAATCCACAAATTTCCCAAGTATAGATTCACAAATTTTCCATGTATAGATTCACAACTTTCCCAAGTATAGATTCACAAATTTTCCAAATATAGATTCACAAATTTTCCAAATATAGATTCACAAATTTCCCAAGTATAGATTGACAAATTTACCAAGTATAAATCCACAAATTTCCCAAGTATAGATTCACAAATTTTCTATGTATAGATTCACAAATTTTCCAAATATAGATTCACAAATTTTCCAAATATAGATTCACAAATTTTCCAAATATAGATTCACAAATTTCCCAAGTATAGATTGACAAATTTCCCAAGTATAAATCCACAAATTTCCCAAGTATAGATTCACAAATTTTCCATGTATAGATTCACAACTTTCCCAAGTATAGATTCAGAAATTTTCCAAATATAGATTCACAAATTTCCCCAGTATAGATTCACAAATTTCCCAAGTATAGATTCACAAATTTCCCAAGTATAGACTAACATATTTCCCAAGTATAGATTCACAAATTTCCCAAGTATAGATTCACAAATTTCCGAAGTATAGATTGACAAATTTCCCAAGTACAAATCCACAAATTTCTCAAGTATAGATTGACAAATTTCCCAAGAATAGATTCACAAATTTTCCAAATATAGATTCACAAATTTTCCAAGTATAGATTCACAAATTTCCCAAGTATAGATTCACAAATTTTCCATGTATAGATTCACAAATTTCCCAACTATAGATTCACAAATTTTCCAAATATAGATTCACAAATTTTCCATGTATAGATTCACAACTTTCCCAAGTATAGATTCACAAATTTCCCAAGTATAGATTCACAAATTTCCCAAATATAGATTCATAAATTTCCCAAGAATAGATTCACAAATTTCCCAAGTATAGATTCACAAATTTCCCAAGTATAGATTCACAAATTTCCCAAGTATAGATTCACAAATTTCCCAAGTATAGATTCACAAATTTCCCAAGTATAGATTCACAAATTTCCCAAGTATAGATTCACAAATTTTCCAAATATAGATTCACAAATTTTCCAAATATAGATTCACAAATTTTCCAAATATAGATTCACAAATTTCCCAAGTATAGATTGACAAATTTCCCAAGTATAAATCCACAAATTTCCCAAGTATAGATTCACAAATTTTCCATGTATAGATTCACAACTTTCCCAAGTATAGATTCACAAATTTTCCAAATATAGATTCACAAATTTCCCAAGTATAGATTGAGAAATTTCCCAAGTATAAATTCACAAATTTCCCAAGTATAGATTCACAAATTTCCCAAATATAGATTCATAAATTTCCCAAATATAGATTCATAAATTTCCCAAGAATAGATTCACAAATTTCCCAAGTATAGACTAACATAATTCCCAAGTATAGATTCACAACTTTCCCAAGTATAGATTCACAAATTTTCCAAATATAGATTCACAAATTTTCCAAATATAGATTCACAAATTTTCCAAATATAGATTCACAAATTTCCCAAGTATAGATTGACAAATTTCCCAAGTATAAATCCACAAATTTCCCAAGTATAGATTCACAAATTTTCCATGTATAGATTCACAACTTTCCCAAGTATAGATTCACAAATTTTCCAAATATAGATTCACAAATTTCCCAAGTATAGATTGACAAATTTCCCAAGTATAAATTCACAAATTTCCCAAGTATAGATTCACAAATTTCCCAAATATAGATTCATAAATTTCCCAAGAATAGATTCACAAATTTCCCAAGTATAGAATCACAAATTTCCCAAGTATAGATTCACAAATTTCCCAAGTATGATTCACAAATTTCCCCAGTATAGATTCACAAATTTCCCTAGTATAGATTCACAAATTTCTCAAGTATAGATTCACAAATTTCCCAAGTATAGATTCACAAATTTCAAAAGTATAGATTCACAAATATAACAAGTATAGATTCACAAATTTCCCATGTATAGACTCACAAATTTCCCATGTATAGATTCACAAATTTCCCAAGTATAGATTCACAAATTTCCCAAGTATAGATTCAAAAATTTCCCAAGTATAGATTCACAAATTTCCCAAGTATAGATTCACAAATTTCTCAATTATAGATTCACAAATTTCCCAAGTATAGACTAACATATTTCCCAAGTATAGATTCACAAATTTCCCAAGTATAGATTCACAAATTTCCCAAGTATAGATTGACAAATTTCCCAAGTATAAATCCACAAATTTCTCAAGTATAGATTGACAAATTTCCCAAGTATAGATTCACAAATTTTCCAAATATAGATTCACAAATTTTCCAAGTATAGATTCACAAATTTCCCAAGTATAGATTCACAAATTTTCCATGTATAGATTCACAAATTTCCCAACAATAGATTCACAAATTTTCCAAATATAGATTCACAAATTTTCCATGTATAGATTCACAACTTTCCCAAGTATAGATTCACAAATTTCCCAAGTATAGATTCACAAATTTCCCAAATATAGATTCATAAATTTATCAAGAATAGATTCACAAATTTCCCAAGTATAGATTCACAAATTTCCCAAGTATAGATTCACAAATTTCCCAAGTATAGATTCACAAATTTCTCAAGTATAGATTCACAAATTTCCCAAGTATAGACTAACATATTTCTAAAGTATAGATTCACAACTTTCCCAAGTATAGATTCACAAATTTTCCAAATATAGATTCACAAATTTTCCAAATATAGATTCACAAATTTTCCAAATATAGATTCACAAATTTCCCAAGTATAGATTGACAAATTTCCCAAGTATAAATCCACAAATTTCCCAAGTATAGATTCACAAATTTTCCATGTATAGATTCACAACTTTCCCAAGTATAGATTCACAAATTTTCCAAATATAGATTCACAAGTTTTCCAAATATAGATTCACAAATTTTCCAAATATAGATTCACAAATTTCCCAAGTATAGATTGACAAATTTCCCAAGTATAAATCCACAAATTTCCCAAGTATAGATTCACAAATTTTCCATGTATAGATTCACAACTTTCCCAAGTATAGATTCACAAATTTTCCAAATATAGATTCACAAATTTTCCAAATATAGATTCACAAATTTCCCAAGTATAGATTGACAAATTTCCCAAGTATAAATCCACAAATTTCCCAAGTATGATTCACAAATTTCCCAAGTATAGATTCACAAATTTCCCCAGTATAGATTGACAAATTTCCCAAGTATAAATCCACAAATTTCCCAAGTATGATTCACAAATTTTCCAAATATAGATTCACAAATTTTCCATGTATAGATTCACAACTTTCCCAAGTATAGATTCACAAATTTCCCAAGTATAGATTCACAAATTTCCCAAATATAGATTCATAAATTTCCCAAGAATAGATTCACAAATTTCCCAAGTATAGATTCACAAATTTCCCAAGTATAGATTCACAAATTTCCCAAGTATAGATTCACAAATTTCCCAAGTATAGATTCACAAATTTCCCAAGTATAGATTCACAAATTTCCCAAGTATAGATTCACAAATTTTCCAAATATAGATTCACAAATTTTCCAAATATAGATTCACAAATTTTCCAAATATAGATTCACAAATTTCCCAAGTATAGATTGACAAATTTCCCAAGTATAAATCCACAAATTTCCCAAGTATAGATTCACAAATTTTCCATGTATAGATTCACAACTTTCCCAAGTATAGATTCACAAATTTTCCAAATATAGATTCACAAATTTCCCAAGTATAGATTGAGAAATTTCCCAAGTATAAATTCACAAATTTCCCAAGTATAGATTCACAAATTTCCCAAATATAGATTCATAAATTTCCCAAATATAGATTCATAAATTTCCCAAGAATAGATTCACAAATTTCCCAAGTATAGACTAACATAATTCCCAAGTATAGATTCACAACTTTCCCAAGTATAGATTCACAAATTTTCCAAATATAGATTCACAAATTTTCCAAATATAGATTCACAAATTTTCCAAATATAGATTCACAAATTTCCCAAGTATAGATTGACAAATTTCCCAAGTATAAATCCACAAATTTCCCAAGTATAGATTCACAAATTTTCCATGTATAGATTCACAACTTTCCCAAGTATAGATTCACAAATTTTCCAAATATAGATTCACAAATTTCCCAAGTATAGATTGACAAATTTCCCAAGTATAAATTCACAAATTTCCCAAGTATAGATTCACAAATTTCCCAAATATAGATTCATAAATTTCCCAAGAATAGATTCACAAATTTCCCAAGTATAGATTCACAAATTTCCCAAGTATAGATTCACAAATTTCCCAAGTATGATTCACAAATTTCCCCAGTATAGATTCACAAATTTCCCTAGTATAGATTCACAAATTTCTCAAGTATAGATTCACAAATTTCCCAAGTATAGATTCACAAATTTCAAAAGTATAGATTCACAAATATAACAAGTATAGATTCACAAATTTCCCATGTATAGACTCACAAATTTCCCATGTATAGATTCACAAATTTCCCAAGTATAGATTCACAAATTTCCCAAGTATAGATTCAAAAATTTCCCAAGTATAGATTCACAAATTTCCCAAGTATAGATTCACAAATTTCTCAATTATAGATTCACAAATTTCCCAAGTATAGACTAACATATTTCCCAAGTATAGATTCACAAATTTCCCAAGTATAGATTCACAAATTTCCCAAGTATAGATTGACAAATTTCCCAAGTATAAATCCACAAATTTCTCAAGTATAGATTGACAAATTTCCCAAGTATAGATTCACAAATTTTCCAAATATAGATTCACAAATTTTCCAAGTATAGATTCACAAATTTCCCAAGTATAGATTCACAAATTTTCCATGTATAGATTCACAAATTTCCCAACAATAGATTCACAAATTTTCCAAATATAGATTCACAAATTTTCCATGTATAGATTCACAACTTTCCCAAGTATAGATTCACAAATTTCCCAAGTATAGATTCACAAATTTCCCAAATATAGATTCATAAATTTATCAAGAATAGATTCACAAATTTCCCAAGTATAGATTCACAAATTTCCCAAGTATAGATTCACAAATTTCCCAAGTATAGATTCACAAATTTCTCAAGTATAGATTCACAAATTTCCCAAGTATAGACTAACATATTTCTAAAGTATAGATTCACAACTTTCCCAAGTATAGATTCACAAATTTTCCAAATATAGATTCACAAATTTTCCAAATATAGATTCACAAATTTTCCAAATATAGATTCACAAATTTCCCAAGTATAGATTGACAAATTTCCCAAGTATAAATCCACAAATTTCCCAAGTATAGATTCACAAATTTTCCATGTATAGATTCACAACTTTCCCAAGTATAGATTCACAAATTTTCCAAATATAGATTCACAAGTTTTCCAAATATAGATTCACAAATTTTCCAAATATAGATTCACAAATTTCCCAAGTATAGATTGACAAATTTCCCAAGTATAAATCCACAAATTTCCCAAGTATAGATTCACAAATTTTCCATGTATAGATTCACAACTTTCCCAAGTATAGATTCACAAATTTTCCAAATATAGATTCACAAATTTTCCAAATATAGATTCACAAATTTCCCAAGTATAGATTGACAAATTTCCCAAGTATAAATCCACAAATTTCCCAAGTATGATTCACAAATTTCCCAAGTATAGATTCACAAATTTCCCCAGTATAGATTCACAAATTTCCCAAGTATAGATTCACAAATTTCCCAAGTATAGATTCACAAATTTACCAAGTATAGATTCACAAATTTCCCAAGTATAGATTCACAAATATAACAAGTATAGATTCACAAATTTCCCATGTATAGATTCACAAATTTTCCCAAATATAGATTCACAAATTTTCCAAATATAGATTCACAAATTTCCCAAGTATAGATTCACAAATTTACCAAGTATAGATTCACAAATTTCCCAAGTATAGATTCACAAATATAACAAGTATAGATTCACAACTTTCCCAAGTATAGATTCACAAATTTTCCAAATATAGATTCACAAATTTTCCAAATATAGATTCACAAATTTTCCAAATATAGATTCACAAATTTCCCAAGTATAGATTGACAAATTTCCCAAGTATAAATCCACAAATTTCCCAAGTATAGATTCACAAATTTTCCATGTATAGATTCACAACTTTCCCAAGTATAGATTCACAAATTTTCCAAATATAGATTCACAAATTTTCCAAATATAGATTCACAAATTTTCCAAATATAGATTCACAAATTTCCCAAGTATAGATTGACAAATTTCCCAAGTATAAATCCACAAATTTCCCAAGTATAGATTCACAAATTTGCCATGTATAGATTCACAAATTTTCCAAATATAGATTCACAAATTTTCCAAATATAGATTCACAAATTTCCCAAGTATAGATTGACAAATTTCCCAAGTATAAATCCACAAATTTCCCAAGTATAGATTCACAAATTTTCCATGTATAGATTCACAACTTTCCCAAGTATAGATTCACAAATTTTCCAAATATAGATTCACAAATTTCCCAAGTATAGATTGACAAATTTCCCAAGTATAAATTCACAAATTTCCCAAGTATAGATTCACAAATTTCCCAAATATAGATTCATAAATTTCCCAAGAATAGATTCACAAATTTCCCAAGTATAGATTCACAAATTTCCCAAGTATAGATTCACAAATTTCCCAAGTATGATTCACAAATTTCCCCAGTATAGATTCACAAATTTCCCTAGTATAGATTCACAAATTTCTCAAGTATAGATTCACAAATTTCCCAAGTATAGATTCACAAATTTCAAAAGTATAGATTCACAAATATAACAAGTATAGATTCACAAATTTCCCATGTATAGACTCACAAATTTCCCATGTATAGATTCACAAATTTCCCAAGTATAGATTCACAAATTTCCCAAGTATAGATTCACAAATTTCCCAAGTATAGATTCAAAAATTTCCCAAGTATAGATTCACAAATTTCCCAAGTATAGATTCACAAATTTCTCAATTATAGATTCACAAATTTCCCAAGTATAGACTAACATATTTCCCAAGTATAGATTCACAAATTTCCCAAGTATAGATTCACAAATTTCCCAAGTATAGATTGACAAATTTCCCAAGTATAAATCCACAAATTTCTCAAGTATAGATTGACAAATTTCCCAAGTATAGATTCACAAATTTTCCAAATATAGATTCACAAATTTTCCAAGTATAGATTCACAAATTTCCCAAGTATAGATTCACAAATTTTCCATGTATAGATTCACAAATTTCCCAACAATAGATTCACAAATTTTCCAAATATAGATTCACAAATTTTCCATGTATAGATTCACAACTTTCCCAAGTATAGATTCACAAATTTCCCAAGTATAGATTCACAAATTTCCCAAATATAGATTCATAAATTTATCAAGAATAGATTCACAAATTTCCCAAGTATAGATTCACAAATTTCCCAAGTATAGATTCACAAATTTCCCAAGTATAGATTCACAAATTTCTCAAGTATAGATTCACAAATTTTCCAAATATAGATTCACAAATTTTCCAAATATAGATTCACAAATTTCCCAAGTATAGATTGACAAATTTCCCAAGTATAAATCCACAAATTTCCCAAGTATAGATTCACAAATTTTCCATGTATAGATTCACAACTTTCCCAAGTATAGATTCACAAATTTTCCAAATATAGATTCACAAGTTTTCCAAATATAGATTCACAAATTTTCCAAATATAGATTCACAAATTTCCCAAGTATAGATTGACAAATTTCCCAAGTATAAATCCACAAATTTCCCAAGTATAGATTCACAAATTTTCCATGTATAGATTCACAACTTTCCCAAGTATAGATTCACAAATTTTCCAAATATAGATTCACAAATTTTCCAAATATAGATTCACAAATTTCCCAAGTATAGATTGACAAATTTCCCAAGTATAAATCCACAAATTTCCCAAGTATGATTCACAAATTTCCCAAGTATAGATTCACAAATTTCCCCAGTATAGATTCACAAATTTCCCAAGTATAGATTCACAAATTTCCCAAGTATAGATTCACAAATTTACCAAGTATAGATTCACAAATTTCCCAAGTATAGATTCACAAATATAACAAGTATAGATTCACAAATTTCCCATGTATAGATTCACAAATTTTCCCAAATATAGATTCACAAATTTTCCAAATATAGATTCACAAATTTCCCAAGTATAGATTCACAAATTTACCAAGTATAGATTCACAAATTTCCCAAGTATAGATTCACAAATATAACAAGTATAGATTCACAACTTTCCCAAGTATAGATTCACAAATTTTCCAAATATAGATTCACAAATTTTCCAAATATAGATTCACAAATTTTCCAAATATAGATTCACAAATTTCCCAAGTATAGATTGACAAATTTCCCAAGTATAAATCCACAAATTTCCCAAGTATAGATTCACAAATTTTCCATGTATAGATTCACAACTTTCCCAAGTATAGATTCACAAATTTTCCAAATATAGATTCACAAATTTTCCAAATATAGATTCACAAATTTTCCAAATATAGATTCACAAATTTCCCAAGGATAGATTGACAAATTTCCCAAGTATAAATCCACAAATTTCCCAAGTATAGATTCACAAATTTTCCATGTATAGATTCACAACTTTCCCAAGTATAGATTCACAAATTTTCCAAATATAGATTCACAAATTTTCCAAATATAGATTCACAAATTTCCCAAGTATAGATTGACAAATTTTCCAAGTATAAATCCACAAATTTCCCAAGTATGATTCACAAATTTCCCAAGTATAGATTCACAAATTTCCCCAGTATTGATTTACAAATTTCCCAAGTATAGATTCACAAATTTACCAAGTATAGATTCACAAATTTCCCAAGTATAGATTCACAAATATAACAAGTATAGATTCACAAATTTCCCATGTATAGATTCACAAATTTTCCCAAATATAGATTCACAAATTTCCCAAGTATAGATTCACAAATTTCCCAAGTATGATTCAAAAATTTCCCAAGTATAGATTCACAAATTTCCCATGTATAGATTCACAAATTTTCCCAAATATAGATTCACAAATTTTCCAAATATAGATTCACAAATTTCCCAAGTATAGATTCACAAATTTACCAAGTATAGATTCACAAATTTCCCAAGTATAGATTCACAAATATAACAAGTATAGATTGACAACTTTCCCAAGTATAGATTCACAAATTTTCCAAATATAGATTCACAAATTTTCCAAATGTAGATTCACAAATTTTCCAAATATAGATTCACAAATTTCCCAAGTATAGATTGACAAATTTCCCAAGTATAAATCCACAAATTTCCCAAGTATAGATTCACAACTTTCCCAAGTATAGATTCACAAATTTTCCAAATATAGATTCACAAATTTTCCAAATATAGATTCACAAATTTCCCAAGTATAGATTGACAAATTTCCCAAGTATAAATCCACAAATTTCCCAAGTATGATTCACAAATTTCCCAAGTATAGATTCACAAATTTCCCCAGTATAGATTCACAAATTTCCCAAGTATAGATTCACAAATTTACCAAGTATAGATTCACAAATTTCCCAAGTATAGATTCACAAATATAACAAGTATAGATTCACAAATTTCCCATGTATAGATTCACAAATTTTCCCAAATATAGATTCACAAATTTCCCAAGTATAGATTCACAAATTTCCCAAGTATGATTCAAAAATTTCCCAAGTATAGATTCACAAATTTCCCATGTATAGATTCACAAATTTTCCCAAATATAGATTCACAAATTTTCCAAATATAGATTCACAAATTTCCCAAGTATAGATTCACAAATTTACCAAGTATAGATTCACAAATTTCCCAAGTATAGATTCACAAATATAACAAGTATAGATTGACAACTTTCCCAAGTATAGATTCACAAATTTTCCAAATATAGATTCACAAATTTTCCAAATGTAGATTCACAAATTTTCCAAATATAGATTCACAAATTTCCCAAGTATAGATTGACAAATTTCCCAAGTATAAATCCACAAATTTCCCAAGTATAGATTCACAAATTTTCCATGTATAGATTCACAACTTTCCCAAGTATAGATTCACAAATTTTCCAAATATAGATTCACAAATTTTCCAAATATAGATTCACAAATTTTCCAAATATAGATTCACAAATTTTCCAAATATAGATTCACAAATTTCCCAAGTATAGATTGACAAATTTCCCAAGTATAAATCCACAAATTTCCCAAGTATAGATTCACAAATTTTCCATGTATAGATTCACAACTTTCCCAAGTATAGATTCACAAATTTTCCAAATATAGATTCACAAATTTTCCAAATATAGATTCACAAATTTCCCAAGTATAGATTGACAAATTTCCCAAGTATAAATCCACAAATTTCCCAAGTATGATTCACAAATTTCCCAAGTATAGATTCACAAATTTCCCCAGTATAGATTCACAAATTTCCCAAGTATAGATTCACAAATTTCCCAAGTATAGATTCACAAATTTACAAGTATAGATTCACAAATTTCCCAAGTATAGATTCACAAATATAACAAGTATAGATTCACAAATTTCCCATGTATAGATTCACAAATTTTCCCAAATATAGATTCACAAATTTCCCAAGTATAGATTCACAAATTTCCCAAGTATGATTCAAAAATTTCCCAAGTATAGATTCACAAATTTCCCAAGTATAGATTCACAAATTTTCCCAAATATAGATTCACAAATTTCCCAAGTATAGATTCACAAATTTCCCAAGTATAGATTCACAAATTTCCCAAGTATAGACTAACATATTTCCCAAGTATAGATTCACAAATTTCCCAAGTATAGATTCACAACTTTCCCAAGTATAGATTCACAAATTTTCCAAATATAGATTCACTAATTTTCCAAATATAGATTCACAAATTTCCCAAGTATAGATTGACAAATTTCCCAAGTATAAATCCACAAATTTCTCAAGTATAGATTGACAAATTTACCAAGTATAGATTCACAACTTTCCCAAGTATAGATTCACAAATTTTCCAAATATAGATTCACAAGTTTTCCAAATATAGATTCACAAATTTTCCAAATATAGATTCACAAATTTCCCAAGTATAGATTGACAAATTTCCCAAGTATAAATCCACAAATTTCCCAAGTATAGATTCACAAATTTTCCATGTATAGATTCACAACTTTCCCAAGTATAGATTCACAAATTTTCCAAATATAGATTCACAAATTTTCCAAATATAGATTCACAAATTTCCCAAGTATAGATTGACAAATTTCCCAAGTATAAATCCACAAATTTCCCAAGTATGATTCACAAATTTCCCAAGTATAGATTCACAAATTTCCCCAGTATAGATTCACAAATTTCCCAAGTATAGATTCACAAATTTCCCAAGTATAGATTCACAAATTTACCAAGTATAGATTCACAAATTTCCCAAGTATAGATTCACAAATATAACAAGTATAGATTCACAAATTTCCCATGTATAGATTCACAAATTTTCCCAAATATAGATTCACAAATTTTCCAAATATAGATTCACAAATTTCCCAAGTATAGATTCACAAATTTACCAAGTATAGATTCACAAATTTCCTAAGTATAGATTCACAAATATAACAAGTATAGATTCACAACTTTCCCAAGTATAGATTCACAAATTTTCCAAATATAGATTCACAAATTTTCCAAATATAGATTCACAAATTTTCCAAATATAGATTCACAAATTTCCCAAGTATAGATTGACAAATTTCCCAAGTATAAATCCACAAATTTCCCAAGTATAGATTCACAAATTTTCCATGTATAGATTCACAACTTTCCCAAGTATAGATTCACAAATTTTCCAAATATAGATTCACAAATTTTCCAAATATAGATTCACAAATTTTCCAAATATAGATTCACAAATTTCCCAAGTATAGATTGACAAATTTCCCAAGTATAAATCCACAAATTTCCCAAGTATAGATTCACAAATTTTCCATGTATAGATTCACAACTTTCCCAAGTATAGATTCACAAATTTTCCAAATATAGATTCACAAATTTTCCAAATATAGATTCACAAATTTCCCAAGTATAGATTGACAAATTTCCCAAGTATAAATCCACAAATTTCCCAAGTATGATTCACAAATTTCCCAAGTATAGATTCACAAATTTCCCCAGTATAGATTCACAAATTTCCCAAGTATAGATTCACAAATTTCCCAAGTATAGATTCACAAATTTCCCAAGTATAGATTCACAAATTTCCCAAATATAGATTCATAAATTTCCCAAATATAGATTCATAAATTTCCCAAGAATAGATTCACAAATTTCCCAAGTATAGATTCACAAATTTCCCAAGTATAGATTCACAAATTTCCCCAGTATAGATTCACAAATTTCCCAAGTATAGATTCACAAATTTCCCAAGTATAAATTCACAAATTTCCCAAGTATAGATTCACAAATTTCCCAAATATAGATTCATAAATTTCCCAAATATAGATTCATAAATTTCCCAAAAATAGATTCACAAATTTCCCAAGTATAGATTCACAAATTTCCCAAGTATAGATTCACAACTTTCCCAAGTATAGATTCACAAATTTTCCAAATATAGATTCACAAATTTTCCAAATATAGATTCACAAATTTTCCAAATATAGATTCACAAATTTCCCAAGTATAGATTGACAAATTTCCCAAGTATAAATCCACAAATTTCCCAAGTATAGATTCACAAATTTTCCATGTATAGATTCACAGCTTTCCCAAGTATAGATTCACAAATTTTCCAAATATAGATTCACAAATTTTCCAAATATAGATTCACAAATTTTCCAAATATAGATTCACAAATTTTCCAAATATAGATTCACAAATTTCCCAAGTATAGATTGACAAATTTCCCAAGTATAAATCCACAAATTTCCCAAGTATAGATTCACAAATTTTCCATGTATAGATTCACAACTTTCCCAAGTATAGATTCACAAATTTTCCAAATATAGATTCACAAATTTTCCAAATATAGATTCACAAATTTCCCAAGTATAGATTGACAAATTTCCCAAGTATAAATCCACAAATTTCCCAAGTATGATTCACAAATTTCCCAAGTATAGATTCACAAATTTCCCCAGTATAGATTCACAAATTTCCCAAGTATAGATTCACAAATTTCCCAAGTATAGATTCACAAATTTACCAAGTATAGATTCACAAATTTCCCAAGTATAGATTCACAAATATAACAAGTATAGATTCACAAATTTCCCATGTATAGATTCACAAATTTTCCCAAATATAGATTCACAAATTTCCCAAGTATATATTCACAAATTTCCCAAGTATGATTCAAAAATTTCCCAAGTATAGATTCACAAATTTCCCAAGTATAGATTCACAAATTTTCCCAAATATAGATTCACAAATTTCCCAAGTATAGATTCACAAATTTCCCAAGTATAGATTCACAAATTTCCCAAGTATAGACTAACATATTTCCCAAGTATAGATTCACAAATTTCCCAAGTATAGATTCACAACTTTCCCAAGTATAGATTCACAAATTTTCCAAATATAGATTCACTAATTTTCCAAATATAGATTCACAAATTTCCCAAGTATAGATTGACAAATTTCCCAAGTATAAATCCACAAATTTCTCAAGTATAGATTGACAAATTTCCCAAGTATAGATTCACAAATTTTCCAAGTATAGATTCACAAATTTCCCAAGTATAGATTGACAAATTTCCCAAGTATAAATCCACAAATTTCTCAAGTATAGATTGACAAATTTCCCAAGTATAGATTCACAAATTTTCCAAATATGGATTCACAAATTTTCCAAATATAGATTCACAAATTTTCCAAGTATAGATTCACAAATTTCCCAAGTATAGATTCACAAATTTCCCATGTATAGATTCACAAATTTCCCAAGTATAGATTCACAAATTTTCCAAATATAGATTCACAAATTTTCCATGTATAGATTCACAACTTTCCCAAGTATAGATTCACAAATTTCCCAAGTATAGATTCACAAATTTCCCAAATATAGATTCATAAATTTCCCAAGTATAGATTCACAAATTTTCCATGTATAGATTCACAAATTTCCCAACAATAGATTCACAAATTTTCCATGTATAGATTCACAACTTTCCCAAGTATAGATTCACAAATTTCCCAAGTATAGATTCACAAATTTCCCAAGTATAGATTCACAAATTTCTCAAGTATAGATTCACAAATTTCCCAAGTATAGACTAACATATTTCCCAAGTATAGATTCACAAATTTTCCAAATATAGATTCACAAATTTTCCAAATATAGATTCACAAATTTTCCAAATATAGATTCACAAATTTCCCAAGTATAGATTGACAAATTTCCCAAGTATAAATCCACAAATTTCCCAAGTATAAATCCACAAATTTCCCAAGTATAGATTCACAAATTTTCCATGTATAGATTCACAACTTTCCCAAGTATAGATTCACAAATTTTCCAAATATAGATTCACAAATTTTCCAAATATAGATTCACAAATTTCCCAAGTATAGATTGACAAATTTTCCAAGTATAAATCCACAAATTTCCCAAGTATGATTCACAAATTTCCCAAGTATAGATTCACAAATTTCCCCAGTATAGATTCACAAATTTCCCAAGTATAGATTCACAAATTTCCCAAGTATGGATTCACAAATTTCCGAAGTATAAATCCACAAATTTCTCAAGTATAGATTGACAAATTTCCCAAGTATAGATTCACAAATTTTCCAAATATAGATTCACAAATTTTCCAAGTATAGATTCACAAATTTCCCAAGTATAGATTCACAAATTTCCCATGTATAGATTCACAAATTTCCCAAGTATAGATTCACAAATTTTCCAAATATAAATTCACAAATTTTCCATGTATAGATTCACAACTTTCCCAAGTATAGATTCACAAATTTCCCAAGTATAGATTCACAAATTTCCCAAATATAGATTCACAAATTTCCCAAGTATAGATTCACAAATTTCAAAAGTATAGATTCACAAATATAACAAGTATAGATTCACAAATATAACAAGTATAGATTCACAAATTTCCCATGTATAGATTCACAAATTTCCCATGTATAGATTCACAAATTTCCCAAGTATAGATTCACAAATTTCCCAAGTATGATTCAAAAATTTCCCAAGTATAGATTCACAAATTTCCCAAGTATAGATTCACAAATTTTCCCAAATATAGATTCACAAATTTCCCAAGTATAGATTCACAAATTTCCCAAGTATAGATTCACAAATTTCCCAAGTATAGATTCAAAAATTTCCCAAGTATAGATTCACAAATTTCTCAATTATAGATTCACAAATTTCCCAAGTATAGACTAACATATTTCCCAAGTATAGATTCACAAATTTCCCAAGTAAAGATTCACAAATTTCCCAAGTATAGATTGACAAATTTCCGAAGTATAAATCCACAAATTTCTCAAGTATAGATTGACAAATTTCCCAAGTATAGATTCACAAATTTTCCAAATATAGATTCACAAATTTTCCAAGTATAGATTCACAAATTTCCCAAGTATAGATTCACAAATTTCCCATGTATAGATTCACAAATTTCCCAAGTATAGATTCACAAATTTTCCAAATATAGATTCACAAATTTTCCATGTATAGATTCACAACTTTCCCAAGTATAGATTCACAAATTTCCCAAGTATAGATTCACAAATTTCCCAAATATAGATTCATAAATTTCCCAAGAATAGATTCACAAATTTCCCAAGTATAGATTCACAAATTTCCCAAGTATAGATTCACAAATTTCTCAAGTATAGATTCACAAATTTCCCAAGTATAGACTAACATATTTCCCAAGTATAGATTCACAACTTTCCCAAGTATAGATTCACAAATTTTCCAAATATAGATTCACAAATTTTCTAAATATAGATTCACAAATTTTCCAAATATAGATTCACAAATTTCCCAAGTATAGATTGACAAATTTCGCCAGTATAAATCCACAAATTTCCCAAGTATAGATTCACAAATTTTCCATGTATAGATTCACAACTTTCCCAAGTATAGATTCACAAATTTTCCAAATATAGATTCACAAATTTTCCAAATATAGATTGACAAATTTCCCAAGTATAGATTGACAAATTTCCCAAGTATAAATCCACAAATTTCCCAAGTATGATTCACAAATTTCCCAAGTATAGATTCACAAATTTCCCCAGTATAGATTCACAAATTTCCCAAGTATGATTCACAAATTTCCCCAGTATAGATTCACAAATTTCCCTAGTATAGATTCACAAATTTCTCAAGTATAGATTCACAAATTTCCCAAGTATAGATTCACAAATTTCAAAAGTATAGATTCACAAATATAACAAGTATAGATTCACAAATTTCCCATGTATAGACTCACAAATTTCCCATGTATAGATTCACAAATTTTCCAAGTATAGATTCACAAATTTCCCAAGTATAGATTCAAAAATTTCCCAAGTATAGATTCACAAATTTCCCAAGTATAGATTCACAAATTTCTCAATTATAGATTCACAAATTTCCCAAGTATAGACTAACATATTTCCCAAGTATAGATTCACAAATTTCCCAAGTATAGATTCACAAATTTCCCAAGTATAGATTGACAAATTTCCCAAGTATGAATCCACAAATTTCTCAAGTATAGATTGACAAATTTCCCAAGAATAGATTCACAAATTTTCCAAATATAGATTCACAAATTTTCCAAGTATAGATTCACAAATTTCCCAAGTATAGATTCACAAATTTTCCATGTATAGATTCACAAATTTCCCAACTATAGATTCACAAATTTTCCAAATATAGATTCACAAATTTTCCATGTATAGATTCACAACTTTCCCAAGAATAGATTCACAAATTTCCCAAGTATAGATTCACAAATTTCCCAAATATAGATTCATAAATTTCCCAAGAATAGATTCACAAATTTCCCAAGTATAGATTCACAAATTCCCCAAGTATAGATTCACAAATTTCCCAAGTATAGATTCACAAATTTCTCAAGTATAGATTCACAAATTTCCCAAGTATAGACTAACATATTTCCCAAGTATAGATTCACAACTTTCCCAAGTATAGATTCACAAATTTTCCAAATATAGATTCACAAATTTTCCAAATATAGATTCACAAATTTTCCAAATATAGATTCACAAATTTCCCAAGTATAGATTGACAAATTTCCCAAGTATAAATCCACAAATTTCCCAAGTATAGATTCACAAATTTTCCATGTATAGATTCACAACTTTCCCAAGTATAGATTCACAAATTTTCCAAATATAGATTCACAAATTTCCCAAGTATAGATTGACAAATTTCCCAAGTATAAATTCACAAATTTCCCAAGTATAGATTCACAAATTTCCCAAATATAGATTCATAAATTTCCCAAGAATAGATTCACAAATTTCCCAAGTATAGATTCACAAATTTCCCAAGTATAGATTCACAAATTTCCCAAGTATGATTCACAAATTTCCCCAGTATAGATTCACAAATTTCCCTAGTATAGATTCACAAATTTCTCAAGTATTGATTCACAAATTTCCCAAGTATAGATTCACAAATTTCAAAAGTATAGATTCACAAATATAACAAGTATAGATTCACAAATTTCCCATGTATAGACTCACAAATTTCCCATGTATAGATTCACAAATTTCCCAAGTATTGATTCACAAATTTCCCAAGTATAGATTCAAAAATTTCCCAAGTATAGATTCACAAATTTCCCAAGTATAGATATACAAATTTCTCAATTATAGATTCACAAATTTCCCAAGTATAGACTAACAAATTTCCCAAGTATAGATTCACAAATTTCCCAAGTATAGATTCAAAAATTTCCCAAGTATAGATTCACAAATTTCCCAAGTATAGATTCACAAATTTCCCAAGTATAGATTGACAAATTTCCCAAGTATAAATCCACAAATTTCTCAAGTATAGATTGACAAATTTCCCAAGTATAGATTCACAAATTTTCCAAATATAGATTCACAAATTTTCCAAGTATAGATTCACAAATTTCCCAAGTATAGATTCACAAATTTTCCATGTATAGATTCACAAATTTCCCAACAATAGATTCACAAATTTTCCAAATATAGATTCACAAATTTTCCATGTATAGATTCACAACTTTCCCAAGTATAGATTCACAAATTTCCCAAGTATAGATTCACAAATTTCCCAAATATAGATTCATAAATTTATCAAGAATAGATTCACAAATTTCCCAAGTATAGATTCACAAATTTCCCAAGTATAGATTCACAAATTTCCCAAGTATAGATTCACAAATTTCCCAAGTATAGACTAACATATTTCCCAAGTATAGATTCACAACTTTCCCAAGTATAGATTCACAAATTTTCCAAATATAGATTCACAAATTTTCCAAATATAGATTCACAAATTTTCCAAATATAGATTCACAAATTTCCCAAGTATAGATTGACAAATTTCCCAAGTATAAATCCACAAATTTCCCAAGTATAGATTCACAAATTTTCCATGTATAGATTCACAACTTTCCCAAGTATAGATTCACAAATTTTCCAAATATAGATTCACAAGTTTTCCAAATATAGATTCACAAATTTTCCAAATATAGATTCACAAATTTCCCAAGTATAGATTGACAAATTTCCCAAGTATAAATCCACAAATTTCCCAAGTATAGATTCACAAATTTTCCATGTATAGATTCACAACTTTCCCAAGTATAGATTCACAAATTTTCCAAATATAGATTCACAAATTTTCCAAATATAGATTCACAAATTTCCCAAGTATAGATTGACAAATTTCCCAAGTATAAATCCACAAATTTCCCAAGTATGATTCACAAATTTCCCAAGTATAGATTCACAAATTTCCCCAGTATAGATTCACAAATTTCCCAAGTATAGATTCACAAATTTCCCAAGTATAGATTCACAAATTTACCAAGTATAGATTCACAAATTTCCCAAGTATAGATTCACAAATATAACAAGTATAGATTCACAAATTTCCCATGTATAGATTCACAAATTTTCCCAAATATAGATTCACAAATTTTCCAAATATAGATTCACAAATTTCCCAAGTATAGATTCACAAATTTACCAAGTATAGATTCACAAATTTCCCAAGTATAGATTCACAAATATAACAAGTATAGATTCACAACTTTCCCAAGTATAGATTCACAAATTTTCCAAATATAGATTCACAAATTTTCCAAATATAGATTCACAAATTTTCCAAATATAGATTCACAAATTTCCCAAGTATAGATTGACAAATTTCCCAAGTATAAATCCACAAATTTCCCAAGTATAGATTCACAAATTTTCCATGTATAGATTCACAACTTTCCCAAGTATAGATTCACAAATTTTCCAAATATAGATTCACAAATTTTCCAAATATAGATTCACAAATTTTCCAAATATAGATTCACAAATTTCCCAAGTATAGATTGACAAATTTCGCCAGTATAAATCCACAAATTTCCCAAGTATAGATTCACAAATTTTCCATGTATAGATTCACAACTTTCCCAAGTATAGATTCACAAATTTTCCAAATATAGATTCACAAATTTTCCAAATATAGATTGACAAATTTCCCAAGTATAGATTGACAAATTTCCCAAGTATAAATCCACAAATTTCCCAAGTATGATTCACAAATTTCCCAAGTATAGATTCACAAATTTCCCCAGTATAGATTCACAAATTTCCCAAGTATGATTCACAAATTTCCCCAGTATAGATTCACAAATTTCCCTAGTATAGATTCACAAATTTCTCAAGTATAGATTCACAAATTTCCCAAGTGTAGATTCACAAATTTCAAAAGTATAGATTCACAAATATAACAAGTATAGATTCACAAATTTCCCATGTATAGACTCACAAATTTCCCATGTATAGATTCACAAATTTTCCAAGTATAGATTCACAAATTTCCCAAGTATAGATTCAAAAATTTCCCAAGTATAGATTCACAAATTTCCCAAGTATAGATTCACAAATTTCTCAATTATAGATTCACAAATTTCCCAAGTATAGACTAACATATTTCCCAAGTATAGATTCACAAATTTCCCAAGTATAGATTCACAAATTTCCCAAGTATAGATTGACAAATTTCCCAAGTATAGATTCACAAATTTTCCATGTATAGATTCACAAATTTCCCAACTATAGATTCACAAATTTTCCAAATATAGATTCACAAATTTTCCATGTATAGATTCACAACTTTCCCAAGTATAGATTCACAAATTTCCCAAGTATATATTCACAAATTTCCCAAATATAGATTCATAAATTTCCCAAGAATAGATTCACAAATTTCCCAAGTATAGATTCACAAATTTCCCAAGTATAGATTCACAAATTTCCCAAGTATAGATTCACAAATTTCTCAAGTATAGATTCACATATTTCCCAAGTATAGACTAACATATTTCCCAAGTATAGATTCACAACTTTCCCAAGTATAGATTCACAAATTTTCCAAATATAGATTCACAAATTTTCCAAATATAGATTCACAAATTTTCCAAATATAGATTCACAAATTTCCCAAGTATAGATTGACAAATTTCCCAAGTATAAATCCACAAATTTCCCAAGTATAGATTCACAAATTTTCCATGTATAGATTCACAACTTTCCCAAGTATAGATTCACAAATTTTCCAAATATAGATTCACAAATTTCCCAAGTATAGATTGACAAATTTCCCAAGTATAAATTCACAAATTTCACAAGTATAGATTCACAAATTTCCCAAATATAGATTCATAAATTTCCCAAGAATAGATTCACAAATTTCCCAAGTATAGATTCACAAATTTCCCAAGTATAGATTCACAAATTTCCCAAGTATGATTCACAAATTTCCCCAGTATAGATTCACAAATTTCCCTAGTATAGATTCACAAATTTCTCAAGTATTGATTCACAAATTTCCCAAGTATAGATTCACAAATTTCAAAAGTATAGATTCACAAATATAACAAGTATAGATTCACAAATTTCCCATGTATAGACTCACAAATTTCCCATGTATAGATTCACAAATTTCCCAAGTATAGATTCACAAATTTCCCAAGTATAGATTCAAAAATTTCCCAAGTATAGATTCACAAATTTCCCAAGTATAGATTCACAAATTTCTCAATTATAGATTCACAAATTTCCCAAGTATAGACTAACATATTTCCCAAGTATAGATTCACAAATTTCCCAAGTATAGATTCACAAATTTCCCAAGTATAGATTGACAAATTTCCCAAGTATAAATCCACAAATTTCTCAAGTATAGATTGACAAATTTCCCAAGTATAGATTCACAAATTTTCCAAATATAGATTCACAAATTTTCCAAGTATAGATTCACAAATTTCCCAAGTATAGATTCACAAATTTTCCATGTATAGATTCACAAATTTCCCAACAATAGATTCACAAATTTTCCAAATATAGATTCACAAATTTTCCATGTATAGATACACAACTTTCCCAAGTATAGATTCACAAATTTCCCAAGTATAGATTCACAAATTTCCCAAATATAGATTCATAAATTTATCAAGAATAGATTCACAAATTTCCCAAGTATAGATTCACAAATTTCCCAAGTATAGATTCACAAATTTCCCAAGTATAGATTCACAAATTTTCCAAGTATAGACTAACATATTTCCCAAGTATAGATTCACAACTTTCCCAAGTATAGATTCACAAATTTTCCAAATATAGATTCACAAATTTTCCAAATATAGATTCACAAATTTTCCAAGTATAAATCCACAAATTTCTCAAGTATAGATTGACAAATTTCCCAAGTATAGATTCACAAATTTTCCAAATATAGATTCACAAATTTTCCAAGTATAGATTCACAAATTTCCCAAGTATAGATTCACAAATTTTCCATGTATAGATTCACAAATTTCCCAACAATAGATTCACAAATTTTCCAAATATAGATTCACAAATTTTCCATGTATAGATTCACAACTTTCCCAAGTATAGATTCACAAATTTCCCAAGTATAGATTCACAAATTTCCCAAATATAGATTCATAAATTTATCAAGAATAGATTCACAAATTTCCCAAGTATAGATTCACAAATTTCCCAAGTATAGATTCACAAATTTCCCAAGTATAGATTCACAAATTTCCCAAGTATAGACTAACATATTTCCCAAGTATAGATTCACAACTTTCCCAAGTATAGATTCACAAATTTTCCAAATATAGATTCACAAATTTTCCAAATATAGATTCACAAATTTTCCAAATATAGATTCACAAATTTCCCAAGTATAGATTGACAAATTTCCCAAGTATAAATCCACAAATTTCCCAAGTATAGATTCACAAATTTTCCATGTATAGATTCACAACTTTCCCAAGTATAGATTCACAAATTTTCCAAATATAGATTCACAAATTTTCCAAATACAGATTCACAAATTTTCCAAATATAGATTCACAAATTTCCCAAGTATAGATTGACAAATTTCGCCAGTATAAATCCACAAATTTCCCAAGTATAGATTCACAAATTTTCCATGTATAGATTCACAACTTTCCCAAGTATAGATTCACAAATTTTCCAAATATAGATTCACAAATTTTCCAAATATAGATTGACAAATTTCCCAAGTATAGATTGACAAATTTCCCAAGTATAAATCCACAAATTTCCCAAGTATGATTCACAAATTTCCCAAGTATAGATTCACAAATTTCCCCAGTATAGATTCACAAATTTCCCAAGTATGATTCACAAATTTCCCCAGTATAGATTCACAAATTTCCCTAGTATAGATTCACAAATTTCTCAAGTATAGATTCACAAATTTCCCAAGTGTAGATTCACAAATTTCAAAAGTATAGATTCACAAATATAACAAGTATAGATTCACAAATTTCCCATGTATAGACTCACAAATTTCCCATGTATAGATTCACAAATTTTCCAAGTATAGATTCACAAATTTCCCAAGTATAGATTCAAAAATTTCCCAAGTATAGATTCACAAATTTCCCAAGTATAGATTCACAAATTTCTCAATTATAGATTCACAAATTTCCCAAGTATAGACTAACATATTTCCCAAGTATAGATTCACAAATTTCCCAAGTATAGATTCACAAATTTCCCAAGTATAGATTGACAAATTTCCCAAGTATAGATTCACAAATTTTCCATGTATAGATTCACAAATTTCCCAACTATAGATTCACAAATTTTCCAAATATAGATTCACAAATTTTCCATGTATAGATTCACAACTTTCCCAAGTATAGATTCACAAATTTCCCAAGTATATATTCACAAATTTCCCAAATATAGATTCATAAATTTCCCAAGAATAGATTCACAAATTTCCCAAGTATAGATTCACAAATTTCCCAAGTATAGATTCACAAATTTCCCAAGTATAGATTCACAAATTTCTCAAGTATAGATTCACAAATTTCCCAAGTATAGACTAACATATTTCCCAAGTATAGATTCACAACTTTCCCAAGTATAGATTCACAAATTTTCCAAATATAGATTCACAAATTTTCCAAATATAGATTCACAAATTTTCCAAATATAGATTCACAAATTTCCCAAGTATAGATTGACAAATTTCCCAAGTATAAATCCACAAATTTCCCAAGTATAGATTCACAAATTTTCCATGTATAGATTCACAACTTTCCCAAGTATAGATTCACAAATTTTCCAAATATAGATTCACAAATTTCCCAAGTATAGATTGACAAATTTCCCAAGTATAAATTCACAAATTTCCCAAGTATAGATTCACAAATTTCCCAAATATAGATTCATAAATTTCCCAAGAATAGATTCACAAATTTCCCAAGTATAGATTCACAAATTTCCCAAGTATAGATTCACAAATTTCCCAAGTATGATTCACAAATTTCCCCAGTATAGATTCACAAATTTCCCTAGTATAGATTCACAAATTTCTCAAGTATTGATTCACAAATTTCCCAAGTATAGATTCACAAATTTCAAAAGTATAGATTCACAAATATAACAAGTATAGATTCACAAATTTCCCATGTATAGACTCACAAATTTCCCATGTATAGATTCACAAATTTCCCAAGTATAGATTCACAAATTTCCCAAGTATAGATTCAAAAATTTCCCAAGTATAGATTCACAAATTTCCCAAGTATAGATTCACAAATTTCTCAATTATAGATTCACAAATTTCCCAAGTATAGACTAACATATTTCCCAAGTATAGATTCACAAATTTCCCAAGTATAGATTCACAAATTTCCCAAGTATAGATTGACAAATTTCCCAAGTATAAATCCACAAATTTCTCAAGTATAGATTGACAAATTTCCCAAGTATAGATTCACAAATTTTCCAAATATAGATTCACAAATTTTCCAAGTATAGATTCACAAATTTCCCAAGTATAGATTCACAAATTTTCCATGTATAGATTCACAAATTTCCCAACAATAGATTCACAAATTTTCCAAATATAGATTCACAAATTTTCCATGTATAGATACACAACTTTCCCAAGTATAGATTCACAAATTTCCCAAGTATAGATTCACAAATTTCCCAAGTATAGATTCACAAATTTCCCAAGTATAGATTCACAAATTTCCCAAGTATAGATTCACAAATTTCCCAAGTATAGACTAACATATTTCCCAAGTATAGATTCACAACTTTCCCAAGTATAGATTCACAAATTTTCCAAATATAGATTCACAAATTTTCCAAATATAGATTCACAAATTTCCCAAGTATAAATCCACAAATTTCTCAAGTATAGATTGACAAATTTCCCAAGTATAGATTCACAAATTTTCCAAATATAGATTCACAAATTTTCCAAGTATAGATTCACAAATTTCCCAAGTATAGATTCACAAATTTTCCATGTATAGATTCACAAATTTCCCAACAATAGATTCACAAATTTTCCAAATATAGATTCACAAATTTTCCATGTATAGATACACAACTTTCCCAAGTATAGATTCACAAATTTCCCAAGTATAGATTCACAAATTTCCCAAGTATAGATTCACAAATTTCCCAAGTATAGATTCACAAATTTCCCAAGTATAGATTCACAAATTTCCCAAGTATAGACTAACATATTTCCCAAGTATAGATTCACAACTTTCCCAAGTATAGATTCACAAATTTTCCAAATATAGATTCACAAATTTTCCAAATATAGATTCACAAATTTTCCAAGTATAAATCCACAAATTTCTCAAGTATAGATTGACAAATTTCCCAAGTATAGATTCACAAATTTTCCAAATATAGATTCACAAATTTTCCAAGTATAGATTCACAAATTTCCCAAGTATAGATTCACAAATTTTCCATGTATAGATTCACAAATTTCCCAACAATAGATTCACAAATTTTCCAAATATAGATTCACAAATTTTCCATGTATAGATTCACAACTTTCCCAAGTATAGATTCACAAATTTCCCAAGTATAGATTCACAAATTTCCCAAATATAGATTCATAAATTTATCAAGAATAGATTCACAAATTTCCCAAGTATAGATTCACAAATTTCCCAAGTATAGATTCACAAATTTCCCAAGTATAGATTCACAAATTTCCCAAGTATAGACTAACATATTTCCCAAGTATAGATTCACAACTTTCCCAAGTATAGATTCACAAATTTTCCAAATATAGATTCACAAATTTTCCAAATATAGATTCACAAATTTTCCAAATATAGATTCACAAATTTCCCAAGTATAGATTGACAAATTTCCCAAGTATAAATCCACAAATTTCCCAAGTATAGATTCACAAATTTTCCATGTATAGATTCACAACTTTCCCAAGTATAGATTCACAAATTTTCCAAATATAGATTCACAAGTTTTCCAAATATAGATTCACAAATTTTCCAAATATAGATTCACAAATTTCCCAAGTATAGATTGACAAATTTCCCAAGTATAAATCCACAAATTTCCCAAGTATAGATTCACAAATTTTCCATGTATAGATTCACAACTTTCCCAAGTATAGATTCAAAAATTTTCCAAATATAGATTCACAAATTTTCAAAATATAGATTCACAAATTTCCCAAGTATAGATTGACAAATTTCCCAAGTATAAATGCACAAATTTCCCAAGTATGATTCACAAATTTCCCAAGTATAGATTCACAAATTTCCCCAGTATAGATTCACAAATTTCCCAAGTATAGATTCACAAATTTCCCAAGTATAGATTCACAAATTTCCCAAGTATAGATTCACAAATTTACCAAGTATAGATTCACAAATTTCCCAAGTATAGATTCACAAATATAACAAGTATAGATTCACAAATTTCCCATGTATAGATTCACAAATTTTCCCAAATATAGATTCACAAATTTTCCAAATATAGATTCACAAATTTCCCAAGTATAGATTCACAAATTTACCAAGTATAGATTCACAAATTTCCCAAGTATAGATTCACAAATATAACAAGTATAGATTCACAACTTTCCCAAGTATAGATTCACAAATTTTCCAAATATAGATTCACAAATTTTCCAAATATAGATTCACAAATTTTCCAAATATAGATTCACAAATTTCCCAAGTATAGATTGACAAATTTCCCAAGTATAAATCCACAAATTTCCCAAGTATAGATTCACAAATTTTCCATGTATAGATTCACAACTTTCCCAAGTATAGATTCACAAATTTTCCAAATATAGATTCACAAATTTTCCAAATATAGATTCACAAATTTTCCAAATATAGATTCACAAATTTCCCAAGTATAGATTGACAAATTTCCCAAGTATAAATCCACAAATTTCCCAAGTATAGATTCACAAATTTTCCATGTATAGATTCACAACTTTCCCAAGTATAGATTCACAAATTTTCCAAATATAGATTCACAAATTTTCCAAATATAGATTCACAAATTTCCCAAGTATAGATTGACAAATTTCCCAAGTATAAATCCACAAATTTCCCAAGTATGATTCACAAATTTCCCAAGTATAGATTCACAAATTTCCCCAGTATAGATTCACAAATTTCCCAAGTATAGATTCACAAATTTCCCAAGTATAGATTCACAAATTTACCAAGTATAGATACACAAATTTCCCAAGTATAGATTCACAAATATAACGAGTATAGATTCACAAATTTCCCAAGTATAGATTCACAAATTTACCAAGTATAGATTCACAAATTTCCCAAGTATAGATTCACAAATATAACAAGTATAGATTCACAAATTTCCCATGTATAGATTCACAAATTTTCCCAAATATAGATTCACAAATTTTCCAAATATAGATTCACAAATTTCCCAAGTATAGATTCACAAATTTACCAAGAATAGATTCACAAATTTCCCAAGTATAGATTCACAAATATAACAAGTATAGATTCACAACTTTCCCAAGTATAGATTCACAAATTTTCCAAATATAGATTCACAAATTTTCCAAATATAGATTCACAAATTTTCCAAATATAGATTCACAAATTTCCCAAGTATAGATTGACAGATTTCCCAAGTATAAATCCACAAATTTCCCAAGTATAGATTCACAAATTTTCCATGTATAGATTCACAACTTTCCCAAGTATAGATTCACAAATTTTCCAAATATAGATTCACAAATTTTCCAAATATAGATTCACAAATTTTCCAAATATAGATTCACAACTTTCCCAAGTATAGATTCACAAATTTTCCAAATATAGATTCACAAATTTTCCAAATATAGATTCACAAATTTTCCAAATATAGATTCACAAATTTCCCAAGTATAGATTGACAAATTTCCCAAGTATAAATCCACAAATTTCCCAAGTATAGATTCACAAATTTTCCATGTATAGATTCACAACTTTCCCAAGTATAGATTCACAAATTTTCCAAATATAGATTCACAAATTTTCCAAATATAGATTCACAAATTTCCCAAGTATAGATTGACAAATTTCCCAAGTATAAATCCACAAATTTCCCAAGTATGATTCACAAATTTCCCAAGTATAGATTCACAAATTTCCCCAGTATAGATTCACAAATTTCCCAAGTATAGATTCACAAATTTCCCAAGTATAGATTCACAAATTTACCAAGTATAGATACACAAATTTCCCAAGTATAGATTCACAAATATAACGAGTATAGATTCACAAATTTCCCAAGTATAGATTCACAAATTTACCAAGTATAGATTCACAAATTTCCCAAGTATAGATTCACAAATATAACAAGTATAGATTCACAAATTTCCCATGTATAGATTCACAAATTTTCCCAAATATAGATTCACAAATTTTCCAAATATAGATTCACAAATTTCCCAAGTATAGATTCACAAATTTACCAAGTATAGATTCACAAATTTCCCAAGTATAGATTCACAAATATAACAAGTATAGATTCACAACTTTCCCAAGTATAGATTCACAAATTTTCCAAATATAGATTCACAAATTTTCCAAATATAGATTCACAAATTTTCCAAATATAGATTCACAAATTTCCCAAGTATAGATTGACAGATTTCCCAAGTATAGATTCACAACTTTCCCAAGTATAGATTCACAAATTTTCCAAATATAGATTCACAAATTTTCCAAATATAGATTCACAAATTTTCCAAATATAGATTCACAAATTTCCCAAGTATAGATTGACAGATTTCCCAAGTATAAATCCACAAATTTCCCAAGTATAGATTCACAAATTTTCCATGTATAGATTCACAACTTTCCCAAGTATAGATTCACAAATTTTCCAAATATAGATTCACAAATTTTCCAAATATAGATTCACAAATTTTCCAAATATAGATTCACAAATTTCCCAAGTATAGATTGACAAATTTCCCAAGTATAAATCCACAAATTTCCCAAGTATAAATCCACAAATTTCCCAAGTATAGATTCACAAATTTTCCATGTATAGATTCACAACTTTCCCAAGTATAGATTCACAAATTTTCCAAATATAGATTCACAAATTTTCCAAATATAGATTCACAAATTTCCCAAGTATAGATTGACAAATTTCCCAAGTATAAATCCACAAATTTCCCAAGTATGATTCACAAATTTCCCAAGTATAGATTCACAAATTTCCCCAGTATAGATTCACAAATTTCCCAAGTATAGATTCACAAATTTCCCAAGTATAGATTCACAAATTTACCAAGTATAGATACACAAATTTCCCAAGTATAGATTCACAAATATAACGAGTATAGATTCACAAATTTCCCAAGTATAGATTCACAAATTTACCAAGTATAGATTCACAAATTTCCCAAGTATAGATTCACAAATATAACAAGTATAGATTCACAAATTTCCCATGTATAGATTCACAAATTTTCCCAAATATAGATTCACAAATTTTCCAAATATAGATTCACAAATTTCCCAAGTATAGATTCACAAATTTACCAAGTATAGATTCACAAATTTCCCAAGTATAGATTCACAAATATAACAAGTATAGATTCACAACTTTCCCAAGTATAGATTCACAAATTTTCCAAATATAGATTCACAAATTTTCCAAATATAGATTCACAAATTTTCCAAATATAGATTCACAAATTTCCCAAGTATAGATTGACAGATTTCCCAAGTATAAATCCACAAATTTCCCAAGTATAGATTCACAAATTTTCCATGTATAGATTCACAACTTTCCCAAGTATAGATTCACAAATTTTCCAAATATAGATTCACAAATTTTCCAAATATAGATTCACAAATTTTCCAAATATAGATTCACAAATTTCCCAAGTATAGATTGACAAATTTCCCAAGTATAAATCCACAAATTTCCCAAGTATAGATTCACAAATTTTTCATGTATAGATTCACAACTTTCCCAAGTATAGATTCACAAATTTTCCAAATATAGATTCACAAATTTTCCAAATATAGATTCACAAATTTCCCAAGTATAGATTGACAAATTTCCCAAGTATAAATCCACAAATTTCCCAAGTATGATTCACAAATTTCCCAAGTAAAGATTCACAAATTTCCCCAGTATAGATTCACAAATTTCCCAAGTATAGATTCACAAATTTCCCAAGTATAGATTCACAAATTTACCAAGTATAGATTCACAAATTTCCCAAGTATAGATTCACAAATATAACAAGTATAGATTCACAAATTTCCCATGTATAGATTCACAAATTTTCCCAAATATAGATTCACAAATTTTCCAAATATAGATTCACAAATTTCCCAAGTATAGATTCACAAATTTACCAAGTATAGATTCACAAATTTCCCAAGTATAGATTCACAAATATAACAAGTATAGATTCACAACTTTCCCAAGTATAGATTCACAAATTTTCCAAATATAGATTCACAAATTTTCCAAATATAGATTCACAAATTTTCCAAATATAGATTCACAAATTTCCCAAGTATAGATTGACAAATTTCCCAAGTATAAATCCACAAATTTCCCAAGTATAGATTCACAAATTTTCCATGTATAGATTCACAACTTTCCCAAGTATAGATTCACAAATTTTCCAAATATAGATTCACAAATTTTCCAAATATAGATTCACAAATTTTCCAAATATAGATTCACAAATTTTCCAAATATAGATTCACAAATTTCCCAAGTATAGATTGACAAATTTCCCAAGTATAAATCCACAAATTTCCCAAGTATAGATTCACAAATTTTCCATGTATAGATTCACAACTTTCCCAAGTATAGATTCACAAATTTTCCAAATATAGATTCACAAATTTTCCAAATATAGATTCACAAATTTCCCAAGTATAGATTGACAAATTTCCCAAGTATAAATCCACAAATTTCCCAAGTATGATTCACAAATTTCCCAAGTATAGATTCACAAATTTCCCCAGTATAGATTCACAAATTTCCCAAGTATAGATTCACAAATTTCCCAAGTATAGATTCACAAATTTACCAAGTATAGATTCACAAATTTCCCAAGTATAGATTCACAAATATAACAAGTATAGATTCACAAATTTCGCATGTATAGATTCACAAATTTTCCCAAATATAGATTCACAAATTTCCCAAGTATAGATTCACAAATTTCCCAAGTATGATTCAAAAATTTCCCAAGTATAGATTCACAAATTTCCCAAGTATAGATTCACAAATTTTCCCAAATATAGATTCACAAATTTCCCAAGTATAGATTCACAAATTTCCCAAGTATAGATTCACAAATTTCCCAAGTATAGACTAACATATTTCCCAAGTATAGATTCACAAATTTCCCAAGTATAGATTCACAACTTTCCCAAGTATAGATTCACAAATTTTCCAAATATAGATTCACTAATTTTCCAAATATAGATTCACAAATTTCCCAAGTATAGATTGACAAATTTCCCAAGTATAAATCCACAAATTTCTCAAGTATAGATTGACAAATTTCCCAAGTATAGATTCACAAATTTCCCAAGTATAGATTGACAAATTTCCCAAGTTTATATAATTCCACTTACCACCTAATGTAAATCATTAGTTATATTCAAAAACGTAATTAAGAAATTTATATTAGACCAATAATTATTATATTACGGTCGAACTATTACTTCCTTATATTATTAATTATTATAGTTATCTAATTTAATTTTTACCTTTGAAATTTGTATTCTACATTTGTTTATCGCGAGGCCTAAAAGTCGCATGTTGACTTGGCCTTAAAAATCTGTATACCTAGTATGTAATGATTGTAATCGAATAATAAATTTAAAAAAAAAAAAAAAAAAAAAAAATTCCCAAGTATGATTCACAAATTTCCCCAATATAGATTCAAAAATTTCCCAAGTATAGATTCACAAATTTCCCAAGTATAGATTCACAAATTTTCCCAAATATAGATTCACAAATTTCCCAAGTATAGATTCACAAATTTCCCAAGTATAGATTCACATATTTCCCAAGTATAGATTCACAAATTTCCCAAGTATAGATTCACAAATTTCCCAAGTATAGATTGACAAATTTCCCAAGTATAAATCCACAAATTTCTCAAGTATAGATTGACAAATTTCCCAAGTATAGATTCACAAATTTTCCAAATATGGATTCACAAATTTTCCAAATATAGATTCACAAATTTTCCAAGTATAGATTCACAAATTTCCCAAGTATAGATTCACAAATTTCCCATGTATAGATTCACAAATTTCCCAAGTATAGATTCACAAATTTTCCAAATATAGATTCACAAATTTTCCATGTATAGATTCACAACTTTCCCAAGTATAGATTCACAAATTTCCCAAATATAGATTCATAAATTTCCCAAGTATAGATTCACAAATTTTCCATGTATAGATTCACAAATTTCCCAACAATAGATTCACAAATTTTCCATGTATAGATTCACAACTTTCCCAAGTATAGATTCACAAATTTCCCAAGTATAGATTCACAAATTTCCCAAGTATAGATTCACAAATTTCTCAAGTATAGATTCACAAATTTCCCAAGTATAGACTAACATATTTCCCAAGTATAGATTCACAAATTTTCCAAATATAGATTCACAAATTTTCCAAATATAGATTCACAAATTTTCCAAATATAGATTCACAAATTTCCCAAGTATAGATTGACAAATTTCCCAAGTATAAATCCACAAATTTCCCAAGTATAAATCCACATATTTCCCAAGTATAGATTCACAAATTTTCCATGTATAGATTCACAACTTTCCCAAGTATAGATTCACAAATTTCCCAAGTATAGATTGACAAATTTTCCAAGTATAAATCCACAAATTTCCCAAGTATGATTCACAAATTTCCCAAGTATAGATTCACAAATTTCCCCAGTATAGATTCACAAATTTCCCAAGTATAGATTCACAAATTTCCCAAGTATGGATTCACAAATTTACGAACTATAAATCCACAAATTTCTCAAGTATAGATTGACAAATTTCCCAAGTATAGATTCACAAATTTTCCAAATATAGATTCACAAATTTTCCAAGTATAGATTCACAAATTTCCCAAGTATAGATTCACAAATTTCCCATGTATAGATTCACAAATTTCCCAAGTATAGATTCACAAATTTTCCAAATATAGATTCACAAATTTTCCATGTTTAGATTCACAACTTTCCCAAGTATAGATTCACAAATTTCCCAAGTATAGATTCACAAATTTCCCAAATATAGATTCACAAATTTCCCAAGTATAGATTCACAAATTTCAAAAGTATAGATTCACAAATATAACAAGTATAGATTCACAAATATAACAAGTATAGATTCACAAATTTCCCATGTATAGATTCACAAATTTCCCATGTATAGATTCACAAATTTCCCAAGTATAGATTCACAAATTTCCCAAGTATGATTCAAAAATTTCCCAAGTATAGATTCACAAATTTCCCAAGTATAGATTCACAAATTTTCCCAAATATAGATTCACAAATTTCCCAAGTATAGATTCACAAATTTCCCAAGTATAGATTCACAAATTTCCCAAGTATAGATTAAAAAATTTCCCAAGTATAGATTCACAAATTTCTCAATTATAGATTCACAAATTTCCCAAGTATAGACTAACATATTTCCCAAGTATAGATTCACAAATTTCCCAAGTAAAGATTCACAAATTTCCAAAGTATAGATTGACAAATTTCCGAAGTATAAATCCACAAATTTCTCAAGTATAGATTGACAAATTTCCCAAGTATAGATTCACAAATTTTCCAAATATAGATTCACAAATTTTCCAAGTATAGATTCACAAATTTCCCAAGTATAGATTCACAAATTTCCCATGTATAGATTCACAAATTTCCCAAGTATAGATTCACAAATTTTCCAAATATAGATTCACAAATTTTCCATGTATAGATTCACAACTTTCCCAAGTATAGATTCACAAATTTCCCAAGTATAGATTCACAAATTTCCCAAATATAGATTCATAAATTTCCCAAGAATAGATTCACAAATTTCCCAAGTATAGATTCACAAATTTCCCGAGTATAGATTTACAAATTTCCCAAGTATAGATTCACAAATTTCTCAAGTATAGATTCACAAATTTCCCAAGTATAGACTAACATATTTCCCAAGTATAGATTCACAACTTTCCCAAGTATAGATTCACAAATTTTCCAAATATAGATTCACAAATTTTCTAAATATAGATTCACAAATTTTCCAAATATAGATTCACAAATTTCCCAAGTATAGATTGACAAATTTCGCCAGTATAAATCCACAAATTTTCCAAATATAGATTCACAAATTTTCCAAATATAGATTGACAAATTTCCCAAGTATAGATTGACAAATTTCCCAAGTATAAATCCACAAATTTCCCAAGTATGATTCACAAATTTCCCAAGTATAGATTCACAAATTTCCCCAGTATAGATTCACAAATTTCCCAAGTATAGATTCACAAATTTCCCAAGTATAGATTCACAAATTTACCAAGTATAGATTCACAAATTTCACAAGTATAGATTCACAAATATAACAAGTATAGATTCACAAATTTCCCATGTATAGATTCACAAATTTTCCCAAATATAGATTCACAAATTTCCCAAGTATAGATTCACAAATTTCCCAAGTATGATTCAAAAATTTCCCAAGTATAGATTCACAAATTTCCCAAGTATAGATTCACAAATTTTCCCAAATATAGATTCACAAATTTTCCAAATATAGAATCACAAATTTCAGAAGTATAGATTCACAAATTTCCCATGTATAGATTCACAAATTTCCCAAGTATAGATTCACAAATTTCCCAAATATAGATTCATAAATTTTCCAAGAATAGATTCACAAATTTCCCAAGTATAGATTCACAAAATTCCCAAGTATAGATTCACAAATTTCCCAAGTATAGATTCACAAATTTCTCAAGTATAGATTCACAAATTTCCCAAGTAAGATTTCACAAATTTCCCAAGTATAAATCCAAAATTTCTCAAGTATAGATTGAAGAATTTCCCAAGTATAGTTTCACAAATTTTCCAAATATAGATTCACAAATTTTCCAAGTATAGATTCACAAATTTCCCAAGTATAGATTCACAAATTTCCCAAGTATAGATTCACAAAATTCCCATGTATAGATTCACAAATTTCCCAAGTATAGATTCACAAATTTCCCAAATATAGATTCATAAATTTCCCAAGAATAGATTCACATATTTCCCAAGTATAGATTCACAAATTTCCCAAGTATAGATTCACAAATTTCCCAAGTATAGATTCACAAATTTCCCAAGTATAGATTCACAAATTTCCCAAGTATAGACTAACATATTTCCCAAGTATAGATTCACAAATTTCCCAAGTATAGATTCACAAATTTTCCAAATATAGATTCACAAATTTTCGGTGTATAGATTCACACTTTTCCCATGTATAGATGCACAAATTTTCCAAATATAGATTCACAAATTTTCCAAATATAGATTCAATAATTTCCCAAGTATAGATTGACAAATTTCCCAAGTATAAATCCACAAATTTCCCAAGTATGATTCACAAATTTCCCAAGAATAGATTCACAAATTTCCCCAGTATAGATTCACAAATTTCCCAAGTATAGATTCACAAATTTCCCAAGTATAGATTCAAAAATTTCCCAAGTATAGATTCACAAATTTCAAAAGTATAGATTCACAAATATAACAAGTATAGATTCACAAATTTCCCATGTATAGATTCACAAATTTCCCATGTATAGATTCACAAATTTCCCAAGTATAGATTCACAAATTTCCCAAGTATGATTCAAAAATTTCCCAAGTATAGATTCACAAATTTCCCAAGTATAGATTCACAAATTTCTCAAGAATAGATTCACAAATTTCCCAAGTATAGACTAACATATTTCCCAAGTATAGATTCACAAATTTCCCAAGTATAGATTCACAAATTTCTCAAGTATAGATTCACAAATTTTCCAAATATAGATTCACAAATTTTCCATGTATAGATTCACAAATTTCCCAAGTATAGATTCACAAATTTCCCAAGTATAGATTCACAAATTTTCCAAATATAGATTCACAAATTTTCCATGAATAGATTCACAACTTTCCCAAGTATAGATTCACAAATTTTCCAAATATAGATTCACAAATTTTCCAAATATAGAATCACAAATTTCAGAAGTATAGATTCACAAATTTCCCATGTATAGATTCACAAATTTCCCAAGTATAAATCCACAAATTTCCCAAGTATGATTCACAAATTTCCCAAGTATAGATTCAAAATTTACCAAGTATAGATTCACAAATTTCCCAAGTATGATTCAAAAATTTCCCAAGTATAGATTCACAAATTTCCCAAGTATAGATTCACAAATTTTCCCAAATATAGATTCACAAATTTCCCAAGTATAGATTCAAAAATTTCTAAAGTATAGATTCACAAATTTCTCAAGTATAGATTCACAAATTTCCCAAGTATAGACTAACATATTTCCCAAGTATAGATTCACAAATTTCCCAAGTATAGATTCACAAATTTCCCAAGTATAGATTCACAAATTTCCCATGCATAGATTCACAAGTTTCCCAAGTATAGATTCACAAATTTCCCAAATATAGATTCATAAATTTCCCAAGAATAGATTCACAAATTTCCCAAGTATAGATTCACAAATTTCCCAAGTATAGACTAACATATTTCCCAAGGATAGATTCACAAATTTCCCGAGTATAGATTCACAAATTTCCCAAGTATAGATTCACAAATTTTCCAAATATAGATTCACAAATTTTCCATGTATAGATTCACAACTTTCCCAAGTATAGATTCACAAATTTTACAAATACAGATTCACAAATTTTCCATGTATAGATTCACAACTTTCCCAAGTATAGATTCACAAATTTTCCAAATACAGATTCACAAATTTTCCAAATATAGATTCACAAATTTCCCAAGTATAGATTGACAAATTTCCCAAGTATAAATCCACAAATTTCCCAAGTATGATTCACAAATTTCCCAAGTATAGATTCACAAATTTACCAAGTATAGATTCACAAATATAACAAGTATAGATTCACAAATTTCCCATGTATAGATTCACAAATTTCCCATGTATAGATTCACAAATTTCCCAAGTATAGATTCACAAATTTCCCAAATATGATTCAAAAATTTCCCAAGTATATATTCACAAATTTCCCAAGTATAGATTCACAAATTTTCCCAAATATATATTCACAAATTTCCCAAGTATAGATTCACAAATTTCCCAAGTATAGATTCACAAATTTCTCAAGTATAGATTCACAAATTTCCCGAGTATAGACTAACATATTTTCCAAGTATAGATTCACAAATTTCCCAAGTATAGATTCACAAATTTCCCATGTATAGATTCACAAATTTCCCAAATATAGATTCATAAATTTCCCAAGAATAGATTCACAAATTTCCCAAGTATAGATTCACAAATTTCCCAAGTATAGATTCACAAATTTCCCAAGTATAGATTCACAAATTTCCCAAGTATAGGTTAACATATTTCCCAAGTGTAGATTCACAAATTTCCCAAGTATAGATTCACAAATTTTCCATGTATAGATTCACAACTTTCCCAAGTATAGATTCACAAATTTTCCAAATATAGATTCACAAATTTTCCAAGTATAGATTCACAAATTTCCCAAGTATAGATTCACAAATTTCCCAAGTATAGATTCACAAATTTCCCATGTATAGATTCACAAATTTCCCAAGTATAGATTCACAAATTTCCCAAATATAGATTCATAAATTTCCCAAGAATATATTCACAAATTTCCCAAGTATAGATTCACAAATTTCCCAAGTATAGATTCACAAATTTCCCAAGTAGAGATTCACAAATTTCTCAAGTATAGATTCACAAATTTCCCAAGTATAGACTAACATATTTCCCGAGTATAGATTCACAAATTTCCCAAGTATAGATTCACAAATTTTCCAAATATCGATTCACAAATTTTCCATGTATAGATTCACACTTTTCCCAAGTATAGATTCACAAATTTTCCAAATATAGATTCACAAATTTTCCAAATATAGATTCAATAATTTCCCAAGTATAGATTGACAAATTTCCCAAGTATAAATCCACAAATTTCCCAAGTATGATTCACAAATTTGCCAAGTATAGATTCACAAATTTCCCCAGTATAGATTCACAAACTTCCCAAGTATAGATTCACAAATTTCCCAAGTATAGATTCACAAATTTCCCAAGTATAGATTCACAAATTTCAAAAGTATAGATTCACAAATATAACAAGTATAGATTCACAAATTTCCCATGTATAGATTCACAAATTTCCCATGTATAGATTCACAAATTTCCCAAGTATAGATTCACAAATTTCCCAAGTATGATTCAAAAATTTGCCAAGTATAGATTCACAAATTTCCCAAGTATAGATTCACAAATTTTCCCAAATATAGATTCACAAATTTCCCAAGTATAGATTCACAAATTTCCCAAGTATAGATTCACAAATTTCTCAATTATAGATTCACAAATTTCCCAAGTATAGACTAACATATTTCCCAAGTATAGATTCACAAATTTCCCAAGTATAGATTCACAAATTTCCCAAGTATAGATTGACAAATTTCCCAAGTATAGATTCACAAATTTTCCAAATATAGATTCACAAATTTTCCAAGTATAGATTCACAAATTTCCCAAGTATAGATTCACAAATTTCCCATGTATAGATTCACAAATTTCCCAAGTATAGATTCACAAATTTTCCAAATATAGATTCACAAATTTCCCAAATATAGATTCATAAATTTCCCAAGAATAGATTCACAAATTTCCCAAGTATATATTGACAAATTTCCCAAGTATAAATCCACAAATTTCTCAAGTATAGATTGACAAATTTCCCAAGTATAGATTCACAAATTTTTCAAATATAGATTCACAAATTTCCCAAGTTTAGATTCACAAATTTCCCAAGTATAGATTCACAAATTTCCCAAGTATAGGTTCACAAATTTCTCAATTATAGATTCACAAATTTCCCAAGTATAGACTAACATATTTCCCAAGTATAGATTCATAAATTTCCCAAGAATAGATTCACAAATTTCCCAAGTATAGATTCACAAATTTCCCAAGTATAGATTCACAAATTTCCCAAATATAGATTCACAAATTTCCCAAGTATAGATTAACATATTTCCCAAGTATAGATTCACAAATTTCCCAAGTATAGATTCACAAATTTTCCATGTATAGATTCACAACTTTCCCAAGTATAGATTCACAAATTTTCCAAATATAGATTCACAAATTTTCCAAGTATAGATTCACAAATTTCCCAAGTATAGATTCACAAATTTCCCATGTATAGATTCACAAATTTCCCAAGTATAGATTCACAAATTTCCCAAATATAGATTCATAAATTTCCCAAGAATATATTCACAAATTTCCCAAGTATAGATTCACAAATTTCCCAAGTATAGATTCACAAATTTCCCAAGTATAGATTCACAAATTTCTCAAGTATAGATTCACAAATTTCCCAAGTATAGACTAACATATTTCCCAAGTATAGATTCACAAATTTCCCAAGTATAGATTCACAAATTTTCCAAATATCGATTCACAAATTTTCCATGTATAGATTCACACTTTTCCCAAGTATAGATTCACAAATTTTCCAAATATAGATTCACAAATTTTCCAAATATAGATTCAATAATTTCCCAAGTATAGATTGACAAATTTCCCAAGTATAAATCCACAAATTTCCCAAGTATGATTCACAAATTTGCCAAGTATAGATTCACAAATTTCCCCAGTATAGATTCACAAATTTCCCAAGTATAGATTCACAAATTTCCCAAGTATAGATTCACAAATTTCCCAAGTATAGATTCACAAATTTCCCAAGTATAGATTCACAAATTTCAAAAGTATAGATTCACAAATATAACAAGTATAGATTCACAAATTTCCCATGTATAGATTCACAAATTTCCCAAGTATAGATTCACAAATTTCCCAAGTATGATTCAAAAATTTGCCAAGTATAGATTCACAAATTTCCCAAGTATAGATTCACAAATTTTCCCAAATATAGATTCACAAATTTCCCAAGTATAGATTCACAAATTTCCCAAGTATAGATTCACAAATTTCTCAATTATAGATTCACAAATTTCCCAAGTATAGACTAACATATTTCCCAAGTATAGATTCACAAATTTCCCAAGTATAGATTCACAAATTTCCCAAGTATAGATTGACAAATTTCCCAAGTATAAATCCACAAATTTCTCAAGTATAGATTGACAAATTTCCCAAGTATAGATTCACAAATTTTCCAAATATAGATTCACAAATTTTCCAAGTATAGATTCACAAATTTCCCAAGTATAGATTCACAAATTTCCCATGTATAGATTCACAAATTTCCCAAGTATAGATTCACAAATTTTCCAAATATAGATTCCCAAATTTCCCAAATATAGATTCATAAATTTCCCAAGAATAGATTCACAAATTTCCCAAGTATAGATTGACAAATTTCCCAAGTATAAATCCACAAATTTCTCAAGTATAGATTGACAAATTTCCCAAGTATAGATTCACAAATTTCCCAAGTATAGATTGACAAATTTCCCAAGTATAAATCCACAAATTTCTCAAGTATAGATTGACAAATTTCCCAAGTATAGATTCACAAATTTCCCAAGTATAGATTGACAAATTTCCCAAGTATAAATCCACAAATTTCTCAAGTATAGATTCACAAATTTCTCAAGTATAGATTCACAAATTTCCCGAGTATAGACTAACATATTTTCCAAGTATAGATTCACAAATTTCCCAAGTATAGATTCACAAATTTCCCATGTATAGATTCACAAATTTCCCAAATATAGATTCATAAATTTCCCAAGAATAGATTCACAAATTTCCCAAGTATAGATTCACAAATTTCCCAAGTATAGATTCACAAATTTCCCAAGTATAGATTCACAAATTTCCCAAGTATAGGTTAACATATTTCCCAAGTATAGATTCACAAATTTCCCAAGTATAGATTCACAAATTTTCCATGTATAGATTCACAACTTTCCCAAGTATAGATTCACAAATTTTCCAAATATAGATTCACAAATTTTCCAAGTATAGATTCACAAATTTCCCAAGTATAGATTCACAAATTTCCCAAGTATAGATTCACAAATTTCCCATGTATAGATTCACAAATTTCCCAAGTATAGATTCACAAATTTCCCAAATATAGATTCATAAATTTCCCAAGAATATATTCACAAATTTCCCAAGTATAGATTCACAAATTTCCCAAGTATAGATTCACAAATTTCCCAAGTATAGATTCACAAATTTCTCAAGTATAGATTCACAAATTTCCCAAGTATAGACTAACATATTTCCCAAGTATAGATTCACAAATTTCCCAAGTATAGATTCACAAATTTTCCAAATATCGATTCACAAATTTTCCATGTATAGATTCACACTTTTCCCAAGTATAGATTCACAAATTTTCCAAATATAGATTCAATAATTTCCCAAGTATAGATTGACAAATTTCCCAAGTATAGATTGACAAATTTCCCAAGTATAAATCCACAAATTTCCCAAGTATGATTCACAAATTTGCCAAGTATAGATTCACAAATTTCCCCAGTATAGATTCACAAATTTCCCAAGTATAGATTCACAAATTTCCCAAGTATAGATTCACAAATTTCCCAAGTATAGATTCACAAATTTCAAAAGTATAGATTCACAAATATAACAAGTATAGATTCACAAATTTCCCATGTATAGATTCACAAATTTCCCATGTATAGATTCACAAATTTCCCAAGTATAGATTCACAAATTTCCCAAGTATGATTCAAAAATTTGCCAAGTATAGATTCACAAATTTCCCAAGTATAGATTCACAAATTTTCCCAAATATAGATTCACAAATTTCCCAAGTATAGATTCACAAATTTCCCAAGTATAGATTCACAAATTTCTCAATTATAGATTCACAAATTTCCCAAGTATAGACTAACATATTTCCCAAGTATAGATTCACAAATTTCCCAAGTATAGATTCACAAATTTCGCAAGTATAGATTGAATAATTTCCCAAGTATAAATCCACAAATTTCTCAAGTATAGATTGACAAATTTCCCAAGTATAGATTCACAAGTTTTCCAAATATAGATTCACAAATTTTCCAAGTATAGATTCACAAATTTCCCAAGTATAGATTCACAAATTTCCCATGTATAGATTCACAAATTTCCCAAGTATAGATTCACAAATTTTCCAAATATAGATTCACAAATTTCCCAAATATAGATTCATAAATTTCCCAAGAATAGATTCACAAATTTCCCAAGTATAGATTGACAAATTTCCCAAGTATAAATCCACAAATTTCTCAAGTATAGATTGACAAATTTCCCAAGTATAGATTCACAAATTTTTCAAATATAGATTCACAAATTTCCCAAGTTTAGATTCACAAATTTCCCAAGTATAGATTCACAAATTTCCCAAGTATAGGTTCACAAATTTCTCAATTATAGATTCACAAATTTCCCAAGTATAGACTAACATATTTCCCAAGTATAGATTCATAAATTTCCCAAGAATAGATTCACAAATTTCCCAAGTATAGATTCACAAATTTCCCAAGTATAGATTCACAAATTTCCCAAGTATAGATTAACATATTTCCCAAGTATAGATTCACAAATTTCCCAAGTATAGATTCACAAATTTTCCATGTATAGATTCACAACTTTCCCAAGTATAGATTCACAAATTTTCCAAATATAGATTCACAAATTTTCCAAGTATAGATTCACAAATTTCCCAAGTATAGATTCACAAATTTCCCATGTATAGATTCACAAATTTCCCAAGTATAGATTCACAAATTTCCCAAATATAGATTCATAAATTTCCCAAGAATATATTCACAAATTTCCCAAGTATAGATTCACAAATTTCCCAAGTATAGATTCACAAATTTCCCAAGTATAGATTCACAAATTTCTCAAGTATAGATTCACAAATTTCCCAAGTATAGACTAACATATTTCCCAAGTATAGATTCACAAATTTCCCAAGTATAGATTCACAAATTTTCCAAATATCGATTCACAAATTTTCCATGTATAGATTCACACTTTTCCCAAGTATAGATTCACAAATTTTCCAAATATAGATTCACAAATTTTCCAAATATAGATTCAATAATTTCCCAAGTATAGATTGACAAATTTCCCAAGTATAAATCCACAAATTTCCCAAGTATGATTCACAAATTTGCCAAGTATAGATTCACAAATTTCCCCAGTATAGATTCACAAATTTCCCAAGTATAGATTCACAAATTTCCCAAGTATAGATTCACAAATTTCCCAAGTATAGATTCACAAATTTCCCAAGTATAGATTCACAAATTTCAAAAGTATAGATTCACAAATATAACAAGTATAGATTCACAAATTTCCCATGTATAGATTCACAAATTTCCCAAGTATAGATTCACAAATTTCCCAAGTATGATTCAAAAATTTGCCAAGTATAGATTCACAAATTTTCCAAGTATAGATTCACAAATTTTCCCAAATATAGATTCACAAATTTCCCAAGTATAGATTCACAAATTTCTCAATTATAGATTCACAAATTTCCCAAGTATAGACTAACATATTTCCCAAGTATAGATTCACAAATTTCCCAAGTATAGATTCACAAATTTCCCAAGTATAGATTGACAAATTTCCCAAGTATAAATCCACAAATTTCTCAAGTATAGATTGACAAATTTCCCAAGTATGGATTCACAAATTTTCCAAATATAGATTCACAAATTTTCCAAGTATAGATTCACAAATTTCCCAAGTATAGATTCACAAATTTCCCATGTATAGATTCACAAATTTCCCAAGTATAGATTCACAAATTTTCCAAATATAGATTCCCAAATTTCCCAAATATAGATTCATAAATTTCCCAAGAATAGATTCACAAATTTCCCAAGTATAGATTGACAAATTTCCCAAGTATAAATCCACAAATTTCTCAAGTATAGATTGACAAATTTCCCAAGTATAGATTCACAAATTTCCCAAGTATAGATTGACAAATTTCCCAAGTATAAATCCACAAATTTCTCAAGTATAGATTGACAAATTTCCCAAGTATAGATTCACAAATTTTCCAAATATAGATTCACAAATTTTCCAAGTATAGATTCACAAATTTCCCAAGTATAGATTCACAAATTTCCCATGTATAGATTCACAAATTTCCCAAGTATAGATTCACAAATTTTCCAAATATAGATTCACAAATTTTCCAAGTATAGATTCACAAATTTCCCAAGTATAGATTCACAAATTTCCCATGTATAGATTCACAAATTTCCCAAGTATAGATTCACAAATTTCCCAAATATAGATTCATAAATTTCCCAAGAATATATTCACAAATTTCCCAAGTATAGATTCACAAATTTCCCAAGTATAGATTCACAAATTTCCCAAGTATAGATTCACAAATTTCTCAAGTATAGATTCACAAATTTCCCAAGTATAGACTAACATATTTCCCAAGTATAGATTCACAAATTTCCCAAGTATAGATTCACAAATTTTCCAAATATCGATTCACAAATTTTCCATGTATAGATTCACACTTTTCCCAAGTATAGATTCACAAATTTTCCAAATATAGATTCACAAATTTTCCAAATATAGATTCAATAATTTCCCAAGTATAGATTGACAAATTTCCCAAGTATAAATCCACAAATTTCCCAAGTATGATTCACAAATTTGCCAAGTATAGATTCACAAATTTCCCCAGTATAGATTCACAAATTTCCCAAGTATAGATTCACAAATTTCCCAAGTATAGATTCACAAATTTCCCAAGTATAGATTCACAAATTTCCCAAGTATAGATTCACAAATTTCAAAAGTATAGATTCACAAATATAACAAGTATAGATTCACAAATTTCCCATGTATAGATTCACAAATTTCCCAAGTATAGATTCACAAAATTCCCAAGTATGATTCAAAAATTTGCCAAGAATAGATTCACAAATTTCCCAAGTATAGATTGACAAATTTCCCAAGTATAAATCCACAAATTTCTCAAGTATAGATTGACAAATTTCCCAAGTATAGATTCACAAATTTTCCAAATATAGATTCACAAATTTCCCAAGTATAGATTCACAAATTTCCCAAGTATAGATTCACAAATTTCCCAAGTATAGATTCACAAATTTCCCAAGTATAGATTCACAAATTTCAAAAGTATAGATTCACAAATATAACAAGTATAGATTCACAAATTTCCCATGTATAGATTCACAAATTTCCCAAGTATAGATTCACAAAATTCCCAAGTATGATTCAAAAATTTGCCAAGAATAGATTCACAAATTTCCCAAGTATAGATTCACAAATTTTCCCAAATATAGATTCACAAATTTCCCAAGTATAGATTCACAAATTTCCCAAGTATAGATTCACAAATTTCTCAATTATAGATTCACAAATTTCCCAAGTATAGACTAACATATTTCCCAAGTATAGATTCACAAATTTCCCAAGTATAGATTCACAAATTTCCCAAGTATAGATTGACAAATTTCCCAAGTATAAATCCACAAATTTCTCAAGTATAGATTGACAAATTTCCCAAGTATAGATTCACAAATTTTCCAAATATAGATTCACAAATTTTCCAAGTATAGATTCACAAATTTCCCAAGTATAGATTCACAAATTTCCCATGTATAGATTCACAAATTTCCCAAGTATAGATTCACAAATTTTCCAAATATAGATTCCCAAATTTCCCAAATATAGATTCATAAATTTCCCAAGAATAGATTCACAAATTTCCCAAGTATAGATTGACAAATTTCCCAAGTATAAATCCACAAATTTCTCAAGTATAGATTGACAAATTTCCCAAGTATAGATTCACAAATTTCCCAAGTATAGATTGACAAATTTCCCAAGTATAAATCCACAAATTTCTCAAGTATAGATTGACAAATTTCCCAAGTATAGATTCACAAATTGTCCAAATATAGATTCACAAATTTTCCAAGTATAGATTCACAAATTTCCCAAGTATAGATTCACAAATTTCCCATGTATAGATTCACAAATTTCCCAAGTATAGATTCACAAATTTTCCAAATATAGATTCACAAATTTTCCATGTATAGATTCACAACTTTTCCAAGTAAAGATTCACAAATTTCCCAAGTATAGATTCACAAATTTCCAAAATATAGATTCATAAATTTCCCAAGAATAGATTCACAAATTTCCCAAGTATAGATTCACAAATTTCCCAAGTATAGATTCACAAATTTCCCAAGTATAGACTAACATATTTTCCAAGTATAGATTCACAAATTTCCCAAGTATAGATTCACAAATTTCCCATGTATAGATTCACAAATTTCCCAAGTATAGATTCACAAATTTCCCAAATATAGATTCATAAATTTCCCAAGAATAGATTCACAAATTTCCCAAGTATAGATTCACAAATTTCCCAAGTATAGATTCACAAATTTCCCAAGTATAGATTCACAAATTTCTCAAGTATAGATTCACAAATTTCCCAAGTATAGATTAACATATTTCCCAAGTATAGATTCACAAATTTCCCAAGTATAGATTCACAAATTTTCCATGTATAGATTCACAACTTTCCCAAGTATAGATTCACAAATTTTCCAAATATAGATTCACAAATTTTCCAAGTATAGATTCACAAATTTCCCAAGTATAGATTCACAAATTTCCCATGTATAGATTCACAAATTTCCCAAGTATAGATTCACAAATTTCCCAAATATAGATTCATAAATTTCCCAAGAATATATTCACAAATTTCCCAAGTATAGATTCACAAATTTCCCAAGTATAGATTCACAAATTTCCCAAGTATAGATTCACAAATTTCTCAAGTATAGATTCACAAATTTTCCAAATATCGATTCACAAATTTTCCATGTATAGATTCACACTTTTCCCAAGTATAGATTCACAAATTTTCCAAATATAGATTCAATAATTTCCCAAGTATAGATTGACAAATTTCCCAAGTATAAATTCAAAAATTTGCCAAGTATAGATTCACAAATTTCCCCAGTATAGATTCACAAATTTCCCAAGTATAGATTCACAAATTTCCCAAGTATAGATTCACAAATTTCCCAAGTATAGATTCACAAATTTCAAAAGTATAGATTCACAAATATAACAAGTACAGATTCACAAATTTCCCATGTATAGATTCACAAATTTCCCATGTATAGATTCACACTTTTCCCAAGTATAGATTCACAAATTTTCCAAATATAGATTCAATAATTTCCCAAGTATAGATTGACAAATTTCCCAAGTATAAATTCAAAAATTTGCCAAGTATAGATTCACAAATTTCCCCAGTATAGATTCACAAATTTCCCAAGTATAGATTCACAAATTTCCCAAGTATAGATTCACAAATTTCCCAAGTATAGATTCACAAATTTCAAAAGTATAGATTCACAAATATAACAAGTACAGATTCACAAATTTCCCATGTATAGATTCACAAATTTCCCATGTATAGATTCACAAATTTCCCAAGTATAGATTCACAAATTTCCCAAGTATGATTCAAAAATTTGCCAAGTATAGATTCACAAATTTCCCAAGTATAGATTCACAAATTTTCCCAAATATAGATTCACAAATTTCCCAAGTATAGATTCACAAATTTCCCAGGTATAGATTCACAAATTTCCCAAGTTTAGATTCACAAATTTCCCAAGTATAGATTCACAAATTTCCCAAGTATAGATTCACAAATTTCTCAATTATAGATTCACAAATTTCCCAAGTATAGACTAACATATTTCCCAAGTATAGATTCACAAATTTCCCAAGTATAGATTCACAAATTTTCCAAATATCGATTCACAAATTTTCCATGTATAGATTCACACTTTTCCCAAGTATAGATTCACAAATTTTCCAAATATAGATTCACAAATTTCCCAAGTATAGACTAACATATTTCCCAAGTATAGATTCACAAATTTCCCAAGTATAGATTCACAAATTTTCCAAATATCGATTCACAAATTTTCCATGTATAGATTCACACTTTTCCCAAGTATAGATTCACAAATTTTCCAAATATAGATTCACAAATTTTCCAAATATAGATTCAATAATTTCCCAAGTATAGATTGACAAATTTCCCAAGTATAAATCCACAAATTTCCCAAGTATGATTCACAAATTTGCCAAGTATAGATTCACAAATTTCCCCAGTATAGATTCACAAATTTCCCAAGTATAGATTCACAAATTTCCCAAGTATAGATTCACAAATTTCCCAAGTATAGATTCACAAATTTCAAAAGTATAGATTCACAAATATAACAAGTATAGATTCACAAATTTCCCATGTATAGATTCACAAATTTCCCATGTATAGATTCACAAATTTCCCAAGTATAGATTCACAAATTTCCCAAGTATGATTCAAAAATTTGCCAAGTATAGATTCACAAATTTCCCAAGTATAGATTCACAAATTTTCCCAAATATAGATTCACAAATTTCCCAAGTATAAATTCACAAATTTCCCAAGTTTAGATTCACAAATTTCCCAAGTATAGATTCACAAATTTCCCAAGTATAGATTCACAAATTTCTCAATTATAGATTCACAAATTTCCCAAGTATAGACTAACATATTTCCCAAGTATAGATTCACAAATTTCCCAAGTATAGATTCACAAATTTCCCAAGTATAGATTGACAAATTTCCCAAGTATAAATCCACAAATTTCTCAAGTATAGATTGACAAATTTCCCAAGTATAGATTCACAAATTTTCCAAATATAGATTCACAAATTTTCCAAGTATAGATTCACAAATTTCCCAAGTATAGATTCACAAATTTCCCATGTATAGATTCACAAATTTCCCAAGTATAGATTCACAAATTTCCCAAATATAGATTCATAAATTTCCCAAGAATAGATTCACAAATTTCCCAAGTATAGATTCACAAATTTCCCAAGTATAGATTCACAAATTTCCCAAGTATAGATTCACAAATTTCTCAAGTATAGATTCACAAATTTCCCAAGTATAGATTAACATATTTCCCAAGTATAGATTCACAAATTTTCCATGTATAGATTCACAACTTTCCCAAGTATAGATTCACAAATTTTCCAAATATAGATTCACAAATTTTCCAAGTATAGATTCACAAATTTCCCAAGTATAGATTCACAAATTTCCCAAGTATAGATTGACAAATTTCCCAAGTATAAATCCACAAATTTCTCAAGTATAGATTGACAAATTTCCCAAGTATAGATTCATAAATTTCCCAAGAATAGATTCACAAATTTCCCAAGTATAGATTCACAAATTTCCCAAGTATAGATTCACAAATTTCCCAAGTATAGATTCACAAATTTCTCAAGTATAGATTCACAAATTTCCCAAGTATAGATTAACATATTTCCCAAGTATAGATTCACAAATTTTCCATGTATAGATTCACAACTTTCCCAAGTATAGATTCACAAATTTTCCAAATATAGATTCACAAATTTTCCAAGTATAGATTCACAAATTTCCCAAGTATAGATTCACAAATTTCCCAAGTATAGATTGACAAATTTCCCAAGTATAAATCCACAAATTTCTCAAGTATAGATTGACAAATTTCCCAAGTATAGATTCACAAATTTTCCAAATATAGATTCACAAATTTTCCAAATATAGATTCACAAATTTTCCAAGTATAGATTCACAAATTTCCCAAGTATAGATTCACAAATTTCCCATGTATAGATTCACAAATTTTCCAAGTATAAATTCCCAAATTTCCCAAATATAGATTCATAAATGTCCCAAGAATAGATTCATAAATTTCCCAAGTATAAATTCCAAATTTCCCAAGTATAGATTCACAAATTTCCCAAGTATAGATTCACAAATTTCTCAAGTATAGATTCACAAATTTCCCAAGTATAGACTAACATATTTCCCAAGTATAGATTCACAAATTTCCCAAGTATAGATTCACAAATTTCCCAAGTATAGATTCACAAATTTTCCATGTATAGATTCACAACTTTCCCAAGTATAGATTCACAAATTTTCCAAATATAGATTCACAAATTTTCCAAATATAGATTCACAAATTTCCCAAGTATAGATTGACAAATTTCCCAAGTATAAATCCACAAATTTCTCAAGTATGATTCACAAATTTTCCAAGTATAGATTCACAAATTTCCCCAGTATAGATTCACAAATTTCCCAAGTATAGATTCACAAATTTCCCAAGTATGGATTCACAAATTTCCCAAGTATAGATTCACAAATTTCCCAAGTATAGATTCACAAATATAACAAGTATAGATTCACAAATTTCCCATGTATAGATTCACAAATTTCCCATGTATAGATTCACAAATTTCCCAAGTATAGATTCACAAATTTCCCAAGTATGATTCAAAAATTTCCCAAGTATAGATTCACAAATTTCCCAAATATAGATTCACAAATTTCTCAAGTATAGATTCACAAATTTCCCAAGTATAGACTAACATATTTCCCAAGTATAGATTCACAAATTTCCCAAGTATAGATTCACAAATTTCCCATGTATAGATTCACAAATTTCCCATGTATAGATTCACAAATTTCCCATGTATAGATTCACAAATTTCCCAAGTATGATTCAAAAATTTCCCAAGTATAGATTCACAAATTTCCCAAGTATAGATTCACAAATTTCTCAAGTATAGATTCACAAATTTCCCAAGTATAGACTAACATATTTCCAAGTATAGATTCACAAATTTCCCAAGTATAGATTCACAAATTTTCCAAATATAGATTCAGAAATTTTCCATGTATAGATTCACAACTTTCCCAAGTATAGATTCACAAATTTTCCAAATATAGATTCACAAATTATCCAAATATAGATTCACAAATTTCCCAAGTATAGATTGACAAATTTCCCAAGTATAAATCCACAAATTTCTCAAGTATAGATTGTCAAATTTCCCAAGTATAGATTCACAAATTTTCCAATTATAGATTCACAAATTTTCCAAGTATAGATTCACAAATTTCCCATGTATAGATTCACAAATTTCCCATGTATAGATTCACAAATTTCCCAAGTATAGATTCACAAATTTCCCAAATATAGATTCATAAATTTCCCAAGGATAGATTGACAAATTTCCCAAGTATAGATTGACAAATTTCACAAGTATAGATTCACAAATTTTCCAAATATAGATTCATAAATTTCCCAAGGATAGATCCACAAATTTCTCAAGTATAGATTGACAAATTTCACAAGTATAGATTCACAAATTTTCCAAATATAGATTCACAAATTTACCAAGTATAGATTCACAAATTTCCCAGGTATAGATTCACAAATTTCCCAAGTATAGATTCACAAATATAACAAGTATAGATTCACAAATTTCCCAAGTATAGATTGACAAATTTCCCAAGTATAAATCCACAAATTTCTCAAGTATAGATTGACAAATTTCCCAAGTATAGATTCACAAATTTTCCAAATATAGATTCACAAATTTTCCAAGTATAGATTCACAAATTTCCCAAGTATAGATTCATAAATTTCCCATGTATAGATTCACAAATTTCCCAAGTATAGATTCACAAATTTTCCCAAATATAGATTCACAAATTTCTCAAGTATAGATTCACAAATTTCCCAAGCATAGACTAACATATTTCCCAAGTATAGATTCACAAATTTCCCAAGTATAGATTCACAAATTTCCCATGTATAGATTCACAAATTTCCCATGTATAGATTCACAAATTTCCCATGTATAGATTCACAAATTTCCCAAGTATGATTCAAAAATTTCCCAAGTATAGATTCACAAATTTCCCAAGTATAGATTCACAAATTTCTCAAGTATAGATTCACAAATTTCCCAAGTATAGACTAACATATTTCCAAGTATAGATTCACAAATTTCCCAAGTATAGATTCACAAATTTTCCAAATATAGATTCAGAAATTTTCCATGTATAGATTCACAACTTTCCCAAGTATAGATTCACAAATTTTCCAAATATAGATTCACAAATTATCCAAATATAGATTCACAAATTTCCCAAGTATAGATTGACAAATTTCCCAAGTATAAATCCACAAATTTCTCAAGTATAGATTGTCAAATTTCCCAAGTATAGATTCACAAATTTTCCAATTATAGATTCACAAATTTTCCAAGTATAGATTCACAAATTTCCCAAGTATAGATTCACAAATTTCCCATGTATAGATTCACAAATTTCCCAAGTATAGATTCACAAATTTCCCAAATATAGATTCATAAATTTCCCAAGGATAGATTGACAAATTTCCCAAGTATAGATTGACAAATTTCACAAGTATAGATTCACAAATTTTCCAAATATAGATTCATAAATTTCCCAAGGATAGATCCACAAATTTCTCAAGTATAGATTCACAAATTTTCCAAATATAGATTCACAAATTTCCCAAGTATAGATTCACAAATTTCCCAGGTATAGATTCACAAATTTCCCAAGTATAGATTCACAAATATAACAAGTATAGATTCACAAATTTCCCATGTATAGATTCACAAATTTCCCATGTATAGATTCACAAATTTCCCAAGTATAGATTCACAAATTTCCCAAGTATGATTCAAAAATTTCCCAAGTATAGATTCACAAATTTCCCAAGTATAGATTCACAAATTTCCCAAGTATAGATTGACAAATTTCCCAAGTATAAATCCACAAATTTCTCAAGTATAGATTGAAAAATTTCCCAAGTATAGATTCACAAATTTTCCAAATATAGATTCACAAATTTTCCAAATATAGATTCACAAATTTTCCAAGTATAGATTCACAAATTTCCCAAGTATAGATTCACAAATTTCCCATGTATAGATTCACAAATTTCCCAAGTATAAATTCACAAATTTCCCAAATATAGATTCATAAATGTCCCAAGAATAGATTCACAAATTTCCCAAGTATAAATTCCAAATTTCCCAAGTATAGATTCACAAATTTCCCAAGTATAGATTCACAAATTTCTCAAGTATAGATTCACAAATTTCCCAAGTATAGACTAACATATTTCCCAAGTATAGATTCACAAATTTCCCAAGTATAGATTCACAAATTTCCCAAGTATAGATTCACAAATTTTCCAAATATAGATTCACAAATTTTCCATGTATAGATTCACAACTTTCCCAAGTATAGATTCACAAATTTTCCAAATATAGATTCACAAATTTTCCAAATATAGATTCACAAATTTCCCAAGAATAGATTGACAAATTTCCCAAGTATAAATCCACAAATTTCCCAAGTATGATTCACAAATTTCCCAAGTATAGATTCACAAATTTCCCCAGTATAGATTCACAAATTTCCCAAGTATAGATTCACAAATTTCCCAAGTATGGATTCACAAATTTCCCAAGTATAGATTCACAAATTTCCCAAGTATAGATTCACAATTATAACAAGTATAGATTCACAAATTTCCCATGTATAGATTCACAAATTTCCCATGTATAGATTCACAAATTTCCCAAGTATAGATTCACAAATTTCCCAAATATAGATTCATAAATTTCCCAAGGATAGATTGACAAATTTCCCAAGTATAGATTGACAAATTTCACAAGTATAGATTCACAAATTTTCCAAATATAGATTCATAAATTTCCCAAGGATAGATCCACAAATTTCTCAAGTATAGATTGACAAATTTCACAAATATAGATTCACAAATTTCTCAAGTATAGATTCACAAATTTCCCAAGTATAGACTAACATATTTCCCAAGTATAGATTCACAAATTTCCCAAGTATAGATTCACAAATTTCCCATGTATAGATTCACAAATTTCCCATGTATAGATTCACAAATTTCCCAAGTATGATTCAAAAATTTCCCAAGTATAGATTCACAAATTTCCCAAGTATAGATTCACAAATTTCTCAAGTATAGATTCACAAATTTCCCAAGTATAGACTAACATATTTCCAAGTATAGATTCACAAATTTTCCAAATATAGATTCACAAATTATCCAAATATAGATTCACAAATTTCCCAAGTATAGATTGACAAATTTCCCAAGTATAAATCCACAAATTTCTCAAGTATAGATTGTCAAATTTCCCAAGTAGAGATTCACAAATTTTCCAATTATAGATTCACAAATTTTCCAAGTATAGATTCACAAATTTCCCAAGTATAGATTCACAAATTTCCCATGTATAGATTCACAAATTTCCCAAGTATAGATTCACAAATTTCCCAAATATAGATTCATAAATTTCCCAAGGATAGATTGACAAATTTCCCAAGTATAGATTGACAAATTTCACAAGTATAGATTCACAAATTTTCCAAATATAGATTCATAAATTTCCCAAGGATAGATCCACAAATTTCTCAAGTATAGATTGACAAATTTCACAAGTATAGATTCACAAATTTTCCAAATATAGATTCACAAATTTCCCAAGTATAGATTCACAAATTTCCCAGGTATAGATTCACAAATTTCCCAAGTATAGATTCACAAATATAACAAGTATAGATTCACAAATTTCCCATGTATAGATTCACAAATTTCCCATGTATAGATTCACAAATTTCCCAAGTATAGATTCACAAATTTCCCAAGTATGATTCAAAAATTTCCCAAGTATAGATTCACAAATTTCCCAAGTATAGATTCACAAATTTTCCCAAATATAGATTCACAAATTTCCCAAGTATAGATTCACAAATTTCCCAAGTATAGACTAACATATTTCCCAAGTATAGATTCACAAATTTCCCATGTATAGATTCACAAATTTCCCATGTATAGACTCACAAATTTCCCAAGCATAGATTCACAAATTTCCCAAGTATTATTCAAAAATTTCCCAAGTGTAGATTCACAAATTTCCCAAGTATAGATTCACAAATTTCCCAAGTATGATTCAAAAATTTCCCAAGTATGATTCACAACTTTCCCAAGTATAGATTCACAAATTTCCCAAGTATAGATTCACAAATTTCCCAAGTATAGATTCACAAATTTCTCAAGTATAGATTCACAAATTTCCCAAGTATAGACTAACATATTTCCCAAGTATAGATTCACAACTTTCCCAAGTATAGATTCACAAATTTTCCAAATATAGATTCACAAATTTTCCAAATATAGATTCACAAATTTTCCAAATATAGTTTCACAAATTTCCCAAGTATAGATTGACAAATTTCCCAAGTATAAATCCACAAATTTCCCAAGTATAGATTCACAAATTTTCCATGTATAGATTCACAACTTTCCCAAGTATAGATTCACAAATTTTCCAAATATAGATTCACCAATTTTCCAAATATAGATTCACAAATTTCCCAAGTATAGATTGACAAATTTTCCAAGTATAAATCCACAAATTTCCCAAGTATGATTCACAAATTTCCCAAGTATAGATTCACAAATTTCCCCAGTATAGATTCACAAATTTCCCAAGTATAGATTCACAAATTTCCCAAGTATAGATTCACAAATTTACCAAGTATAGATTCACAAATTTCCCAAGTATAGATTCACAAATATAACAAGTATAGATTCACAAATTTCCCATGTATAGATTCACAAATTTTCCCAAATATAGATTCACAAATTTCCCAAGTATAGATTCACAAATTTCCCAAGTATGATTCAAAAATTTCCCAAGTATAGATTCACAAATTTCCCAAGTATAGATTCACAAATTTTCCCAAATATAGATTCACAAATTTCCCAAGTATAGATTCACAAATTTCCCAAGTATAGATTCACCAATTTCCCATGTATAGATTCACAAATTTCCCAAGTATAGATTCACAAATTTCCCAGGTATAGATTCACAAATTTCCCAAGTATAGATTCACAAATATAACAAGTATAGATTCACAAATTTCCCATGTATAGATTCACAAATTTCCCAAGTATAGATTCACAAATTTCCCAAGTATGATTCAAAAATTTCCCAAGTATAGATTCACAAATTTCCCAAGTATAGATTCAAATTTTCCCAAATATAGATTCACAAATTTCCCAAGTATAGATTCACAAATTTCCCAAGTATAGACTAACATATTTCCCAAGTATAGATTCACAAATTTCCCAAGTATAGATTCACAAATTTCCCATGTAGAGATTCACAAATTTCCCATGTATAGATTCACAAATTTCCCAAGCATAGATTCACAAATTTCCCAAGTATTATTCAAAAATTTCCCAAGTGTAGATTCACAAATTTCCCAAGTATAGATTCACAAATTTCCCAAGTATGATTCAAAAATTTCCCAAGTATGATTCACAACTTTCCCAAGTATAGATTCACAAATTTCCCAAGCATAGATTCACAAATTTCCCAAATATATATTCATAAATTTCCCAAGAATAGATTCACAATTTTCCCAAGTATAGATTCACAAATTTCCCAAGTATAGATTCACAAATTTCCCAAGTATAGATTCACAAATTTCCCAAGTATAGACTAACATATTTCCCAAGTATAGATTCACAACTTTCCCAAGTATAGATTCACAAATTTTCCAAATATAGATTCACAAATTTTCCAAATATAGATTCACAAATTTTCCAAATATAGATTCACAAATTTCCCAAGCATAGATTGACAAATTTCCCAAGTATAAATCCACAAATTTCCCAAGTATAGATTCACAAATTTTCCATGTATAGATTCACAACTTTCCCAAGTATAGATTCACAAATTTTCCAAATATAGATTCACCAATTTTCCAAATATAGATTCACCAATTTTCCAAATATAGATTCACAAATTTCCCAAGTATAGATTGACAAATTTTCCAAGCATAAATCCACAAATTTCCCAAGTATGATTCACAAATTTCCCAAGTATAGATTCACAAATTTCCCCAGTATAGATTCACAAATTTCCCAAGTATAGATTCACAAATTTCCCAAGTATAGATTCACAAATTTACCAAGTATAGATTCACAAATTTTCCCAAATATAGATTCACAAATTTCCCAAGTATAGATTCACAAATTTCCCAAGTATAGACTAACATATTTCCCAAGTATAGATTCACAAATTTCCCAAGTATAGATTCACAAATTTCCCATGTATAGATTCACAAATTTCCCATGTATAGATTCACAAATTTCCCAAGCATAGATTCACAAATTTCCCAAGTATTATTCAAAAATTTCCCAAGTGTAGATTCACAAATTTCCCAAGTATAGATTCACAAATTTCCCAAGTATGATTCAAAAATTTCCCAAGTATGATTCACAACTTTCCCAAGTATAGATTCACAAATTTCCCAAGTATAGATTCACAAATTTCCCAAATATAGATTCATAAATTTCCCAAGAATAGATTCACAAATTTCCCAAGTATAGATTCACAAATTTCCCAAGTATAGATTCACAAATTTCCCAAGTATAGATTCACAAATTTCTCAAGTATAGATTCACAAATTTCCCAAGTATAGACTAACATATTTCCCAAGTATAGATTCACAACTTTCCCAAGTATAGATTCACAAATTTTCCAAATATAGATTCACAAATTTTCCAAATATAGATTCACAAATTTTCCAAATATAGATTCACAAATTTCCCAAGCATAGATTGACAAATTTCCCAAGTATAAATCCACAAATTTCCCAAGTATAGATTCACAAATTTTCCATGTATAGATTCACAAATTTCCCAAATATAGATTCATAAATTTCCCAAGAATAGATTCACAAATTTCCCAAGTATAGATTCACAAATTTCCCAAGTATAGATTCACAAATTTCCCAAGTATAGATTCACAAATTTCCCAAGTATAGATTCACCAATTTCCCATGTATAGATTCACAAATTTCCCAAGTATAGATTCACAAATTTCCCAGGTATAGATTCACAAATTTCCCAAGTATAGATTCACAAATATAACAAGTATAGATTCACAAATTTCCCATGTATAGATTCACAAATTTCCCATGTATAGATTCACAAATTTCCCAAGTATAGATTCACAAATTTCCCAAGTATGATTCAAAAATTTCCCAAGTATAGATTCACAAATTTCCCAAGTATAGATTCAAATTTTCCCAAATATAGATTCACAAATTTCCCAAGTATAGATTCACAAATTTCCCAAGTATAGACTAACATATTTCCCAAGTATAGATTCACAAATTTCCCAAGTATAGATTCACAAATTTCCCATGTAGAGATTCACAAATTTCCCATGTATAGATTCACAAATTTCCCAAGCATAGATTCACAAATTTCCCAAGTATTATTCAAAAATTTCCCAAGTGTAGATTCACAAATTTCCCAAGTATAGATTCACAAATTTCCCAAGTATGATTCAAAAATTTCCCAAGTATGATTCACAACTTTCCCAAGTATAGATTCACAAATTTCCCAAGCATAGATTCACAAATTTCCCAAATATATATTCATAAATTTCCCAAGAATAGATTCACAATTTTCCCAAGTATAGATTCACAAATTTCCCAAGTATAGATTCACAAATTTCCCAAGTATAGATTCACAAATTTCTCAAGTATATATTCACAAATTTCCCAAGTATAGACTAACATATTTCCCAAGTATAGATTCACAACTTTCCCAAGTATAGATTCACAAATTTTCCAAATATAGATTCACAAATTTTCCAAATATAGATTCACAAATTTTCCAAATATAGATTCACAAATTTCCCAAGCATAGATTGACAAATTTCCCAAGTATAAATCCACAAATTTCCCAAGTATAGATTCACAAATTTTCCATGTATAGATTCACAACTTTCCCAAGTATAGATTCACAAATTTTCCAAATATAGATTCACCAATTTTCCAAATATAGATTCACCAATTTTCCAAATATAGATTCACAAATTTCCCAAGTATAGATTGACAAATTTTCCAAGCATAAATCCACAAATTTCCCAAGTATGATTCACAAATTTCCCAAGTATAGATTCACAAATTTCCCCAGTATAGATTCACAAATTTCCCAAGTATAGATTCACAAATTTCCCAAGTATAGATTCACAAATTTACCAAGTATAGATTCACAAATTTTCCCAAATATAGATTCACAAATTTCCCAAGTATAGATTCACAAATTTCCCAAGTATAGACTAACATATTTCCCAAGTATAGATTCACAAATTTCCCAAGTATAGATTCACAAATTTCCCATGTATAGATTCACAAATTTCCCATGTATAGATTCACAAATTTCCCAAGCATAGATTCACAAATTTCCCAAGTATTATTCAAAAATTTCCCAAGTGTAGATTCACAAATTTCCCAAGTATAGATTCACAAATTTCCCAAGTATGATTCAAAAATTTCCCAAGTATGATTCACAACTTTCCCAAGTATAGATTCACAAATTTCCCAAGTATAGATTCACAAATTTCCCAAATATAGATTCATAAATTTCCCAAGAATAGATTCACAAATTTCCCAAGTATAGATTCACAAATTTCCCAAGTATAGATTCACAAATTTCCCAAGTATAGATTCACAAATTTCTCAAGTATAGATTCACAAATTTCCCAAGTATAGACTAACATATTTCCCAAGTATAGATTCACAACTTTCCCAAGTATAGATTCACAAATTTTCCAAATATAGATTCACAAATTTTCCAAATATAGATTCACAAATTTTCCAAATATAGATTCACAAATTTCCCAAGCATAGATTGACAAATTTCCCAAGTATAAATCCACAAATTTCCCAAGTATAGATTCACAAATTTTCCATGTATAGATTCACAAATTTCCCAAATATAGATTCATAAATTTCCCAAGAATAGATTCACAAATTTCCCAAGTATAGATTCACAAATTTCCCAAGTATAGATTCACAAATTTTCCAATTATAGATTCACAAATTTTCCAAGTATAGATTCACAAATTTCCCAAGTATAGATTCACAAATTTCCCATGTATAGATTCACAAATTTCCCAAGTATAGATTCATAAATTTCCCAAATATAGATTCATAAATTTCCCAAGGATAGATTGACAAATTTCCCAAGTATAGATTGACAAATTTCACAAGTATAGATTCACAAATTTTCCAAATATAGATTCATAAATTTCCCAAGGATAGATCCACAAATTTCTCAAGTATAGATTCACAAATTTTCCAAATATAGATTCACAAATTTCCCAAGTATAGATTCACAAATTTCCCAGGTATAGATTCACAAATTTCCCAAGTATAGATTCACAAATATAACAAGTATAGATTCACAAATTTCCCATGTATAGATTCACAAATTTCCCATGTATAGATTCACAAATTTCCCAAGTATAGATTCACAAATTTCCCAAGTATGATTCAAAAATTTCCCAAGTATAGATTCACAAATTTCCCAAGTATAGATTCACAAATTTCCCAAGTATAGATTGACAAATTTCCCAAGTATAAATCCACAAATTTCTCAAGTATAGATTGACAAATTTCCCAAGTATAGATTCACAAATTTTCCAAATATAGATTCACAAATTTTCCCAAATATAGATTCACAAATTTCCCAAGTATAGATTCACAAATTTCCCAAGTATAGACTAACATATTTCCCAAGTATAGATTCACAAATTTCCCAAGTATAGATTCACAAATTTCCCATGTATAGATTCACAAATTTCCCATGTATAGATTCACAAATTTCCCAAGCATAGATTCACAAATTTCCCATGTATTATTCAAAAATTTCCCAAGTGTAGATTCACAAATTTCCCAAGTATAGATTCACAAATTTCCCAAGTATGATTCAAAAATTTCCCAAGTATGATTCACAACTTTCCCAAGTATAGATTCACAAATTTCCCAAGTATAGATTCACAAATTTCCCAAACATAGATTCATAAATTTCCCAAGAATAGATTCACAAATTTCCCAAGTATAGATTCACAAATTTCCCAAGTATAGATTCACAAATTTCCCAAGTATAGATTCACAAATTTCTCAAGTATAGATTCACAAATTTCCCAAGTATAGACTAACATATTTCCCAAGTATAGATTCACAACTTTCCCAAGTATAGATTCACAAATTTTCCAAATATAGATTCACAAATTTTCCAAATATAGATTCACAAATTTTCCAAATATAGATTCACAAATTTCCCAAGCATAGATTGACAAATTTCCCAAGTATAAATCCACAAATTTCCCAAGTATAGATTCACAAATTTTCCATGTATAGATTCACAAATTTCCCAAATATAGATTCATAAATTTCCCAAGAATAGATTCACAAATTTCCCAAGTATAGATTCACAAATTTCCCAAGTATAGATTCACAAATTTTCCAATTATAGATTCACAAATTTTCCAAGTATAGATTCACAAATTTCCCAAGTATAGATTCACAAATTTCCCATGTATAGATTCACAAATTTCCCAAGTATAGATTCACAAATTTCCCAAATATAGATTCATAAATTTCCCAAGGATAGATTGACAAATTTCCCAAGTATAGATTGACAAATTTCACAAGTATAGATTCACAAATTTTCCAAATATAGATTCATAAATTTCCCAAGGATAGATCCACAAATTTCTCAAGTATAGATTCACAAATTTTCCAAATATAGATTCACAAATTTCCCAAGTATAGATTCACAAATTTCCCAGGTATAGATTCACAAATTTCCCAAGTATAGATTCACAAATATAACAAGTATAGATTCACAAATTTCCCATGTATAGATTCACAAATTTCCCATGTATAGATTCACAAATTTCCCAAGTATAGATTCACAAATTTCCCAAGTATGATTCAAAAATTTCCCAAGTATAGATTCACAAATTTCCCAAGTATAGATTCACAAATTTCCCAAGTATAGATTGACAAATTTCCCAAGTATAAATCCACAAATTTCTCAAGTATAGATTGACAAATTTCCCAAGTATAGATTCACAAATTTTCCAAATATAGATTCACAAATTTTCCAAATATAGATTCACAAATTTTCCAAGTATAGATTCACAAATTTCCCAAGTATAGATTCACAAATTTCCCATGTATAGATTCACAAATTTCCCAAGTATAAATTCACAAATTTCCCAAATATAGATTCATAAATGTCCCAAGAATAGATTCACAAATTTCCCAAGTATAAATTCCAAATTTCCCAAGTATAGATTCACAAATTTCCCAAGTATAGATTCACAAATTTCTCAAGTATAGATTCACAAATTTCCCAAGTATAGACTAACATATTTCCCAAGTATAGATTCACAAATTTCCCAAGTATAGATTCACAAATTTCCCAAGTATAGATTCACAAATTTTCCAAATATAGATTCACAAATTTTCCATGTATAGATTCACAACTTTCCCAAGTATAGATTCACAAATTTTCCAAATATAGATTCACAAATTTTCCAAATATAGATTCACAAATTTCCCAAGTATAGATTGACAAATTTCCCAAGTATAAATCCACAAATTTCCCAAGTATGATTCACAAATTTCCCAAGTATAGATTCACAAATTTCCCCAGTATAGATTCACAAATTTCCCAAGTATAGATTCACAAATTTCCCAAGTATGGATTCACAAATTTCCCAAGTATAGATTCACAAATTTCCCAAGTATAGATTCACAAATTTCCCAAGTATAGATTCACAAATTTCCCATGTATAGATTCACAAATTTCCCATGTATAGATTCACAAATTTCCCATGTATAGATTCACAAATTTCCCAAGTATGATTCAAAAATTTCCCAAGTATAGATTCACAAATTTCCCAAGTATAGATTCACAAATTTCTCAAGTATAGATTCACAAATTTCCCAAGTATAGACTAACATATTTCCAAGTATAGATTCACAAATTTCCCAAGTATAGATTCACAAATTTTCCAAATATAGATTCAGAAATTTTCCATGTATAGATTCACAACTTTCCTTAGTATAGATTCACAAATTTTCCAAATATAGATTCACAAATTATCCAAATATAGATTCACAAATTTCCCAAGTATAGATTGACAAATTTCCCAAGTATAAATCCACAAATTTCTCAAGTATAGATTGTCAAATTTCCCAAGTATAGATTCACAAATTTTCCAATTATAGATTCACAAATTTTCCAAGTATAGATTCACAAATTTCCCAAGTATAGATTCACAAATTTCCCATGTATAGATTCACAAATTTCCCAAGTATAGATTCACAAATTTCCCAAATATAGATTCATAAATTTCCCAAGGATAGATTGACAAATTTCCCAAGTATAGATTGACAAATTTCACAAGTATAGATTCACAAATTTTCCAAATATAGATTCATAAATTTCCCAAGGATAGATTCACAAATTTTCCCAAATATAGATTCACAAATTTCCCAAGTATAGATTCACAAATTTCCCAAGTATGATTCAAAAATTTCCCAAGTATAGATTCACAAATTTCCCAAGTATAGATTCACAAATTTTCCCAAATATAGATTCACAAATTTCCCAAGTATAGATTCACAAATTTCCCAAGTATAGATTCACCAATTTCCCATGTATAGATTCACAAATTTCCCAAGTATAGATTCACAAATTTCCCAGGTATAGATTCACAAATTTCCCAAGTATAGATTCACAAATATAACAAGTATAGATTCACAAATTTCCCATGTATAGATTCACAAATTTCCCATGTATAGATTCACAAATTTCCCAAGTATAGATTCACAAATTTCCCAAGTATGATTCAAAAATTTCCCAAGTATAGATTCACAAATTTCCCAAGTATAGATTCAAATTTTCCCAAATATAGATTCACAAATTTCCCAAGTATAGATTCACAAATTTCCCAAGTATAGACTAACATATTTCCTAAGTATAGATTCACAAATTTCCCAAGTATAGATTCACAAATTTCCCATGTAGAGATTCACAAATTTCCCATGTATAGATTCACAAATTTCCCAAGCATAGATTCACAAATTTCCCAAGTATTATTCAAAAATTTCCCAAGTGTAGATTCACAAATTTCCCAAGTATAGATTCACAAATTTCCCAAGTATGATTCAAAAATTTCCCAAGTATGATTCACAACTTTCCCAAGTATAGATTCACAAATTTCCCAAGCATAGATTCACAAATTTCCCAAATATATATTCATAAATTTCCCAAGAATAGATTCACAATTTTCCCAAGTATAGATTCACAAATTTCCCAAGTATAGATTCACAAATTTCCCAAGTATAGATTCACAAATTTCTCAAGTATAGATTCACAAATTTCCCAAGTATAGACTAACATATTTCCCAAGTATAGATTCACAACTTTCCCAAGTATAGATTCACAAATTTTCCAAATATAGATTCACAAATTTTCCAAATATAGATTCACAAATTTTCCAAATATAGTTTCACAAATTTCCCAAGCATAGATTGACAAATTTCCCAAGTATAAATCCACAAATTTCCCAAGTATAGATTCACAAATTTTCCATGTATAGATTCACAACTTTCCCAAGTATAGATTCACAAATTTTCCAAATATAGATTCACCAATTTTCCAAATATAGATTCACAAATTTCCCAAGTATAGATTGACAAATTTTCCAAGTATAAATCCACAAATTTCCCAGGTATGATTCACAAATTTCCCAAGTATAGATTCACAAATTTCCCCAGTATAGATTCACAAATTTCCCAAGTATAGATTCACAAATTTCCCAAGTATAGATTCACAAATTTACCAAGTATAGATTCACAAATTTCCCAAGTATAGATTCACAAATATAACAAGTATAGATTCACAAATTTCCCATGTATAGATTCACAAATTTTCCCAAATATAGATTCACAAATTTCCCAAGTATAGATTCACAAATTTCCCAAGTATGATTCAAAAATTTCCCAAGTATAGATTCACAAATTTCCCAAGTATAGATTCACAAATTTTCCCAAATATAGATTCACAAATTTCCCAAGTATAGATTCACAAATTTCCCAAGTATAGATTCACCAATTTCCCATGTATAGATTCACAAATTTCCCAAGTATAGATTCACAAATTTCCCAGGTATAGATTCACAAATTTCCCAAGTATAGATTCACAAATATAACAAGTATAGATTCACAAATTTCCCATGTATAGATTCACAAATTTCCCATGTATAGATTCACAAATTTCCCAAGTATAGATTCACAAATTTCCCAAGTATGATTCAAAAATTTCCCAAGTATAGATTCACAAATTTCCCAAGTATAGATTCAAATTTTCCCAAATATAGATTCACAAATTTCCCAAGTATAGATTCACAAATTTCCCAAGTATAGACTAACATATTTCCCAAGTATAGATTCACAAATTTCCCAAGTATAGATTCACAAATTTCCCATGTAGAGATTCACAAATTTCCCATGTATAGATTCACAAATTTCCCAAGCATAGATTCACAAATTTCCCAAGTATTATTCAAAAATTTCCCAAGTGTAGATTCACAAATTTCCCAAGTATAGATTCACAAATTTCCCAAGTATGATTCAAAAATTTCCCAAGTATGATTCACAACTTTCCCAAGTATAGATTCACAAATTTCCCAAGCATAGATTCACAAATTTCCCAAATATATATTCATAAATTTCCCAAGAATAGATTCACAATTTTCCCAAGTATAGATTCACAAATTTCCCAAGTATAGATTCACAAATTTCCCAAGTATAGATTCACAAATTTCTCAAGTATAGATTCACAAATTTCCCAAGTATAGACTAACATATTTCCCAAGTATAGATTCACAACTTTCCCAAGTATAGATTCACAAATTTTCCAAATATAGATTCACAAATTTTCCAAATATAGATTCACAAATTTTCCAAATATAGATTCACAAATTTCCCAAGCATAGATTGACAAATTTCCCAAGTATAAATCCACAAATTTCCCAAGTATAGATTCACAAATTTTCCATGTATAGATTCACAACTTTCCCAAGTATAGATTCACAAATTTTCCAAATATAGATTCACCAATTTTCCAAATATAGATTCACCAATTTTCCAAATATAGATTCACAAATTTCCCAAGTATAGATTGACAAATTTTCCAAGCATAAATCCACAAATTTCCCAAGTATGATTCACAAATTTCCCAAGTATAGATTCACAAATTTCCCCAGTATAGATTCACAAATTTCCCAAGTATAGATTCACAAATTTCCCAAGTATAGATTCACAAATTTACCAAGTATAGATTCACAAATTTTCCCAAATATAGATTCACAAATTTCCCAAGTATAGATTCACAAATTTCCCAAGTATAGACTAACATATTTCCCAAGTATAGATTCACAAATTTCCCAAGTAGAGATTCACAAATTTCCCATGTATAGATTCACAAATTTCCCATGTATAGATTCACAAATTTCCCAAGCATAGATTCACAAATTTCCCAAGTATTATTCAAAAATTTCCCAAGTGTAGATTCACAAATTTCCCAAGTATAGATTCACAAATTTCCCAAGTATGATTCAAAAATTTCCCAAGTATGATTCACAACTTTCCCAAGTATAGATTCACAAATTTCCCAAGTTTAGATTCACAAATTTCCCAAATATAGATTCATAAATTTCCCAAGAATAGATTCACAAATTTCCCAAGTATAGATTCACAAATTTCCCAAGTATAGATTCACAAATTTCCCAAGTATAGATTCACAAATTTCTCAAGTATAGATTCACAAATTTCCCAAGTATAGACTAACATATTTCCCAAGTATAGATTCACAACTTTCCCAAGTATAGATTCACAAATTTTCCAAATATAGATTCACAAATTTTCCAAATATAGATTCACAAATTTTCCAAATATAGATTCACAAATTTCCCAAGCATAGATTGACAAATTTCCCAAGTATAAATCCACAAATTTCCCAAGTATAGATTCACAAATTTTCCATGTATAGATTCACAAATTTCCCAAATATAGATTCATAAATTTCCCAAGAATAGATTCACAAATTTCCCAAGTATAGATTCACAAATTTCCCAAGTATAGATTCACAAATTTCCCAAGTATAGATTCACAAATTTCTCAAGTATAGATTCACAAATTTCCCAAGTATAGACTAACATATTTCCCAAGTATAGATTCACAACTTTCCCAAGTATAGATTCACAAATTTTCCAAATATAGATTCACAAATTTTCCAAATATAGATTCACAAATTTTCCAAATATAGATTCACAAATTTCCCAAGCATAGATTGACAAATTTCCCAAGTATAAATCCACAAATTTCCCAAGTATAGATTCACAAATTTTCCATGTATAGATTCACAACTTTCCCAAGTATAGATTCACAAATTTTCCAAATATAGATTCACCAATTTTCCAAATATAGATTCACAAATTTCCCAAGTATAGATTGACAAATTTTCCAAGTATAAATCCACAAATTTCCCAAGTATGATTCACAAATTTCCCAAGTATAGATTCACAAATTTCCCCAGTATAGATTCACAAATTTCCCAAGTATAGATTCACAAATTTCCCAAGTATAGATTCACAAATTTACCAAGTATAGATTCACAAATTTACCAAGTATAGATTCACAAATATAACAAGTATGATTCAAAAATTTCCCAAGTATAGATTCACAAATTTCCCAAGTATAGATTCACAAATTTTCCCAAATATAGATTCACAAATTTCCCAAGTATAGATTCACAAATTTCCCAAGTATAGATTCACCAATTTCCCATGTATAGATTCACAAATTTCCCAAGTATAGATTCACAAATTTCCCAAGTATGATTCAAAAATTTCCCAAGTATAGATTCACAAATTTCTCAAGTATAGATTCATAAATTTCCCAAGTATAGACTAACATATTTCCCAAGTATAGATTCACAAATTTCCCAAGTATAGATTCACAAATTTCCCAAGTACAGATTCACAAATTTCCCAAGTATAGATTCACAAATTTTCCAAATATAGATTCACAAATTTTCCATGTATAGATTCACAACTTTCCCAAGTATAGATTCACAAATTTTCCAAATATAGATTCACAAATTTTCCAAATATAGATTCACAAATTTCCCAAGTATAGATTGACAAATTTCCCAAGTATAAATCCACAAATTTCTCAAGTAAAGATTGACAAATTTCCCAAGTATAGATTCACAAATTTTCCAAATATAGATTCACAAATTTTCCAAGTATAGATTCACAATTTCCCAAGTATAGATTCACAAATTTCCCATGAATAGATTCACAAATTTCCCAAGTATAGATTCACAAATTTACCAAATATAGATTCATAAATTTCCCAAGAATAGATTCACAAATTTCCCAAGTATAGATTCACAAATTTCCCAAGTATTGATTCACAAATTTCTCAAGTATAGATTTACAAATTTTCCAAGTATAGACTAACATATTTCCCAAGTATAGATTCACAAATTTCCCAAGTATAGATTCACAAATTTCCCAAGTATAGATTGACAAATTTCCCAAGTATAGATTGACAAATTTCCCAAGTATAAATCCACAAATTTCTCAAGTATAGATTGTCAAATTTCCCAAGTATAGATTCACAAATTTTCCAAATATAGATTCACAAATTTTCCAAGTATAGATTCACAAATTTCCCATGTATAGATTCACAAATTTCCCAAGAATAAATTCACAAATTTCCCAAATATAGATTCATAAATTTCCCAAGAATAGATTCACAAATTTCCCAAGTATAGATTCCAAATTACCCTAGTATAGATTCACAAATTTCCCAAGTATAGATTCACAAATTTCTCAAGTATAGATTCACAAATTTCCCAAGTATAGACTAACATATTTCCCAAGTATAGATTCACAAATTTCCCAAGTATAGATTGACAAATTTCCCAAGTATAAATCCACAAATTTCTCAAGTATAGATTGACAAATTTCACAAGTATAGATTCACAAATTTTCCAAATATAGATTCACAAATTTCCCATGTATAGATTCACAAATTTCCCAAGTGTAGATTCACAAATTTCCCAAATATAGATTCATAAATTTTCCAAGAATAGATTCACAAATTTCCCAAGTATAGATTCACAAATTTCCCAAGTATAGATTCACAAATTTCCAAGTATAGATTCACAAATTTCCCAAGTATAGACTAACATATTTCCCAAGTATAGATTCACAAATTTCCCAAGTATAGAATCACAAATTTCCCAAGTATAGATTCACAAATTTTCCAAATATAGATTCACAAATTTTCCATGTATAGATTCACAACTTTTCCAAGTATAGATTCACAAATTTTCCAAATATAGATTAACAAATTTTCCAAATATAGATTCACAAATTTTCCAAGTATAGATTGACAAATTTCCCAAGTATAAATCCACAAATTTCCCAAGTATGATTCACAAATTTCCCAAGTATAGATTCACAAATTTCCCCAGTATAGATTCACAAATTTCCCAAGTATAGATTCACAAATTTCCCAAGTATGGATTCACAAATTTCCCAAGTATAGATTCACAAATTTCCCAAGTATAGATTCACAAATATAACAAGTATAGATTCACAAATTTCCCATGTATAGATTCACAAATTTCCCATGTATAGATTCACAAATTTCCCAAGTATAGATTCACAAATTTCCCAAGTATGATTGAAAAATTTCCCAAGTATAGATTCACAAATTTCCCAAGTATAGATTCACAAATTTTCCCAAGTATAGATTCACAAATTTTCCAAATATAGATTCACAAATTTTCCATGTATAGATTCACAACTTTCCCAAGTATAGATTCACAAATTGTCCAAATATAGATTCACAAATTATCCAAATATAGATTCACAAATTTCCCAAGTATAGATTGACAAATTTCCCAAGTATAAAGCCACAAATTTCTCAAGTATAGATTGTCAAATTTCCCAAGTATAGATTCACAAATTTTCCAATTATAGATTCACAAATTTTCCAAGTATAGATTCACAAATTTCCCAAGTATAGATTCACAAATTTCCCAAGTATAGATTCACAAATTTCCCATGTATAGATTCACAAATTTCCCAAGTATAGATTCACAAATTTCCCAAATATAGATTCATAAATTTCCCAAGTATAGATTCACAAATTTCCCAAGTATAGATTCACAAATTTCCCAAGTATAGATTCACAAATTTCTCAAGTATAGATTCACAAATTTCCCAAGTATAGACTAACATATTTCCCAAGTATAGATTCACAAATTTCCCAAGTATAGAATCACAAATTTCCCAAGTATAGATTCACAAATTTTCCAAATATAGATTCACAAATTTTCCATGTATAGATTCACAACTTTTCCAAGTATAGATTCACAAATTTTCCAAATATAGATTAACAAATTTTCCAAATATAGATTCACAAATTTCCCAAGTATAGATTGACAAATTTCCCAAGTATAAATCCACAAATTTCCCAAGTATGATTCACAAATTTCCCAAGTATAGATTCACAAATTTCCCCAGTATAGATTCACAAATTTCCCAAGTATAGATTCACAAATTTCCCAAGTATAGATTCACAAATTTCCCAAGTATAGATTCACAAATTTCCCAAGTATAGATTCACAAATATAACAAGTATAGATTCACAAATTTCCCATGCATGTATAGATTCACAAATTTCCTATGTATAGATTCACAAATTTCCCAAGTATAGATTCACAAATTTCCCAAGTATGATTCAAAAATTTCCCAAGTATAGATTCACAAATTTCCCAAGTATAGATTCACAAATTTTCCCAAATATAGATTCACAAATTTCCCCAGTATAGATTCACAAATTTCACAAGTATAGATTCACAAATTTCCCAAGTATAGACTAACATATTTCCCAAGTATAGATTCACAAATTTCCCAAGTATAGATTCACAAATTTCCCAAGTATAGATTCACAAATTTTCCAAATATAGATTCACAAATTTTCCATGTATAGATTCACAACTTTCCCAAGTATAGATTCACAAATTTTCCAAATATAGATTCACAAATTTTCCAAATATAGATTCACAAATTTCCCAAGTATAGATTGACAAATTTCCCAAGTATAAATCCACAAATTTCTCAAGTAAAGATTGACAAATTTCCCAAGTATAGATTCACAAATTTTCCAAATATAGATTCACAAATTTTCCAAGTATAGATTCACAATTTCCCAAGTATAGATTCACAAATTTCCCATGAATAGATTCACAAATTTCCCAAGTATAGATTCACAAATTTACCAAATATAGATTCATAAATTTCCCAAGAATAGATTCACAAATTTCCCAAGTATAGATTCACAAATTTCCCAAGTATTGATTCACAAATTTCTCAAGTATAGATTTACAAATTTTCCAAGTATAGACTAACATATTTCCCAAGTATAGATTCACAAATTTCCCAAGTATAGATTCACAAATTTCCCAAGTATAGATTGACAAATTTCCCAAGTATAGATTGACAAATTTCCCAAGTATAAATCCACAAATTTCTCAAGTATAGATTGTCAAATTTCCCAAGTATAGATTCACAAATTTTCCAAATATAGATTCACAAATTTTCCAAGTATAGATTCACAAATTTCCCATGTATAGATTCACAAATTTCCCAAGAATAAATTCACAAATTTCCCAAATATAGATTCATAAATTTCCCAAGAATAGATTCACAAATTTCCCAAGTATAGATTCCAAATTACCCTAGTATAGATTCACAAATTTCCCAAGTATAGATTCACAAATTTCTCAAGTATAGATTCACAAATTTCCCAAGTATAGACTAACATATTTCCCAAGTATAGATTCACAAATTTCCCAAGTATAGATTCACAAATTTCCCAAGTATAGATTGACAAATTTCCCAAGTATAAATCCACAAATTTCTCAAGTATAGATTGACAAATTTCACAAGTATAGATTCACAAATTTTCCAAATATAGATTCACAAATTTCCCATGTATAGATTCACAAATTTCCCAAGTGTAGATTCACAAATTTCCCAAATATAGATTCATAAATTTTCCAAGAATAGATTCACAAATTTCCCAAGTATAGATTCACAAATTTCCCAAGTATAGATTCACAAATTTCCAAGTATAGATTCACAAATTTCCCAAGTATAGACTAACATATTTCCCAAGTATAGATTCACAAATTTCCCAAGTATAGAATCACAAATTTCCCAAGTATAGATTCACAAATTTTCCAAATATAGATTCACAAATTTTCCATGTATAGATTCACAACTTTTCCAAGTATAGATTCACAAATTTTCCAAATATAGATTAACAAATTTTCCAAATATAGATTCACAAATTTTCCAAGTATAGATTGACAAATTTCCCAAGTATAAATCCACAAATTTCCCAAGTATGATTCACAAATTTCCCAAGTATAGATTCACAAATTTCCCCAGTATAGATTCACAAATTTCCCAAGTATAGATTCACAAATTTCCCAAGTATGGATTCACAAATTTCCCAAGTATAGATTCACAAATTTCCCAAGTATAGATTCACAAATATAACAAGTATAGATTCACAAATTTCCCATGTATAGATTCACAAATTTCCCATGTATAGATTCACAAATTTCCCAAGTATAGATTCACAAATTTCCCAAGTATGATTCAAAAATTTCCCAAGTATAGATTCACAAATTTCCCAAGTATAGATTCACAAATTTTCCAAAGTATAGATTCACAAATTTTCCAAATATAGATTCACAAATTTTCCATGTATAGATTCACAACTTTCCCAAGTATAGATTCACAAATTGTCCAAATATAGATTCACAAATTATCCAAATATAGATTCACAAATTTCCCAAGTATAGATTGACAAATTTCCCAAGTATAAAGCCACAAATTTCTCAAGTATAGATTGTCAAATTTCCCAAGTATAGATTCACAAATTTTCCAATTATAGATTCACAAATTTTCCAAGTATAGATTCACAAATTTCCCAAGTATAGATTCACAAATTTCCCATGTATAGATTCACAAATTTCCCAAGTATAGATTCACAAATTTCCCAAATATAGATTCATAAATTTCCCAAGTATAGATTCACAAATTTCCCAAGTATAGATTCACAAATTTCCCAAGTATAGATTCACAAATTTCTCAAGTATAGATTCACAAATTTCCCAAGTATAGATTCACAAATTTTCCAAATATAGATTCACAAATTTTCCAAGTATAGATTCACAATTTCCCAAGTATAGATTCACAAATTTCCCATGAATAGATTCACAAATTTCCCAAGTATAGATTCACAAATTTACCAAATATAGATTCATAAATTTCCCAAGAATAGATTCACAAATTTCCCAAGTATAGATTCACAAATTTCCCAAGTATTGATTCACAAATTTCTCAAGTATAGATTTACAAATTTTCCAAGTATAGACTAACATATTTCCCAAGTATAGATTCACAAATTTCCCAAGTATAGATTCACAAATTTCCCAAGTATAGATTGACAAATTTCCCAAGTATAGATTGACAAATTTCCCAAGTATAAATCCACAAATTTCTCAAGTATAGATTGTCAAATTTCCCAAGTATAGATTCACAAATTTTCCAAATATAGATTCACAAATTTTCCAAGTATAGATTCACAAATTTCCCATGTATAGATTCACAAATTTCCCAAGAATAAATTCACAAATTTCCCAAATATAGATTCATAAATTTCCCAAGAATAGATTCACAAATTTCCCAAGTATAGATTCCAAATTACCCTAGTATAGATTCACAAATTTCCCAAGTATAGATTCACAAATTTCTCAAGTATAGATTCACAAATTTCCCAAGTATAGACTAACATATTTCCCAAGTATAGATTCACAAATTTCCCAAGTATAGATTGACAAATTTCCCAAGTATAAATCCACAAATTTCTCAAGTATAGATTGACAAATTTCACAAGTATAGATTCACAAATTTTCCAAATATAGATTCACAAATTTCCCATGTATAGATTCACAAATTTCCCAAGTGTAGATTCACAAATTTCCCAAATATAGATTCATAAATTTTCCAAGAATAGATTCACAAATTTCCCAAGTATAGATTCACAAATTTCCCAAGTATAGATTCACAAATTTCCAAGTATAGATTCACAAATTTCCCAAGTATAGACTAACATATTTCCCAAGTATAGATTCACAAATTTCCCAAGTATAGAATCACAAATTTCCCAAGTATAGATTCACAAATTTTCCAAATATAGATTCACAAATTTTCCATGTATAGATTCACAACTTTTCCAAGTATAGATTCACAAATTTTCCAAATATAGATTAACAAATTTTCCAAATATAGATTCACAAATTTTCCAAGTATAGATTGACAAATTTCCCAAGTATAAATCCACAAATTTCCCAAGTATGATTCACAAATTTCCCAAGTATAGATTCACAAATTTCCCCAGTATAGATTCACAAATTTCCCAAGTATAGATTCACAAATTTCCCAAGTATGGATTCACAAATTTCCCAAGTATAGATTCACAAATTTCCCAAGTATAGATTCACAAATATAACAAGTATAGATTCACAAATTTCCCATGTATAGATTCACAAATTTCCCATGTATAGATTCACAAATTTCCCAAGTATAGATTCACAAATTTCCCAAGTATGATTCAAAAATTTCCCAAGTATAGATTCACAAATTTCCCAAGTATAGATTCACAAATTTTCCCAAGTATAGATTCACAAATTTTCCAAATATAGATTCACAAATTTTCCATGTATAGATTCACAACTTTCCCAAGTATAGATTCACAAATTGTCCAAATATAGATTCACAAATTATCCAAATATAGATTCACAAATTTCCCAAGTATAGATTGACAAATTTCCCAAGTATAAAGCCACAAATTTCTCAAGTATAGATTGTCAAATTTCCCAAGTATAGATTCACAAATTTTCCAATTATAGATTCACAAATTTTCCAAGTATAGATTCACAAATTTCCCAAGTATAGATTCACAAATTTCCCAAGTATAGATTCACAAATTTCCCATGTATAGATTCACAAATTTCCCAAGTATAGATTCACAAATTTCCCAAATATAGATTCATAAATTTCCCAAGTATAGATTCACAAATTTCCCAAGTATAGATTCACAAATTTCCCAAGTATAGATTCACAAATTTCTCAAGTATAGATTCACAAATTTCCCAAGTATAGACTAACATATTTCCCAAGTATAGATTCACAAATTTCCCAAGTATAGAATCACAAATTTCCCAAGTATAGATTCACAAATTTTCCAAATATAGATTCACAAATTTTCCATGTATAGATTCACAACTTTTCCAAGTATAGATTCACAAATTTTCCAAATATAGATTAACAAATTTTCCAAATATAGATTCACAAATTTCCCAAGTATAGATTGACAAATTTCCCAAGTATAAATCCACAAATTTCCCAAGTATGATTCACAAATTTCCCAAGTATAGATTCACAAATTTCCCCAGTATAGATTCACAAATTTCCCAAGTATAGATTCACAAATTTCCCAAGTATAGATTCACAAATTTCCCAAGTATAGATTCACAAATTTCCCAAGTATAGATTCACAAATATAACAAGTATAGATTCACAAATTTCCCATGCATGTATAGATTCACAAATTTCCTATGTATAGATTCACAAATTTCCCAAGTATAGATTCACAAATTTCCCAAGTATGATTCAAAAATTTCCCAAGTATAGATTCACAAATTTCCCAAGTATAGATTCACAAATTTTCCCAAATATAGATTCACAAATTTCCCCAGTATAGATTCACAAATTTCCCAAGTATAGATTCACAAATTTCCCAAGTATAGACTAACATATTTCCCAAGTATAGATTCACAAATTTCCCAAGTATAGATTCACAAATTTCCCAAGTATAGATTCACAAATTTTCCAAATATAGATTCACAAATTTTCCATGTATAGATTCACAACTTTCCCAAGTATAGATTCACAAATTTTCCAAATATAGATTCACAAATTTTCCAAATATAGATTCACAAATTTCCCAAGTATAGATTGACAAATTTCCCAAGTATAAATCCACAAATTTCTCAAGTAAAGATTGACAAATTTCCCAAGTATAGATTCACAAATTTTCCAAATATAGATTCACAAATTTTCCAAGTATAGATTCACAATTTCCCAAGTATAGATTCACAAATTTCCCATGAATAGATTCACAAATTTCCCAAGTATAGATTCACAAATTTACCAAATATAGATTCATAAATTTCCCAAGAATAGATTCACAAATTTCCCAAGTATAGATTCACAAATTTCCCAAGTATTGATTCACAAATTTCTCAAGTATAGATTTACAAATTTTCCAAGTATAGACTAACATATTTCCCAAGTATAGATTCACAAATTTCCCAAGTATAGATTCACAAATTTCCCAAGTATAGATTGACAAATTTCCCAAGTATAGATTGACAAATTTCCCAAGTATAAATCCACAAATTTCTCAAGTATAGATTGTCAAATTTCCCAAGTATAGATTCACAAATTTTCCAAATATAGATTCACAAATTTTCCAAGTATAGATTCACAAATTTCCCATGTATAGATTCACAAATTTCCCAAGAATAAATTCACAAATTTCCCAAATATAGATTCATAAATTTCCCAAGAATAGATTCACAAATTTCCCAAGTATAGATTCCAAATTACCCTAGTATAGATTCACAAATTTCCCAAGTATAGATTCACAAATTTCTCAAGTATAGATTCACAAATTTCCCAAGTATAGACTAACATATTTCCCAAGTATAGATTCACAAATTTCCCAAGTATAGATTCACAAATTTCCCAAGTATAGATTGACAAATTTCCCAAGTATAAATCCACAAATTTCTCAAGTATAGATTGACAAATTTCACAAGTATAGATTCACAAATTTTCCAAATATAGATTCACAAATTTCCCATGTATAGATTCACAAATTTCCCAAGTGTAGATTCACAAATTTCCCAAATATAGATTCATAAATTTTCCAAGAATAGATTCACAAATTTCCCAAGTATAGATTCACAAATTTCCCAAGTATAGATTCACAAATTTCCAAGTATAGATTCACAAATTTCCCAAGTATAGACTAACATATTTCCCAAGTATAGATTCACAAATTTCCCAAGTATAGAATCACAAATTTCCCAAGTATAGATTCACAAATTTTCCAAATATAGATTCACAAATTTTCCATGTATAGATTCACAACTTTTCCAAGTATAGATTCACAAATTTTCCAAATATAGATTAACAAATTTTCCAAATATAGATTCACAAATTTTCCAAGTATAGATTGACAAATTTCCCAAGTATAAATCCACAAATTTCCCAAGTATGATTCACAAATTTCCCAAGTATAGATTCACAAATTTCCCCAGTATAGATTCACAAATTTCCCAAGTATAGATTCACAAATTTCCCAAGTATGGATTCACAAATTTCCCAAGTATAGATTCACAAATTTCCCAAGTATAGATTCACAAATATAACAAGTATAGATTCACAAATTTCCCATGTATAGATTCACAAATTTCCCATGTATAGATTCACAAATTTCCCAAGTATAGATTCACAAATTTCCCAAGTATGATTCAAAAATTTCCCAAGTATAGATTCACAAATTTCCCAAGTATAGATTCACAAATTTTCCAAAGTATAGATTCACAAATTTTCCAAATATAGATTCACAAATTTTCCATGTATAGATTCACAACTTTCCCAAGTATAGATTCACAAATTGTCCAAATATAGATTCACAAATTATCCAAATATAGATTCACAAATTTCCCAAGTATAGATTGACAAATTTCCCAAGTATAAAGCCACAAATTTCTCAAGTATAGATTGTCAAATTTCCCAAGTATAGATTCACAAATTTTCCAATTATAGATTCACAAATTTTCCAAGTATAGATTCACAAATTTCCCAAGTATAGATTCACAAATTTCCCATGTATAGATTCACAAATTTCCCAAGTATAGATTCACAAATTTCCCAAATATAGATTCATAAATTTCCCAAGTATAGATTCACAAATTTCCCAAGTATAGATTCACAAATTTCCCAAGTATAGATTCACAAATTTCTCAAGTATAGATTCACAAATTTCCCAAGTATAGACTAACATATTTCCCAAGTATAGATTCACAAATTTCCCAAGTATAGAATCACAAATTTCCCAAGTATAGATTCACAAATTTTCCAAATATAGATTCACAAATTTTCCATGTATAGATTCACAACTTTTCCAAGTATAGATTCACAAATTTTCCAAATATAGATTAACAAATTTTCCAAATATAGATTCACAAATTTCCCAAGTATAGATTGACAAATTTCCCAAGTATAAATCCACAAATTTCCCAAGTATGATTCACAAATTTCCCAAGTATAGATTCACAAATTTCCCCAGTATAGATTCACAAATTTCCCAAGTATAGATTCACAAATTTCCCAAGTATAGATTCACAAATTTCCCAAGTATAGATTCACAAATTTCCCAAGTATAGATTCACAAATATAACAAGTATAGATTCACAAATTTCCCATGCATGTATAGATTCACAAATTTCCTATGTATAGATTCACAAATTTCCCAAGTATAGATTCACAAATTTCCCAAGTATGATTCAAAAATTTCCCAAGTATAGATTCACAAATTTCCCAAGTATAGATTCACAAATTTTCCCAAATATAGATTCACAAATTTCCCCAGTATAGATTCACAAATTTCCCAAGTATAGATTCACAAATTTCCCAAGTATAGACTAACATATTTCCCAAGTATAGATTCACAAATTTCCCAAGTATAGATTCACAAATTTCCCAAGTATAGATTCACAAATTTTCCAAATATAGATTCACAAATTTTCCATGTATAGATTCACAACTTTCCCAAGTATAGATTCACAAATTTTCCAAATATAGATTCACAAATTTTCCAAATATAGATTCACAAATTTCCCAAGTATAGATTGACAAATTTCCCAAGTATAAATCCACAAATTTCCCAAGTATGATTCGCAAATTTCCCAAGTATAGATTCACAAATTTCCCCAGTATAGATTCACAAATTTCCCAAGTATAGATTCACAAATTTCCCAAGTATAGATTCACAAATTTCCCTAGTATAGATTCACAAATTTCCCAAGTATAGATTCACAAATATAACGAGTATAGATTCACAAATTTCCCATGTATAGATTCACAAATATCCCATGTATAGATTCACAAATTTCCCAAGTATAGATTCACAAATTTCCCAAGTATAGATTCACAAATTTCCCAAGTATAGATTCACAAATTTCTCAAGTATAGATTCACAAATTTCCCAACTATAGACTAACATATTTCCCAAGTATAGATTCACAAATTTCCCAAGTATAGATTCACAAATTTCCCAAGTATAGATTCACAAATTTTCCAAATATAGATTCACAAATTTTCCATGTATGGATTCACAACTTTCCCAAGTATAGATTCACAAATTTTCCAAATATAGATTAACAAATTTTCCAAATATAGATTCACAAATTTCCCAAGTATAGATTGACAAATTTCCCAAGTATAAATCCACAAATTTCCCAAGTATGATTCACAAATTTCCCAAGTATAGATTCACAAATTTCCCCAGTATAGATTCACAAATTTCCCAAGTATAGATTCACAAATTTCCCAAGTATAGATTCACAAATTTCCCAAGTATAGATTCACAAATTTCCCAAGTATAGATTCACAAATATAACAAGTATAGATTCACAAATTTCCCATGTATAGATTCACAAATTTCCCATGTATAGATTCACAAATTTCCCAAGTATGATTCAAAAATTTCCCAAGTATAGATTCACAAATTTCCCAAGCATAGATTCACAAATTTCTCAAGTATAGATTCACAAATTTCCCAGGTATAGACTAACATATTTCCCAAGTATAAATTCACAAATTTCCCAAGTATAGATTCACAAATTTCCCAAGTATAGACTAACATATTTCCCAAGTATAGATTCACAAATTTCCCAAGTATAGATTCACAAATTTCCCAAGTATAGATTCACAAATTTTCCAAATATAGATTCACAAATTTTCCATGTATAGATTCACAACTTTCCCAAGTATAGATTCACAAATTTTCCAAATATAGATTCACAAATTTTCCAAATATAGATTCACAAATTTCCCAAGTATAGATTGACAAATTTCCCAAGTATAAATCCACAAATTTCCCAAGTATGATTCACAAATTTCCCAAGTATAGATTCACAAATTTCCCCAGTATAGATTCACAAATTTCCCAAGTATAGATTCACAAATTTCCCAAGTATAGATTCACAAATTTCCCAAGTATAGATTCACAAATTTCCCAAGTATAGATTCACAAATTTCCCATGTATAGATTCACAAATTTCCCATGTATAGATTCACAAATTTCCCAAGTATAGATTCACAAATTTCCCAAGTATAGATTCACAAATTTCCCAAGTATAGATTCACAAATTTCTCAAGTATAGATTCACAAATTTCCCAACTATAGACTAACATATTTCCCAAGTATAGATTCACAAATTTCCCAAGTATAGATTCACAAATTTCCCAAGTATAGATTCACAAATTTTCCAAATATAGATTCACAAATTTTCCAAATATAGATTCAAAATTTCCCAAGTATAGATTGACAAATTTCCCAAGTATAAATCCACAAATTTCCCAAGTATGATTCACAAATTTCCCAAGTATAGATTCACAAATTTCCCCAGTATAGATTCACAAATTTCCCAAGTATAGATTCACAAATTTCCCAAGTATAGATTCACAAATTTTCCAAGTATAGATTCACAAATTTCCCAAGTATAGATTCACAAATATAACAAGTATAGATTCACAAATTTCCCATGTATAGATTCACAAATTTCCCATGTATAGATTCACAAATTTCCCAAGTATGATTCAAAAATTTCCCAAGTATAGATTCACGAATTTCCCAAGCATAGATTCACAAATTTCTCAAGTATAGATTCACAAATTTCCCAAGTATAGACTAACATATTTCCCAAGTATAGATTCACAAATTTCCCAAGTATAGATTCAAAAATTTCCCAAGTATAGATTGACAAATTTCCCAAGTATAAATCCACAAATTTCTCAAGTATAGATTGACAAATTTCCCAAGTATAGATTCACAAATTTTCCAAATATAGATTCACAAATTTTCCAAGCATAGATTCACAAATTTCCCAAGTTTAGATTCACAAATTTTCCATGTATAGATTCACAAATTTCCCATGTATAAATTCACAAATTTCCAAATATAGATTCATAAATTTCCCAAGAATAGATTCACAAATTTCCCAAGTATAGATTCACAAATTTCCCAAGTATAGATTCACAAATTTCCCAAGTATAGATTCACAAATTTCTCAAGTATAGATTCACAAATTTCCCAAGTATAGACTAACATATTTCCCAAGTATAGATTCACAAATTTCCCAAGTATAGATTCACAAATTTCCCAAGTATAGATTCACAAATTTTCCAAATATAGATTCACAAATTTTCCATGTATGGATTCACAACTTTCCCAAGTATAGATTCACAAATTTTCCAAATATAGATTAACAAATTTTCCAAATATAGATTCACAAATTTCCCAAGTATAGATTGACAAATTTCCCAAGTATAAATCCACAAATTTCCCAAGTATGATTCACAAATTTCCCAAGTATAGATTCACAAATTTCCCCAGTATAGATTCACAAATTTCCCAAGTATAGATTCACAAATTTCCCAAATATAGATTAACAAATTTTCCAAATATAGATTCACAAATTTCCCAAGTATAGATTCACAAATATAACAAGTATAGATTCACAAATTTCCCATGTATAGATTCACAAATTTCCCATGTATAGATTCACAAATTTCCCTAGTATGATTCAAAAATTTCCCAAGTATAGATTCACAAATTTCCCAAGCATAGATTCACAAATTTCTCAAGTATAGATTCACAAATTTCCCAAGTATAGACTAACATATTTCCCAAGTATAGATTCACAAATTTCCCAAGTATAGATTCAAAAATTTCCCAAGTATAGATTGACAAATTTCCCAAGTATAAATCCACAAATTTCTCAAGTATAGATTGACAAATTTCCCAAGTATAGATTCACAAATTTTCCAAATATAGATTCACAAATTTTCCAAGCATAGATTCACAAATTTCCCAAGTATAGATTCACAAATTTTCCATGTATAGATTCACAAATTTCCCAAGTATAAATTCACAAATTTCCAAATATAGATTCATAAATTTCCCAAGAATAGATTCACAAATTTCCCAAGTATAGATTCACAAATTTCCCAAGTATAGATTCACAAATTTCCCAAGTATAGATTCACAAATTTCTCAAGTATAGATTCACAAATTTCCCAAGTATAGACTAACATATTTCCCAAGTATAGATTCACAAATTTCCCAAGTATAGATTCACAAATTTCCCAAGTATAGATTCACAAATTTTCCAAATATAGATTCACAAATTTTCCATGTATAGATTCACAACTTTCCCAAGTATAGATTCACAAATTTTCCAAATATAGATTCACAAATTTTCCAAATATAGATTCACAAATTTCCCAAGCATAGATTGACATATTTCCCAAGTATAAATCCACAAATTTCCCAAGTATGATTCACAAATTTCCCAATTATTGATTCACAAATTTCGCCAGTATAGGTTCACAAATTTCCCAAGTATAGATTCACAAATTTCCCAAGTATAGATTCACAATTTTCCCAAGTATAGATTCATAAATTTCCCAAGTATAGATTCACAAATATAACAAGTATAGATTCACAAATTTCCCATGTATAGATTCACAAATTTCCCAAGTATAGATTCACAAATTTCCCAAGTATAGATTCACAAATTTCCCAAGTATGATTCAAAAATTTCCCACGTATAGATTCACAAATTTCCCAAGTATAGATTCACAAATTTTCCCAAATATAGATTCACAAATTTCCCAAGTATAGATTCACAAATTTCCCAAGTATAGATTCACAAATTTCCCAAGTATAGACTAACATATTTCCCAAGTATAGATTCACAAATTTCCCAAGTATAGATTCACAAATTTCCCATGTATAGATTCACAAATTTCCCTGTATAGATTCAAAAATTTCCCAAGTATAGATTCACAAATTTCCCAAGTATGATTCAAAAATTTCCCAAGTATAGATTCACAAATTTCCCAAGTATAGATTCACAAATTTTCCAAATATAGATTCACAAATTTTCCATGTATAGATTCACAACTTTCCCAAGTATAGATTCACAAATTTTCCAAATATAGATTCACAAATTTTCCAAATATAGATTCACAAATTTCCCAAGTATAGATTGACAAATTTCCCAAGTATAAATCCACAAATTTCCCAAGTATGATTCAAAAATTTGCCAAGTATAGATTCACAAATTTGCCCAGTATAGATTCACAAATTTCCCAAGTTTAGACTCACAAATTTCCCAAGTATAGATTCACAAATTTCCCAAGTATAGATTCACAAATTTCCCAAGTATAGATTCACAAATATAACAAGTATTGATTCAAAAATTTCCCATGTATAGATTCACAAATTTCCCATGTATAGATTCACAAATTTCCCAAGTATAGATTCACAAATTTCCCAAGTATGATTCAAAAATTTCCCAAGTATAGATTCACAAATTTCCCAAGTATAGATTCACAAATTTTCCCAAATATAGATTCACAAATTTCCCAAGTATAGATTCATAAATTTCCCAAGTATAGATTCACAAATTTCTCAAGTATAGATTCACAAATTTCCCAAGTATAGACTAACATATTTCCCAAGTATAGATTCACAAATTTCCCAAGTATAGACTAACATATTTCCCAAGTATAGATTCACAAATTTCCCAAGTATAGATTCAAAAATTTCCCAAGTATAGATTGACAAATTTCCCAAGTATAAATCCACAAATTTCTCAAGTATAGATTGACAAATTTCCCAAGTATAGATTCACAAATTTTCCAAATATAGATTCACAAATTTTCCAAGCATAGATTCACAAATTTCCCAAGTATAGATTCACAAATTTTCCATGTATAGATTCACAAATTTCCCAAGTATAAATTCACAAATTTCCAAATATAGATTCATAAATTTCCCAAGAATAGATTCACAAATTTCCCAAGTATAGATTCACAAATTTCCCAAGTATAGATTCACAAATTTCCCAAGTATAGATTCACAAATTTCTCAAGTATAGATTCACAAATTTCCCAAGTATAGACTAACATATTTCCCAAGTATAGATTCACAAATTTCCCAAGTATAGATTCACAAATTTCCCAAGTATAGATTCACAAATTTTCCAAATATAGATTCACAAATTTTCCATGTATAGATTCACAACTTTCCCAAGTATAGATTCACAAATTTTCCAAATATAGATTCACAAATTTTCCAAATATAGATTCACAAATTTCCCAAGCATAGATTGACATATTTCCCAAGTATAAATCCACAAATTTCCCAAGTATGATTCACAAATTTCCCAATTATTGATTCACAAATTTCGCCAGTATAGGTTCACAAATTTCCCAAGTATAGATTCACAAATTTCCCAAGTATAGATTCACAATTTTCCCAAGTATAGATTCATAAATTTCCCAAGTATAGATTCACAAATATAACAAGTATAGATTCACAAATTTCCCATGTATAGATTCACAAATTTCCCAAGTATAGATTCACAAATTTCCCAAGTATAGATTCACAAATTTCCCAAGTATGATTCAAAAATTTCCCACGTATAGATTCACAAATTTCCCAAGTATAGATTCACAAATTTTCCCAAATATAGATTCACAAATTTCCCAAGTATAGATTCACAAATTTCCCAAGTATAGATTCACAAATTTCCCAAGTATGATTCAAAAATTTCCCAAGTATAGATTCACAAATTTCCCAAGTATAGATTCACAAATTTTCCAAATATAGATTCACAAATTTTCCATGTATAGATTCACAACTTTCCCAAGTATAGATTCACAAATTTTCCAAATATAGATTCACAAATTTTCCAAATATAGATTCACAAATTTCCCAAGTATAGATTGACAAATTTCCCAAGTATAAATCCACAAATTTCCCAAGTATGATTCAAAAATTTGCCAAGTATAGATTCACAAATTTGCCCAGTATAGATTCACAAATTTCCCAAGTTTAGACTCACAAATTTCCCAAGTATAGATTCACAAATTTCCCAAGTATAGATTCACAAATTTCCCAAGTATAGATTCACAAATATAACAAGTATTGATTCAAAAATTTCCCATGTATAGATTCACAAATTTCCCATGTATAGATTCACAAATTTCCCAAGTATAGATTCACAAATTTCCCAAGTATGATTCAAAAATTTCCCAAGTATAGATTCACAAATTTCCCAAGTATAGATTCACAAATTTTCCCAAATATAGATTCACAAATTTCCCAAGTATAGATTCATAAATTTCCCAAGTATAGATTCACAAATTTCTCAAGTATAGATTCACAAATTTCCCAAGTATAGACTAACATATTTCCCAAGTATAGATTCACAAATTTCCCAAGTATAGACTAACATATTTCCCAAGTATAGATTCACAAATTTCCCAAGTATAGATTCAAAAATTTCCCAAGTATAGATTGACAAATTTCCCAAGTATAAATCCACAAATTTCTCAAGTATAGATTGACAAATTTCCCAAGTATAGATTCACAAATTTTCCAAATATAGATTCACAAATTTTCCAAGCATAGATTCACAAATTTCCCAAGTATAGATTCACAAATTTTCCATGTATAGATTCACAAATTTCCCAAGTATAAATTCACAAATTTCCAAATATAGATTCATAAATTTCCCAAGAATAGATTCACAAATTTCCCAAGTATAGATTCACAAATTTCCCAAGTATAGATTCACAAATTTCCCAAGTATAGATTCACAAATTTCTCAAGTATAGATTCACAAATTTCCCAAGTATAGACTAACATATTTCCCAAGTATAGATTCACAAATTTCCCAAGTATAGATTCACAAATTTCCCAAGTATAGATTCACAAATTTTCCAAATATAGATTCACAAATTTTCCATGTATAGATTCACAACTTTCCCAAGTATAGATTCACAAATTTTCCAAATATAGATTCACAAATTTTCCAAATATAGATTCACAAATTTCCCAAGCATAGATTGACATATTTCCCAAGTATAAATCCACAAATTTCCCAAGTATGATTCACAAATTTCCCAATTATTGATTCACAAATTTCGCCAGTATAGGTTCACAAATTTCCCAAGTATAGATTCACAAATTTCCCAAGTATAGATTCACAATTTTCCCAAGTATAGATTCATAAATTTCCCAAGTATAGATTCACAAATATAACAAGTATAGATTCACAAATTTCCCATGTATAGATTCACAAATTTCCCAAGTATAGATTCACAAATTTCCCAAGTATAGATTCACAAATTTCCCAAGTATGATTCAAAAATTTCCCACGTATAGATTCACAAATTTCCCAAGTATAGATTCACAAATTTTCCCAAATATAGATTCACAAATTTCCCAAGTATAGATTCACAAATTTCCCAAGTATAGATTCACAAATTTCCCAAGTATAGACTAACATATTTCCCAAGTATAGATTCACAAATTTCCCAAGTATAGATTCACAAATTTCCCATGTATAGATTCACAAATTTCCCTGTATAGATTCAAAAATTTCCCAAGTATAGATTCACAAATTTCCCAAGTATGATTCAAAAATTTCCCAAGTATAGATTCACAAATTTCCCAAGTATAGATTCACAAATTTTCCAAATATAGATTCACAAATTTTCCATGTATAGATTCACAACTTTCCCAAGTATAGATTCACAAATTTTCCAAATATAGATTCACAAATTTTCCAAATATAGATTCACAAATTTCCCAAGTATAGATTGACAAATTTCCCAAGTATAAATCCACAAATTTCCCAAGTATGATTCAAAAATTTGCCAAGTATAGATTCACAAATTTGCCCAGTATAGATTCACAAATTTCCCAAGTTTAGACTCACAAATTTCCCAAGTATAGATTCACAAATTTCCCAAGTATAGATTCACAAATTTCCCAAGTATAGATTCACAAATATAACAAGTATTGATTCAAAAATTTCCCATGTATAGATTCACAAATTTCCCATGTATAGATTCACAAATTTCCCAAGTATAGATTCACAAATTTCCCAAGTATGATTCAAAAATTTCCCAAGTATAGATTCACAAATTTCCCAAGTATAGATTCACAAATTTTCCCAAATATAGATTCACAAATTTCCCAAGTATAGATTCATAAATTTCCCAAGTATAGATTCACAAATTTCTCAAGTATAGATTCACAAATTTCCCAAGTATAGACTAACATATTTCCCAAGTATAGATTCACAAATTTCCCAAGTATAGATTCACAAATTTCCCATGTATAGATTCACAAATTTCCCAAGTATAGATTCACAAATTTCCCCAGTATAGATTCACAAATTTCCCAAGTATAGATTCACAAATTTCCCAAGTATAGATTCACAAATTTTCCAAGTATAGATTCACAAATTTCCCAAGTATAGATTCACAAATATAACAAGTATAGATTCACAAATTTCCCATGTATAGATTCACAAATTTCCCATGTATAGATTCACAAATTTCCCAAGTATGATTCAAAAATTTCCCAAGTATAGATTCACGAATTTCCCAAGCATAGATTCACAAATTTCTCAAGTATAGATTCACAAATTTCCCAAGTATAGACTAACATATTTCCCAAGTATAGATTCACAAATTTCCCAAGTATAGATTCAAAAATTTCCCAAGTATAGATTGACAAATTTCGCAAGTATAAATCCACAAATTTCTCAAGTATAGATTGACAAATTTCCCAAGTATAGATTCACAAATTTTCCAAATATAGATTCACAAATTTTCCAAGCATAGATTCACAAATTTCCCAAGTTTAGATTCACAAATTTTCCATGTATAGATTCACAAATTTCCCATGTATAAATTCACAAATTTCCAAATATAGATTCATAAATTTCCCAAGAATAGATTCACAAATTTCCCAAGTATAGATTCACAAATTTCCCAAGTATAGATTCACAAATTTCCCAAGTATAGATTCACAAATTTCTCAAGTATAGATTCACAAATTTCCCAAGTATAGACTAACATATTTCCCAAGTATAGATTCACAAATTTCCCAAGTATAGATTCACAAATTTCCCAAGTATGATTCACAAATTTCCCAAGTATAGATTCACAAATTTCCCCAGTATAGATTCACAAATTTCCCAAGTATAGATTCACAAATTTCCCAAGTATAGATTCACAAATTTTCCAAGTATAGATTCACAAATTTCCCAAGTATAGATTCACAAATATAACAAGTATAGATTCACAAATTTCCCATGTATAGATTCACAAATTTCCCATGTATAGATTCACAAATTTCCCTAGTATGATTCAAAAATTTCCCAAGTATAGATTCACAAATTTCCCAAGCATAGATTCACAAATTTCTCAAGTATAGATTCACAAATTTCCCAAGTATAGACTAACATATTTCCCAAGTATAGATTCACAAATTTCCCAAGTATAGATTCAAAAATTTCCCAAGTATAGATTGACAAATTTCCCAAGTATAAATCCACAAATTTCTCAAGTATAGATTGACAAATTTCCCAAGTATAGATTCACAAATTTTCCAAATATAGATTCACAAATTTTCCAAGCATAGATTCACAAATTTCCCAAGTATAGATTCACAAATTTTCCATGTATAGATTCACAAATTTCCCAAGTATAAATTCACAAATTTCCAAATATAGATTCATAAATTTCCCAAGAATAGATTCACAAATTTCCCAAGTATAGATTCACAAATTTCCCAAGTATAGATTCACAAATTTCCCAAGTATAGATTCACAAATTTCTCAAGTATAGATTCACAAATTTCCCAAGTATAGACTAACATATTTCCCAAGTATAGATTCTCAAATTTCCCAAGTATAGATTCACAAATTTCCCAAGTATAGATTCACAAATTTTCCAAATATAGATTCACAAATTTTCCATGTATAGATTCACAACTTTCCCAAGTATAGATTCACAAATTTTCCAAATATAGATTCACAAATTTTCCAAATATAGATTCACAAATTTCCCAAGCATAGATTGACATATTTCCCAAGTATAAATCCACAAATTTCCCAAGTATGATTCACAAATTTCCCAATTATTGATTCACAAATTTCGCCAGTATAGGTTCACAAATTTCCCAAGTATAGATTCACAAATTTCCCAAGTATAGATTCACAATTTTCCCAAGTATAGATTCATAAATTTCCCAAGTATAGATTCACAAATATAACAAGTATAGATTCACAAATATAACAAGTATAGATTCACAAATTTCCCATGTATAGATTCACAAATTTCCCAAGTATAGATTCACAAATTTCCCAAGTATAGATTCACAAATTTCCCAAGTATGATTCAAAAATTTCCCACGTATAGATTCACAAATTTCCCAAGTATAGATTCACAAATTTTCCCAAATATAGATTCACAAATTTCCCAAGTATAGATTCACAAATTTCCCAAGTATAGATTCACAAATTTCCCAAGTATAGACTAACATATTTCCCAAGTATAGATTCACAAATTTCCCAAGTATAGATTCACAAATTTCCCATGTATAGATTCACAAATTTCCCTGTATAGATTCAAAAATTTCCCAAGTATAGATTCACAAATTTCCCAAGTATGATTCAAAAATTTCCCAAGTATAGATTCACAAATTTCCCAAGTATAGATTCACAAATTTTCCAAATATAGATTCACAAATTTTCCATGTATAGATTCACAACTTTCCCAAGTATAGATTCACAAATTTTCCAAATATAGATTCACAAATTTTCCAAATATAGATTCACAAATTTCCCAAGTATAGATTGACAAATTTCCCAAGTATAAATCCACAAATTTCCCAAGTATGATTCAAAAATTTGCCAAGTATAGATTCACAAATTTGCCCAGTATAGATTCACAAATTTCCCAAGTTTAGACTCACAAATTTCCCAAGTATAGATTCACAAATTTCCCAAGTATAGATTCACAAATTTCCCAAGTATAGATTCACAAATATAACAAGTATTGATTCAAAAATTTCCCATGTATAGATTCACAAATTTCCCATGCATAGATTCACAAATTTCCCAAGTATAGATTCACAAATTTCCCAAGTATGATTCAAAAATTTCCCAAGTATAGATTCACAAATTTCCCAAGTATAGATTCACAAATTTTCCCAAATATAGATTCACAAATTTCCCAAGTATAGATTCATAAATTTCCCAAGTATAGATTCACAAATTTCTCAAGTATAGATTCACAAATTTCCCAAGTATAGACTAACATATTTCCCAAGTATAGATTCACAAATTTCCCAAGTATAGATTCACAAATTTCCCATGTATAGATTCACAAATTTCCCATGTATAGATTCACAAATTTCCCAAGTATAGATTCACAAATTTCCCAAGTATGATTCAAAAATTTCCCAAGTATAGATTCACAAATTTCCCAAGTATAGATTCACAAATTTCTCAAGTATAGATTCACAAATTTCCCAAGTATAGACTAACATATTTCCCAAGTATAGATTCACAAATTTCCCAAGTATAGATTCACAAATTTCCCAAGTATAGATTCACAAATTTTCCAAATATAGATTCACAAATTTTCCATGTATAGATTCACAACTTTCCCAAGTATATATTCACAAATTTTCCAAATATAGATTCACAAATTTTCCAGATATAGATTCACAAATTTCCCAAGTATAGATTGACAAATTTCCCAAGTATAGATTGACAAATTTCCCAAGTATAAATCCACAAATTTCTCAAGTATAGATTGACAAATTTCCCAAGTATAGATTCACAAATTTTCCAAATATAGATTCACAAATTTTCCAAGTATAGATTCACAAATTTCCCAAGTATAGATTCACAAATTTCCCATGTATAGATTCACAAATTTCCCAAGTATAGATTCCCAAATTTCCCAAATATAGATTCATAAATTTCCCAAGAATAGATTCACAAATTTCCCAAGTATAGATTCACAAATTTCCCAAGTAAAGATTCACAAATCTCCCAAGTATAGATTCACAAATTTCTCAAGTATAGATTCACAAATTTTCCAAGTATAGACTAACAAATTTCCCAAGTATAGATTCACAAATTTCCCAAGTATAGATTCAAAAATTTTCCAAATATAGATTCACAAATTTTCCATGTATAGATTCACAAATTTTCCTTGTATAGATTCACAACTTTTCCAAGTATAGATTCACAAATTTTCCAAATATAGAATCACAAATTTTCCAAATATAGATTCACAAATTTCCCAAGTATAGATTGACAAATTCCCCCTGTATAGATTCACAAATTTCCCAAGTATAGATTCACAAATTTCCCAAGTATAGATTCACAAATTTCCCAAGTATAGATTCACAAATTTCCCAAGTATAGATTCACAAATTTCCCAAGTATAGATTCACAAATATAACAAATATAGATTCACAAATTTCCCATGTATAGATTCACAAATTTCCCATGTATAGATTCACAAATTTCCCAAGTATAGATTCACAAATTTCCCAAGTATGGATTCACAAATTTCCCAAGTATGATTCAAAAATTTCCCAAGTATAGATTCACAAATTTCCCAAGTATAGATTCACAAATTTTCCCAAATATAGATTCACAAATTTCCCAAGTATAGATTCACAAATTTCCCAAGTATAGATTCACAAATTTCTCAAGTATAGATTCACAAATTTCCCAATTATAGACTAACATATTTCTCAAGTATAGATTCACAAATTTCCCAAGTATAGATTCACAAATTTCCCATGTATAGATTCACAAATTTCCCATGTATAGATTCACAAATTTCCCAAGTAGAGATTCACAAATTTCCCAAGTATTATTCAAAAATTTCCCAAGTATAGATTCACAAATTTCCCAAGTATAGATTCACAAATTTCCCAAGCATGATTCAAAAATTTCCCAAGTATAGATTCACAAATTTCCCAAGTATAGATTCACAAATTTCTCATGTATAGATTCACAAATTTCCTAAGTATAGACTAACATATTTCCCAAGTATAGATTCACAAATTTCCCAAGTATAGATTCACAAATTTCCCAAATATAGATTCACAAATTTTCCAAATATAGATTCACAAATTTCCCAAGTATAGATTGACAAATTTCCCAAGTATAAATCCACAAATTTCTCAAGAATAGATTGACAAATTTTCCAAATATAGATTCACAAATTTTCCATGTATAGATTCACAAATTTATCAAGTATAGATTCAAAAATTTCCCAAGTATAGATTCACAAATTTCCAATGTATAGATTCACAAATTTAACAAGTATAGATTCACAAATTTACCAAATATAGATTCATAAATTTCCCAAATATAGATCGACAAATTTCACAAGTATATATTCACAAATTTCCCAAGTATAGATTCAAAAATTTCCCCAGTATAGATTCACAAATTTCCCAAGTATAGATTCAAAAATTTCCCCAGTATAGATTCACAAATTTCCCAAGTATAGATTCACAAATTTCCCAAGAATAGATTCACAAATTTCCCAAGTATAGATTCACAAATTTCCAGAGTATAGATTCACAAATTTCCCAAGTATAGATTCACAAATTTCCCAAGTATAGATTGACAAATTTCCCAAGTATAGATTCATAAATTTCCCAAGTATAGATTCACAAATTTCCCAAGTATAGATTCACAAATTTTCCAAATATAGACTCACAAATTTTCCATGTATAGATTCACAACTTTCCCAAGTATAGATTCACAAATTTTCCAAATATAGATTCACAAATTTTCCAAACATAGATTCACAAATTTACCAAATATAGATTCCCAAATTTCCCAAATATAGATTGACAAATTTCACAAGTATAAATCCACAAATTTCTCAAGTATAGATTGATAAATTTCCCAAGTATAGATTCACAAATTTTCCAAGTATAGATTCACAAATTTCCGTAGTATAGATTCACAAATTTCCCATGTATAGATTCACAAATTTCCCAAGTATAGATTCACAAATTTCCCAAATATAGATTCACAAATTCCCCATGTATAGATTCACAAATTTCCCAAGTATAGATTCACAAATTTCCCAAGTATGATTCAAAAATTTCCCAAATATAGATTCACAAATTTCCCAAGTATAGATTCACAAATATAACAAGTATAGATTTACAAATTTCCCATGTATAGATTCAAAAATTTCACATGTATAGATTCACAAATTTCTCATGTATAGATTCACAAATTTCCCAAGTATAGATTCACAAATTTCCCAAGTATGATTCAAAAATTTCCCAAGTATGGATTCACAAATTTCCCAAGTATAGATTCACAAATTTCCCAAGTATGATTCAAAAATTTCCCAAGTATGGATTCACAAATTTCCCAAGTATAGATTCACAAATTTTCCCAAATATAGATTCACAAATTTCCCAAGTATAGATTCACAAATTTCCCAAGTATAGATTCACAAATTTCCCAAGTATTATTCAAAAATTTCCCAAGTATAGATTCACAAATTTCCCAAGTATAGATTCACAAATTTCCCAAGTATAGATTCACAAATTTCCCAAGTATAGATTCACAAATTTCCCAAGTATAGATTCACAAATTTCCCACGTATAGATTCATAAATTTCCGAAGTATAGATTCACAAATTTCCCATGTATAGATTCACAAATTTATCAAATATAGACTCACAAATTTTCCATGAATAGATTCACAACTTTCCCAAGTATAGATTCACAAATTTTCCAAATATAGATTCACAAATTTTCCAAATATAGATTCTCAAATTTACCAAATATAGATTCCCAAATTTCCCAAATATAGATTGACAAATTTCACAAGTATAAATCCACAAATTTCTCAAGTATAGATTGATAAATTTCCCAAGTATAGATTCACAAATTTTCCAAATATAGATTCACAAATTTTCCAAGTATAGATTCACAAATTTCCCTAGTATAGATTCACAAATTTCCCATGTATAGATTCACAAATTTCCCAAGTATAGATTCACAAATTTCCCAAATATAGATTCACAAATTCCCCATGTATAGATTCACAAATTTCCCAAGTATAGATTCACAAATTTCCCAAGTATGATTCAAAAATTTCCCAAATATAGATTCACAAATTTCCCAAGTATAGATTCACAAATATAACAAGTATAGATTTACAAATTTCCCATGTATAGATTCAAAAATTTCACATGTATAGATTCACAAATTTCTCATGTATAGATTCACAAATTTCCCAAGTATAGATTCACAAATTTCCCAAGTATGATTCAAAAATTTCCCAAGTATGGATTCACAAATTTCCCAAGTATAGATTCACAAATTTCCCAAGTATGATTCAAAAATTTCCCAAGTATGGATTCACAAATTTCCCAAGTATAGATTCACAAATTTTCCCAAATATAGATTCACAAATTTCCCAAGTATAGATTCACAAATTTCCCAAGTATAGATTCACAAATTTCTCAAGTATAGATTCACAAATTTCCCATGTATAGTTTCACAAATTTCCCAAGTAGAGATTCACAAATTTCCCAAGTATTATTCAAAAATTTCCCAAGTATAGATTCACAAATTTCCCAAGTATAGATTCACAAATTTCCCAAGTATAGATTCACAAATTTCCCAAGTATAGATTCACAAATTTCCCAAGTATAGATTCACAAATTTCCCACGTATAGATTCATAAATTTCCGAAGTATAGATTCACAAATTTCCCATGTATAGATTCACAAATTTATTAAGTATAGATTCAAAAATTTCCTAAGTATTGATTCACAAATTTCCCAAGTATAGATTCACAAATTTCCAAATATAGATTCACAAATTTAACAAGTATAGATTCACAAATTTACCAAATATAGATTCACAAATTTCCCAAATATAGATTGACAAATTTCACAAGTATAAATCCACAAATTTCTCAAGTATAGATTGACAAATTTCCCATGTATAGATTCAAAAATTTCCCATGTATAGATTCACAAATTTCTCATATATAGATTCACAAATTTCCCAAGTATAGATTCAAAAATTTCCCCAGTATAGATTCAAAAATTTCCCAAGTATAGATTCAAAAATTTCCCCAGTATAGATTCACAAATTTCACAAGTATAGATTCACAAATTTTCCAAATATAGACTCACAATGTTTAAATGTATAGATTCACAAATTTCCCAAGTATAGATTCACAAATTTCCCAAGTATAGATTCACAAATTTCCCAAGTATAGATTCACAAATTTCTAAAGCCTAGATTCAAAAATTTCCCAAGTATAGATTCATAAATTTCCCAAGTATATGTTCACAAATTTCCCATGTATAGATTCACAAATTTATCAAGTATAGATTCAAAAATTTCCTAAGTATTGATTCACAAATTTCCCAAGTATAGATTCACAAATTTCCAATGTATAGATTCACAAATTTAACAAGAATAGATTCACAAATTTACCAAATATAGATTGACAAATTTCACAAGTATAAATCCACAAATTTCTCAAGTATAGATTGACAAATTTCCCAAGTATAGATTCACAAATTTTCCAAGTATAGATTCACAAATTTTCCAAGTATAGATTCACAAATTTCCCTAGTATAGATTCACAAATTTCCCAAGTATAGATTCACAAATTTCCCAAGTATAGATTCACAAATTTCCCAAGTATAGACTCACAAATTTTCCAAATATAGATTCACAAATTTTCCATGTATAGATTCACAAATTTTCCATGTATAGATTCAAAACTTTCCCAAGTATAGATTCACAAATTTTCCAGATATAGATTCACAAATTTTCCAAATATAGATTCACAAATTTCCCAAGTATGATTCACAAATTTCCCAAGTATGATTCACAAATTTCCCAAGTATATATTCACAAATTTCCCCAGTATAGATTCACAAATTTCCCAAGAATAGATTCTCAAATTTCCCAAGTATAGATTCACAAATTTCCCAAGTATAGATTCACAAATTTCCCAACTATAGATTCACATATATAACAGGTATAGATTCACAAATTTCCCATGTGTAGATTCACAAATTTCCCATGTATAGATTCACAAATTTCCCAAGTATAGATTCACAAATTTCCCAAGCATGATTCAAAAATTTCCCAAATATAGATTCACAAATTTCCCAAGTATAGATTCACAAATTTCCCATGTATAGATTCACAAATTTATTAAGTATAGATTCAAAAATTTCCTAAGTATTGATTCACAAATTTCCCAAGTATAGATTCACAAATTTCCAATGTATAGATTCACAAATTTAACAAGTATAGATTCACAAATTTACCAAATATAGATTCACAAATTTCCCAAATATAGATTGACAAATTTCACAAGTATAAATCCACAAATTTCTCAAGTATAGATTGACAAATTTCCCATGTATAGATTCAAAAATTTCCCATGTATAGATTCACAAATTTCTCATATATAGATTCACAAATTTCCCAAGTATAGATTCACAAATTTCCCAAGTATGATTCAAAAATTTCCCAAGTATGGATTCACAAATTTCCCAAGTATAGATTCACAAATTTCCCAAGTATGATTCAAAAATTTCCCAAGTATGGATTCACAAATTTCCCAAGTATAGATTCACAAATTTTCCCAAATATAGATTCACAAATTTTCCCAAATATAGATTCACAAATTTCCCAAGTATAGATTCACAAATTTCTCAAGTATAGATTCACAAATTTCCCATGTATAGATTCACAAATTTCCCAAGTAGAGATTCACAAATTTCCCAAGTATTATTCAAAAATTTCCCAAGTATAGATTCACAAATTTCCCAAGTATAGATTCACAAATTTCCCAAGTATAGATTCACAAATTTCCCAAGTATAGATTCACAAATTTCCCAAGTATAGATTCACAAATTTCCCACGTATAGATTCATAAATTTCCCAAGTATAGATTCACAAATTTCCCATGTATAGATTCACAAATTTATTAAGTATAGATTCAAAAATTTCCTAAGTATTGATTCACAAATTTCCCAAGTATAGATTCACAAATTTCCAATGTATAGATTCACAAATTTAACAAGAATAGATTCACAAATTTACCAAATATAGATTGACAAATTTCACAAGTATAAATCCACAAATTTCTCAAGTATAGATTGACAAATTTCCCAAGTATAGATTCACAAATTTTCCAAGTATAGATTCACAAATTTTCCAAGTATAGATTCACAAATTTCCCTAGTATAGATTCACAAATTTCCCAAGTATAGATTCACAAATTTCCCAAGTATAGATTCACAAATTTTCCAAATTTAGATTCACAAATTTTCCATGTATAGATTCACAAATTTTCCATGTATAGATTCAAAACTTTCCCAAGTATAGATTCACAAATTTTCCAGATATAGATTCACAAATTTTCCAAATATAGATTCACAAATTTCCCAAGTATAGATTGACAAATTTCCCAAGTATAAATCCACAAATTTCCCAAGTATGATTCACAAATTTCCCAAGTATGATTCACAAATTTCCCAAGTATATATTCACAAATTTCCCCAGTATAGATTCACAAATTTCCCAAGTATAGATTCTCAAATTTCCCAAGTATAGATTCACAAATTTCCCAAGTATAGATTCACAAATTTCCCAACTATAGATTCACAAATATAACAGGTATAGATTCACAAATTTCCCATGTGTAGATTCACAAATTTCCCATGTATAGATTCACAAATTTCCCAAGTATAGATTCACAAATTTCCCAAGCATGATTCAAAAATTTCCCAAATATAGATTCACAAATTTCCCAAGTATAGATTCACAAATTTCCCATGTATAGATTCACAAATTTATTAAGTATAGATTCAAAAATTTCCTAAGTATTGATTCACAAATTTCCCAAGTATAGATTCACAAATTTCCAATGTATAGATTCACAAATTTAACAAGTATAGATTCACAAATTTACCAAATATAGATTCACAAATTTCCCAAATATAGATTGACAAATTTCACAAGTATAAATCCACAAATTTCTCAAGTATAGATTGACAAATTTCCCATGTATAGATTCAAAAATTTCCCATGTATAGATTCACAAATTTCTCATATATAGATTCACAAATTTCCCAAGTATAGATTCACAAATTTCCCAAGTATGATTCAAAAATTTCCCAAGTATGGATTCACAAATTTCCCAAGTATAGATTCACAAATTTCCCAAGTATGATTCAAAAATTTCCCAAGTATGGATTCACAAATTTCCCAAGTATAGATTCACAAATTTTCCCAAATATAGATTCACAAATTTTCCCAAATATAGATTCACAAATTTCCCAAGTATAGATTCACAAATTTCTCAAGTATAGATTCACAAATTTCCCATGTATAGATTCACAAATTTCCCAAGTAGAGACTCACAAATTTCCCAAGTATTATTCAAAAATTTCCCAAGTATAGATTCACAAATTTCCCAAGTATAGATTCACAAATTTCCCAAGTATAGATTCACAAATTTCCCAAGTATAGATTCACAAATTTCCCAAGTATAGATTCACAAATTTCCCACGTATAGATTCATAAATTTCCCAAGTATAGATTCACAAATTTCCCATGTATAGATTCACAAATTTATTAAAGCGAGTGTCGGCGCGATCCTTGCCCCTTGAGTTTGCTCCACCGCACGACGCTTAAAAAGTGACTGAATGTGCTGCCATCTATAATTTTCCAGTTTGCAGTAACGTTTTTTTTTTCTAGCAGTCCTGGAAATAAGCTACTTTGTCTCCCCTCGTGTTTCACCCCCCCTCCTTTTACTCCGCGAGTAGAGGAATATAGCTAGGGCCCGCTTTTTAGGCCAATGGCGGGACATTAAGGGTACTTTTTCGAGAACTAGTTTAGTTACGTAAAATAGATTTGGTTAGTTTGATAAAGCTTCTTTATTTCTTATATTATATTCCGAAATACAAAATAGTATATGATTTAAACAGCCTATAGTAAAGAAAAATCGTCTCTTTATGTCTGCCTTTGTCAATGGATTTCACAAGCGCCCGAATGTGATGGTGAATAATAGAAATTAGTGGACTAAGTAATATTACGACGATATCGAATTTGCTTTTGATTACAATTACCGACCAAAACAAATCGATAGTCAGGTAGCGTAATCAGATGTATTACTTTCTGCGAGGTACATTATACCTGCCGAGTCTTAAACCGGCTAAAGCCTTAGCGCTATCAGGCTTATACAAGGTAACAAGACGTAACAAGAGCTTTTCAATCGTTAACGAATAAATTGCAGCCCGCGGCTACATTGAAAAAAGTTACAATCCCTGAAATATAAGCGGATGGATTAGTCGAATTACGCGTTATTATGTTAAATAAAAACAAACTTGATTAATTTCCCTTCTTGAAAATAACGACGATTATATTCAAACCATTTTTTCATGGAAGATAATTATAATTTCTAGATATCTGTATAGGAAAACAAAGGGCACAAAGGGTTGTTGCGTATCGTTTTAAATTTTTTTAAGAGGGGGCACTAAAAACTGTGTGCTAAATGTGTACCGCATAAAACATAAATAATGTTTTTAATCAAACACTAAAAATTTGCGAAATAATTATCAGTTCGTTGGAATTGCTTCCACAAGCTACTGACAGCCCTGGAATAAAGGAAAGTTGTGTTAGAGGGCTTTGGATTTTATTATTATCCTTTATTGAAAAATATGTACAGCTGGCACTTTATAGTGTTTTACAAAATACAACAATTTCACAATTGTGCCCCCCCCCCAATATGGGAGGTGTTAAATGCGCATTTTTGGTGGGCAGTCAAGGTCAAGTGACGTCCTCGCATCCCGCACTCGTCTGTATCAGGTCAAATTACAACAGGCTAAATTCTAGCCGCCGTAGCTGCATTTCTATAATTTTGGATTTTCTTGGACAAGAGACGAAAGGAGGAAATTTGAAAAAGATTCGCGATAGAGCAGTCAGTTTGTTTGGTCAAATGGGGGAAAATAAAAACGAGGAATTGGAGGGGAAAGCACAGTTTCAGAGGCTATGAACGACACGAGTTAAAACTTGTGGCCCCTCTTCGTGCCCTTACCCTTACATTATAGAAAAATCGAGCCGGGAAACAACTTTAACCCCCCCCCCTCTAATGTGTAAACAGGTGTTAAAAAGCGAGTAAGGTCTATTTTCGCCTACTGTTCTATTTTTCCCCCGCTATAGACATCTTGCGTTTTTTTTTACCCCTTCGCCCCTCCAAAGGAGCTAAGCAACCTACAGATAGTACAGAATCAGCCAAGCAAAGGGGGATGAAATATGGGCATGCGATCATTATTCCCCTTTACAGGTCTGATTCAGTGGGTTCCCTACCCCCTTTTTGAAACTATTCCTACCCCCTTCTAAACTATTTACATCGCTCTTAGGAGTTTTATATTTTCCACTTTCTCATGGATATTTTCCCAGGCTACATTTCCGACTCGGTTTGGAAATGCGCCTGTCTGGGGGAGGGAGGATTGAAAGGGTTTTTGTTACAATATTATACGCAATTAGGGGTCTAATCCAAAAATAGTCTAAACGTTAATCCTTGATAAAATATTTTAAAAACTAATTTTTAATGATATCGGTCACAATTGTTTACAGGTTTAGTACTTTTAATAATTCAGGGGAATATCTCAATAATGAAATTTTTCCTCTTTGGGCGGTTGAACCATTTTCGGTATTTTCAATGAAAATACCGAAAATTCTTCCCAGGAAAGAAATAATTTTTACAAGTTTCTGTAGGAAGTAATTTTTCAAGGAAAAATATTTTAAGGATTTTTACACATGATCTATTTCGAAAAATAGCGCCACGAAGTTCACGAACTAAAATAAATGGTAAAGATCTCATTTTGTCTTGAGGATGTCCAAATAATTTAAGGGTGCTGAGTACCTTGTTAACCCTCATATAAAGGCCGGGAGGAGAGGGGAAATTTAAGCTCTGTTATGACTTAAAAGACAATTGGGGGAGGGGCTGTAATGTTTACAAATCCGCAAGCCACCTGTGCCTTTTCGCCCAGTGGGGGCGGTGAAAAAACAGAAAAGCTGTTACTACTATTGAGGTATAGCGCCCTTCCCCCCAACCGTTCTTGTTGGCTTACTTACTCTTTGCTTTATGTAAGGTTCCAACCATTATGTTCAATTTAAACCCCATCCCTCTTTCCTACCCTAAAAAATTACAAAAGGACCATAAAAAGCGTGGCAGATCAGGCTATTGTCCTTATTATCCATGAGAAAATAATCCAAAAAGTAGCCCTCCAAAAAGACATTTGAGAAATCTTATTCTACAACGACAAGTTGGCGAAAAGAGACCTCCCCGATAAAACTCTCTCTATCATAACTTCATTAGTTGCTGCAAGGTCACATTCCGTTTATTAGAGAGATAGTTTTGTGAAAGGGCGCATGGTCTAAAAAATAGACAAGATATTACTTTCCCTCATGGGAAGAGAGAATGGGCATTATATGGGTGAGAAAAGTAGGTGAAATTAGACCTTATACTGCTAAAATAACTCTTAAAAGAAACCATATTATTTCCCCCCAATTCTCATTTTATACAAAAGAATAGAGAATATATAAAAATGGGATTTCACAGACTCAAATGCTTTCTTCAAGGTAAATCCCAAATGATAAAATTAAACATTTAGTGGGATAAAATTAAACATTTAGTGGGATAAAATTAAACATTTAGTGGGATAAAATTAAACATTTAGTGGGTTAAAATGGCTATTAAAATTCCATGATCTTTTCCCTGTTTTTCCTGACCTTCGGCAACCCTGATTCAAGATTTCTTCAAATAGCCTATTCTGATCAAAATGAGTCCCTTTCATTGGCAACCTGCGACGTTTATTGCCCCTGAAACAATACTACTCTATTTTACGATTTTAAAGGAGTAATTTCACAAAATAAGACTTTTTACCTAAAGGGGAGGGATAGGGTACTATATTGTATTTGCATGTAGTAGTTTTTCCGTGGAAAAGACAAAGCAAAAATTACGATATTTTCGTTTCCACGAATCATAAAAATAAATTCGTACTTTTTTGGCTTTGGTATTTAAAATTTTAGATTTGCCGTCAGTTGCAATTACTTAATAATATAGTTAGAAAATTTAGACTAAGTATACATATGAAAATATAATTATTTCCCGTATTAGCAACCTGTGTTCCCAAGAGTTACATTACCTGTAAATAAAACTGTAATATTGCTTTGTGGCTTGGCTCAAGGATACTCTGAAGTTTCAATGTACTTCCTCAATGTTTTTTTTTTAATAGACTGCTGTATTTACAGTATTGTGTTGATATCGAGAGCCAATTTGTTTTTGAGAAATAGACACCCTTCTGTGTGCTATGATAGGGGTCTAAATCAATCATCCAATAAACAGTATGATTATATAATAATTATTTATCTATTCTCGGGCTCATTCCATAACTTAAAAATATGTTGAATTTCAAAATAAACCGAGTCCGAGCTAAACTGAAACCTACCATTGAGCCCAATGTGAGCTGCAAGTAAAGTTTTGAGCCCGAAGGGAGCTCTATACCCGAGCTGAGCCAGATCTCCGGCACACAGCTATGATAACAGCTTTATTTTGATTTACATTACTGTTTTTGTTGACCCTTGACACATATGAATGCTCTCAATATACAGTTTCCCAAGAGAGACAAAGCTGATGGTTCACCCGAAATCGCGAAAGTTTTTCCCGAAATCGCGAAAGTTTTTCCCGAAATCGCGAAAGTTTTTCCCGAAATCGCGAAAGTTTTTCCCGAAATCGCGAAAGTTTTTCCCGAAATCGCGAAAGTTTTTCCCGAAATCGCGAAAGTTTTTCCCGAAATCGCGAAAGTTTTTCCCGAAATCGCGAAAGTTTTTCCCGAAATCGCGAAAGTTTTTCCCGAAATCGCGAAAGTTTCTCCCGAAATCGCGAAAGTTTCTCCCGAAATCGCGAAAGTTTCTCCCGAAATCGCGAAAGTTTCTCCCGAAATCGCGAAAGTTTTTCCCGAAATCGCGAAAGTTTTTCCCGAAATCGCGAAAGTTTTTCCCGAAATCGCGAAAGTTTTTCCCGAAATCGCGAAAGTTTTTCCCGAAATCGCGAAAGTTTTTCCCGAAATCGCGAAAGTTTTTCCCGAAATCGCGAAAGTTTTTCCCGAAATCGCGAAAGTTTTTCCCGAAATCGCGAAAGTTTTTCCCGAAATCGCGAAAGTTTTTCCCGAAATCGCGAAAGTTTTTCCCGAAATCGCGAAAGTTCAGTTACAGTATCACTTTAATTTTAGAGTATAAAGGCCTGCTAACGAATCTTTCAGTTTTGAATTTTATAGCAATATTCCAGATTGATTTTCAAACCAATAATTAAGTTAATGACGAATGAACATTAAAAATAAGCAATTAATTTGCTCTTTTGGTTAGTTAGTGGTTTTTGAACTTAGAGCTTTTACAGAATAGTTTGGTGGTAAACAGTTCTTTTTTACTCTCAAATTGGCAAAATAATTAAAACTTTATAAGAAAATACATAATAACTGTCGAGCCTTGAGGAGAAATTTGGCTTTTTATCGTTGTTGCTAATGCGGGAAATAATTTTCTACTTTAGTTAATTTTTTACGTACTCTTTTTAAAAACAACATTCTAAATCATTTGATTACGTAATTGGACCGTGTTAACAAAAATATGAAGACACCTATTTTGTGAGATTACTCCTTCAAAATCTTAAATTAACAGCAATAACTGTTCTTGTAATTCGAAATGAATTATTACCAATTTTATTGGCCAAATTTATTTTCGTGCACATGACAATCTTTATTTATAAAGGCGAATTCTGTAATATTATAATTTGTTTATATCTTAAGATTACATACCTTTATTACTATGCCTAGCCACTTTTAATAAAATTCGGAGAAAGATAGTAGAGATTCAGGAACTCTATGGTCAAAATTTCAAAATTTTCCAAAATAATTTATAAGTCTAACAAATTTTTGCACTTTGAAGAAATCCTGGCACCCGCCAAAGACTCTATGGGAATAAATTAGCAGTATAATTAATTAAATTATATTTAAATAAACATTAAAATTACTTGAAATAAGTTAAAACATTTTGATTTTCACGCTAATCAGCCTCGGCCTTCGTAAACCAAACTCCGGCGAAGGCTGCCGCGGCCGCGCGGAAACTCGGAGGCGGAAGTCGGCTAAGGCCCTACCGTCCAAGTTTAAAGTTTTTAGAACATGGCCTACATTTTACTAATCCTGACCAGTGACCACCATTCATTCAAAAGATTCTGAAATTTTTTTTTATTAGTATTTATATTGTTAATTTATAGTTTAAACATAATTTAGAAACTTACAAACAATTCGAATTTCATTCGTGGTATCGTAGCCGCGTAATAAGAGCGCCGCTGCCAGACCGATTTCAAAAGTAAAACTTAAAACGGAAAGAGAGAAACAGCCGGTACAGCTGAGCTACCAAGACAGACGCGACAGAAAATGGACTATTTAGCGAGACGCGTTAGCAGGCTACCGTTTTCATTACGTTGTATGTCCAATTGAAGCCCCAGTCTAAGTTTTTGTACACACGTGACACATTTTATCCAATCATGGGACTTAGATGAAAAGGTCCATTTTTCAAATATTTTTCAAATTTACAAAAAAATTACTACATCTAGCGGTTGAAATCGTAACTAAATCGAGCAGACACTCGCTTTAAGTATAGATTCAAAAATTTCCTAAGTATTGATTCACAAATTTCCCAAGTATAGATTCACAAATTTCCAATGTATAGATTCACAAATTTAACAAGTATAGATTCACAAATTTACCAAATATAGATTCACAAATTTCCCAAATATAGATTGACAAATTTCACAAGTATAAATCCACAAATTTCTCAAGTATAGATTGACAAATTTCCCAAGTATAGATTCAAAAATTTTCCAAATATAGATTCACAAATTTTCCAAGTATAGATTCACAAATTTCCCAAATATAGATTCACAAATTTCCCAAGAATAGATTCACAAATTTCCCAAGTATAGATTCACAAATTTCCCAAGTATAGATTCACAAATTTCCCAAGTATAGATTCACAAATTTCTCAAGTATAGATTCACAAATTTCCCAAGTATAGACTAACATATTTCCCAAGTATAGATTCACAAATTTCCCAAGCATAGATTCACAAATTTCCCAAGTATAGATTCACAAATTTTCCAAATATAGATTCACAAATTTTCCATGTATAGATTCACAACTTTCCCAAGTATAGATTCACAAATTTTCCAAATATAGATTCACAAATTTTCCAAATATAGATTCACAAATTTCCCAAGTATAGATTGACAAATTTCCCAAGTATAAATCCACAAATTTCCCAAGTATGATTCACAAATTTCCCAAGTATATATTCACAAATTTCCCTAGTATAGATTCACAAATTTCCCAAGTATAGATTCACAAATTTCCCAAGTATAGATTCACAAATTTCCCAAGTATAGATTCACAAATTTCCCAAGTATAGATTCACAAATATAACAGGTATAGATTCACAAATTTCCCATGTGTAGATTCACAAATTTCCCATGTATAGATTCACAAATTTCCCAAGTATAGATTCACAAATTTTCCAAGTATGATTCAAAAATTTCCCAAATATAGATTCACAAATTTCCCAAGTATAGATTCACAAATTTCCCAAGTATAGATTCACAAATTTCTCAAGTATAGATTCACAAATTTCCCAAGTATAGACAAACATATTTCCCAAGTATAGATTCACAAATTTCCCAAGTATAGATTCACAAATTTCCCAAGTATAGATTCATAAATTTTCCAAATATAGATTCACAAATTTTCCATGTATAGATTCACAAATTTCCCAATTATAGATTCACAAATTTCCCAATTATAGATTCACAAATTTCAGAAGTATAGATTCACGAATTTCCCAAGTATAGATTCACAAATTTTCCAAATATAGATTCACAAATTTCCTAGTATAGATTCACAAATTTCCCAAGTATAGATTCACAAATTTCCCAAGTATAGATTCAAATTTCCCAAGTATAGATTCACAAATTTCCCACGTATAGATTCTCAAATTTCCCATGTATAGATTCACAAATTTCCCAAGTTTAGATTCTCAAATTTCCCAAGTATGATTCACAAATTTCCCAAGTATAGATTCAAAAATTTCCCCAGTATAGATTCACAAATTTCCCAAGAATAGATTCACAAATTTTCCAAATATAGACTCACAATGTTTAAATGTATAGATTCACAAATTTCCCAAGTATAGATTCACAAATTTCCCAAGTATAGATTCACAAATTTCCCAAGTATAGATTCACAAATTTCCCAAGTATAGATTCACAAATTTCCCAAGCCTAGATTCACAAATTTCCCAAGTATAGATTCATAAATTTCCCAAGTATAGATTCACAAATTTCCCATGTATAGATTCACAAATTTATCAAGTATAGATTCAAAAATTTCCTAAGTATTGATTCACAAATTTCCCAAGTATAGATTCACAAATTTCCAATGTATAGATTCACAAATTTAACAAGTATAGATTCACAAATTTACCAAATATAGATTTACAAATTTCCCAAATATAGATTGACAAATTTCACAAGTATAAATCCACAAATTTCTCAAGTATAGATTGACAAATTTCCCAAGTATAGATTCACAAATTTTCCAAGTATAGATTCACAAATTTCCCTAGTATAGATTCACAAATTTCCCAAGTATAGATTCACAAATTTCCCAAGTATAGATTCACAAATTTCCCAAGTATAGATTCACAAATTTCCCAAGTATAGATTCACAAATTTTCCAAATATAGATTCACAAATTTTCCATGTATAGATTCACAACTTTCCCAAGTATAGATTCACAAATTTTCCAAATATAGATTCACAAATTTTCCAAATATAGATTCACAAATTTCCCAAGTATAGATTGACAAATTTCCCAAGTATAAATCCACAAATTTCCCAAGTATGATTCACAAATTTCCCAAGTATATATTCACAAATTTCCCCAATATAGATTCACAAATTTCCCAAGTATAGATTCACAAATTTCCCAAGTATAGATTCACAAATTTCCTAAGTATAGATTCACAAATTTCCAAAGTATAGATTCACAAATTTCCCAAGCCTAGATTCACAAATTTCCCAAGTATAGATTCATAAATTTCCCAAGTATAGATTCACAAATTTCCCATGTATAGATTCACAAATTTATCAAGTATAGATTCAAAAATTTCCTAAGTATTGATTCACAAATTTCCCAAGTATAGATTCACAAATTTCCAATGTATAGATTCACAAATTTAACAAGTATAGATTCACAAATTTCCCAAGTATAGATTCACAAATTTCCCAAGTATAGATTCACAAATTTCCCAAGTATAGATTCACAAATTTTCCAAATATAGATTCACAAATTTTCCATGTATAGATTCACAACTTTCCCAAGTATAGATTCACAAATTTTCCAAATATAGATTCACAAATTTTCCAAATATAGATTCACAAATTTCCCAAGTATAGATTGACAAATTTCCCAAGTATAAATCCACAAATTTCCCAAGTATGATTCACAAATTTCCCAAGTATATATTCACAAATTTCCCCAATATAGATTCACAAATTTCCCAAGTATAGATTCACAAATTTCCCAAGTATAGATTCACAAATTTCCTAAGTATAGATTCACAAATTTCCAAAGTATAGATTCACAAATTTCCCAAGCCTAGATTCACAAATTTCCCAAGTATAGATTCATAAATTTCCCAAGTATAGATTCACAAATTTCCCATGTATAGATTCACAAATTTATCAAGTATAGATTCAAAAATTTCCTAAGTATTGATTCACAAATTTCCCAAGTATAGATTCACAAATTTCCAATGTATAGATTCACAAATTTAACAAGTATAGATTCACAAATTTACCAAATATAGATTCACAAATTTCCCAAATATAGATTGACAAATTTCACAAGTATAAATCCACAAATTTCTCAAGTATAGATTGACAAATTTCCCAAGTATAGATTCAAAAATTTTCCAAATATAGATTCACAAATTTTCCAAGTATAGATTCACAAATTTCCCAAATATAGATTCACAAATTTCCCAAGAATAGATTCACAAATTTCCCAAGTATAGATTCACAAATTTCCCAAGTATAGATTCACAAATTTCCCAAGTATAGATTCACAAATTTCTCAAGTATAGATTCACAAATTTCCCAAGTATAGACTAACATATTTCCCAAGTATAGATTCACAAATTTCCCAAGCATAGATTCACAAATTTCCCAAGTATAGATTCACAAATTTTCCAAATATAGATTCACAAATTTTCCATGTATAGATTCACAACTTTCCCAAGTATAGATTCACAAATTTTCCAAATATAGATTCACAAATTTTCCAAATATAGATTCACAAATTTCCCAAGTATAGATTGACAAATTTCCCAAGTATAAATCCACAAATTTCCCAAGTATGATTCACAAATTTCCCAAGTATATATTCACAAATTTCCCTAGTATAGATTCACAAATTTCCCAAGTATAGATTCACAAATTTCCCAAGTATAGATTCACAAATTTCCCAAGTATAGATTCACAAATTTCCCAAGTATAGATTCACAAATATAACAGGTATAGATTCACAAATTTCCCATGTGTAGATTCACAAATTTCCCATGTATAGATTCACAAATTTCCCAAGTATAGATTCACAAATTTTCCAAGTATGATTCAAAAATTTCCCAAATATAGATTCACAAATTTCCCAAGTATAGATTCACAAATTTCCCAAGTATAGATTCACAAATTTCTCAAGTATAGATTCACAAATTTCCCAAGTATAGACAAACATATTTCCCAAGTATAGATTCACAAATTTCCCAAGTATAGATTCACAAATTTCCCAAGTATAGATTCATAAATTTTCCAAATATAGATTCACAAATTTTCCATGTATAGATTCACAAATTTCCCAATTATAGATTCACAAATTTCAGAAGTATAGATTCACGAATTTCCCAAGTATAGATTCACAAATTTTCCAAATATAGATTCACAAATTTCCTAGTATAGATTCACAAATTTCCCAAGTATAGATTCACAAATTTCCCAAGTATAGATTCAAATTTCCCAAGTATAGATTCACAAATTTCCCACGTATAGATTCTCAAATTTCCCATGTATAGATTCACAAATTTCCCAAGTTTAGATTCTCAAATTTCCCAAGTATGATTCACAAATTTCCCAAGTATAGATTCAAAAATTTCCCCAGTATAGATTCACAAATTTCCCAAGAATAGATTCACAAATTTTCCAAATATAGACTCACAATGTTTAAATGTATAGATTCACAAATTTCCCAAGTATAGATTCACAAATTTCCCAAGTATAGATTCACAAATTTCCCAAGTATAGATTCACAAATTTCCCAAGTATAGATTCACAAATTTCCCAAGCCTAGATTCACAAATTTCCCAAGTATAGATTCATAAATTTCCCAAGTATAGATTCACAAATTTCCCATGTATAGATTCACAAATTTATCAAGTATAGATTCAAAAATTTCCTAAGTATTGATTCACAAATTTCCCAAGTATAGATTCACAAATTTCCAATGTATAGATTCACAAATTTAACAAGTATAGATTCACAAATTTACCAAATATAGATTTACAAATTTCCCAAATATAGATTGACAAATTTCACAAGTATAAATCCACAAATTTCTCAAGTATAGATTGACAAATTTCCCAAGTATAGATTCACAAATTTTCCAAGTATAGATTCACAAATTTCCCTAGTATAGATTCACAAATTTCCCAAGTATAGATTCACAAATTTCCCAAGTATAGATTCACAAATTTCCCAAGTATAGATTCACAAATTTCCCAAGTATAGATTCACAAATTTTCCAAATATAGATTCACAAATTTTCCATGTATAGATTCACAACTTTCCCAAGTATAGATTCACAAATTTTCCAAATATAGATTCACAAATTTTCCAAATATAGATTCACAAATTTCCCAAGTATAGATTGACAAATTTCCCAAGTATAAATCCACAAATTTCCCAAGTATGATTCACAAATTTCCCAAGTATATATTCACAAATTTCCCCAATATAGATTCACAAATTTCCCAAGTATAGATTCACAAATTTCCCAAGTATAGATTCACAAATTTCCTAAGTATAGATTCACAAATTTCCAAAGTATAGATTCACAAATTTCCCAAGCCTAGATTCACAAATTTCCCAAGTATAGATTCATAAATTTCCCAAGTATAGATTCACAAATTTCCCATGTATAGATTCACAAATTTATCAAGTATAGATTCAAAAATTTCCTAAGTATTGATTCACAAATTTCCCAAGTATAGATTCACAAATTTCCAATGTATAGATTCACAAATTTAACAAGTATAGATTCACAAATTTACCAAATATAGATTCATAAATTTCCCAAATATAGATTGACAAATTTCACAAGTATAAATCCACAAATTTCTCAAGTATAGATTGACAAATTTCCCAAGTATAGATTCACAAATTTTCCAAATATAGATTCACAAATTTTCCAAGTATAGATTCACAAATTTCCCTAGTATAGATTCACAAATTTCCCAAGTATAGATTCACAAATTTCCCAAGTATAGATTCACAAATTTCCCAAGTATAGATTCACAAATTTTCCAAATATAGATTCACAAATTTTCCATGTATAGATTCACAACTTTCCCAAGTATAGATTCACAAATTTTCCAAATATAGATTCACAAATTTTCCAAATATAGGTTCACAAATTTTCCATGTATAGATTCACAACTTTCCCAAGTATAGATTCACAAATTTTCCATGTATAGATTCACAACTTTCCCAAGTATAGATTCACAAATTTTCCAAATATATATTCACAAATTTTCCAAATATAGATTCACAAATTTCCCAAGTATAGATTGACAAATTTCCCAAGTATAAATCCACAAATTTCCCAAGTATGATTCACAAATTTCCCAAGTATATATTCACAAATTTCCCCAGTATAGATTCACAAATTTCCCAAGTATAGATTCACAAATTTCCCAAGTATAGATTCACAAATTTCCCAAGTATAGATTCACAAATTTCCCAAGTATAGATTCACAAATATAACAGGTATAGATTCACAAATTTCCCATGTGTAGATTCACAAATTTCCCATGTATAGATTCACAAATTTCCCAAGTATAGATTCACAAATTTCCCAAGTATGATTCAAAAATTTCCCAAATATAGATTCACAAATTTCCCAAGTATAGATTCAGAAATTTCCCAAGTATAGATTCACAAATTTCTCAAGTATAGAATCACAAATTTCCCAAGTATAGACAAACATATTTCCCAAGTATAGATTCACAAATTTCCCAAGTATAGATTCACAAATTTCCCAAGTATAGATTCATAAATTTTCCAAATATAGATTCACAAATTTTCCATGTATAGATTCAAAAATTTCCCAATTATAGATTCACAAATTTCAGAAGTATAGATTCACGAATTTCCCAAGTATAGATTCACAAATTTTCCAAATATAGATTCACAAATTTCCTAGTATAGATTCACAAATTTCCCAAGTATAGATTCACAAATTTCCCAAGTATAGATTCAAATTTCCCAAGTATAGATTCACAAATTTCCCACGTATAGATTCTCAAATTTCCCATGTATAGATTCACAAATTTCCCAAGTTTAGATTCTCAAATTTCCCAAGTATGATTCACAAATTTCCCAAGTATAGATTCAAAAATTTCCCCTGTATAGATTCACAAATTTCCCAAGAATAGATTCACAAATTTTCCAAATATAGACTCACAATGTTTAAATGTATAGATTCACAAATTTCCCAAGTATAGATTCACAAATTTCCCAAGTATAGATTCACAAATTTCCCAAGTATAGATTCACAAATTTCCCAAGTATAGATTCACAAATTTCCCAAGCCTAGATTCACAAATTTCCCAAGTATAGATTCATAAATTTCCCAAGTATAGATTCACAAATTTCCCCTGTATAGATTCACAAATTTATCAAGTATAGATTCAAAAATTTCCTAAGTATTGATTCACAAATTTCCCAAGTATAGATTCACAAATTTCCAATGTATAGATTCACAAATTTAACAAGTATAGATTCACAAATTTACCAAATATAGATTTACAAATTTCCCAAATATAGATTGACAAATTTCACAAGTATAAATCCACAAATTTCTCAAGTATAGATTGACAAATTTCCCAAGTATAGATTCACAAATTTTCCAAATATAGATTCACAAATTTTCCAAGTATAGATTCACAAATTTCCCAAGTATAGATTCACAAATTTCCCAAGTATAGATTCACAAATTTCCCAAGTATAGATTCACAAATTTTCCAAATATAGATTCACAAATTTTCCATGTATAGATTCACAACTTTCCCAAGTATAGATTCACAAATTTTCCAAATATAGATTCACAAATTTTCCAAATATAGATTCACAAATTTCCCAAGTATAGATTGACAAATTTCCCAAGTATAAATCCACAAATTTCCCAAGTATGATTCACAAATTTCCCAAGTATATATTCACAAATTTCCCCAGTATAGATTCACAAATTTCCCAAGTATTGATTCACAAATTTCCCAAGTATAGATTCACAAATTTCCAATGTATAGATTCACAAATTTACCAAGTATAGATTCACAAATTTCCCAAGCCTAGATTCACAAATTTCCCAAGTATAGATTCATAAATTTCCCAAGTATAGATTCACAAATTTCCCATGTATAGATTCACAAATTTATCAAGTATAGATTCAAAAATTTCCTAAGTATTGATTCACAAATTTCCCAAGTATAGATTCACAAATTTCCAATGTATAGATTCACAAATTTAACAAGTATAGATTCACAAATTTACCAAATATAGATTCATAAATTTCCCAAATATAGATTGACAAATTTCACAAGTATAAATCCACAAATTTCTCAAGTATAGATTGACAAATTTCCCAAGTATAGATTCACAAATTTTCCAAATATAGATTCACAAATTTTCCAAGTATAGATTCACAAATTTCCCTAGTATAGATTCACAAATTTCCCAAGTATAGATTCACAAATTTCCCAAGTATAGATTCACAAATTTCCCAAGTATAGATTCACAAATTTTCCAAATATAGATTCACAAATTTTCCATGTATAGATTCACAACTTTCCCAAGTATAGATTCAAAAATTTTCCAAATATAGATTCACAAATTTTCCAAATATAGGTTCACAAATTTTCCATGTATAGATTCACAACTTTCCCAAGTATAGATTCACAAATTTTCCATGTATAGATTCACAACTTTCCCAAGTATAGATTCACAAATTTTCCAAATATAGATTCACAAATTTTCCAAATATAGATTCACAAATTTCCCAAGTATAGATTGACAAATTTCCCAAGTATAAATCCACAAATTTCCCAAGTATGATTCACAAATTTCCCAAGTATATATTCACAAATTTCCCCAGTATAGATTCACAAATTTCCCAAGTATAGATTCACAAATTTCCCAAGTATAGATTCACAAATTTCCCAAGTATAGATTCACAAATTTCCCAAGTATAGATTCACAAATATAACAGGTATAGATTCACAAATTTCCCATGTGTAGATTCACAAATTTCCCATGTATAGATTCACAAATTTCCCAAGTATAGATTCACAAATTTCCCAAGTATGATTCAAAAATTTCCCAAATATAGATTCACAAATTTCCCAAGTATAGATTCACAAATTTCCCAAGTATAGATTCACAAATTTCTCAAGTATAGAATCACAAATTTCCCAAGTATAGACAAACATATTTCCCAAGTATAGATTCACAAATTTCCCAAGTATAGATTCACAAATTTCCCAAGTATAGATTCATAAATTTTCCAAATATAGATTCACAAATTTTCCATGTATAGATTCACAAATTTCCCAATTATAGATTCACAAATTTCAGAAGTATAGATTCACGAATTTCCCAAGTATAGATTCACAAATTTTCCAAATATAGATTCACAAATTTCCTAGTATAGATTCACAAATTTCCCAAGTATAGATTCACAAATTTCCCAAGTATAGATTCAAATTTCCCAAGTATAGATTCACAAATTTCCCACGTATAGATTCTCAAATTTCCCATGTATAGATTCACAAATTTCCCAAGTTTAGATTCTCAAATTTCCCAAGTATGATTCACAAATTTCCCAAGTATAGATTGACAAATTTCCCAAGTATAAATCCACAAATTTCCCAAGTATGATTCACAAATTTCCCAAGTATATATTCACAAATTTCCTCAGTATAGATTCACAAATTTCCCAAGTATAGATTCACAAATTTCCCAAGTATAGATTCACAAATTTCCCAAGTATAGATTCACAAATTTCCCAAGTATAGATTCACAAATATAAAAGGTATAGATTCACAAATTTCCCATGTGTAGATTCACAAATTTCCCATGTATAGATTCACAAATTTCCCAAGTATAGATTCACAAATTTCCCAAGTATGATTCAAAAATTTCCCAAATATAGATTCACAAATTTCCCAAGTATAGATTCACAAATTTCCCAAGTATAGATTCACAAATTTCTCAAGTAGAGAATCACAAATTTCCCAAGTATAGACAAACATATTTCCCAAGTATAGATTCACAAATTTCCCAAGTATAGATTCACAAATTTCCCAAGTATAGATTCATAAATTTTCCAAATATAGATTCACAAATTTTCCATGTATAGATTCACAAATTTCCCAATTATAGATTCACAAATTTCAGAAGTATAGATTCACGAATTTCCCAAGTATAGATTCACAAATTTTCCAAATATAGATTCACAAATTTCCTAGTATAGATTCACAAATTTCCCAAGTATAGATTCACAAATTTCCCAAGTATAGATTCAAATTTCCCAAGTATAGATTCACAAATTTCCCACGTATAGATTCTCAAATTTCCCATGTATAGATTCACAAATTTCCCAAGTTTAGATTCTCAAATTTCCCAAGTATGATTCACAAATTTCCCAAGTATAGATTCAAAAATTTCCCCAGTATAGATTCACAAATTTCCCAAGAATAGATTCACAAATTTTCCAAATATAGACTCACAATGTTTAAATGTATAGATTCACAAATTTCCCAAGTATAGATTCACAAATTTCCCAAGTATAGATTCACAAATTTCCCAAGTATAGATTCACAAATTTCCCAAGTATAGATTCACAAATTTCCCAAGCCTAGATTCACAAATTTCCCAAGTATAGATTCATAAATTTCCCAAGTATAGATTCACAAATTTCCCATGTATAGATTCACAAATTTATCAAGTATAGATTCAAAAATTTCCTAAGTATTGATTCACAAATTTCCCAAGTATAGATTCACAAATTTCCAATGTATAGATTCACAAATTTAACAAGTATAGATTCACAAATTTACCAAATATAGATTTACAAATTTCCCAAATATAGATTGACAAATTTCACAAGTATAAATCCACAAATTTCTCAAGTATAGATTGACAAATTTCCCAAGTATAGATTCACAAATTTTCCAAATATAGATTCACAAATTTTCCAAGTATAGATTCACAAATTTCTATAGTATAGATTCACAAATTTCCCAAGTATAGATTCACAAATTTCCCAAGTATAGATTCACAAATTTCCCAAGTATAGATTCACAAATTTTCCAAATATAGATTCACAAATTTTCCATGTATAGATTCACAACTTTCCCAAGTATAGATTCACAAATTTTCCAAATATAGATTCACAAATTTCCCAAGTATAGATTGACAAATTTCCCAAGTATAAATCCACAAATTTCCCAAGTATGATTCACAAATTTCCCAAGTATATATTCACAAATTTCCCCAGTATATATTCACAAATTTCCCAAGTATAGATTCACAAATTTCCCAAGTATAGATTCACAAATTTCCCAAGTATAGATTCACAAATTTCCCAAGTATAGATTCACAAATTTCCCAAGCCTAGATTCACAAATTTCCCAAGTATAGATTCATAAATTTCCCAAGTATAGATTCACAAATTTCCCATGTATAGATTCACAAATTTATCAAGTATAGATTCAAAAATTTCCTAAGTATTGATTCACAAATTTCCCAAGTATAGATTCACAAATTTCCAATGTATAGATTCACAAATTTAACAAGTATAGATTCACAAATTTACCATGTATAGATTCACAACTTTCCCAAGTATAGATTCACAAATTTTCCAAATATAGATTCACAAATTTTCCAAATATAGATTCACAAATTCCCCAAGTATAGATTGACAAATTTCCCAAGTATAAATCCACAAATTTCCCAAGTATGATTCACAAATTTCCCAAGTATATATTCACAAATTTCCCCAGTATAGATTCACAAATTTACCAAGTATAGATTCACAAATTTCCCAAGTATAGATTCACAAATTTCCCAAGTATAGATTCACAAATTTCCCAAGTATAGATTCACAAATAAAACAGGTATAGATTCACAAATTTCCCATGTGTAGATTCACAAATTTCCCATGTATAGATTCACAAATTTCCCAAGTATAGATTCACAAATTTCCCAAGCCTAGATTCACAAATTTCCCAAGTATAGATTCATAAATTTCCCAAGTATAGATTCACAAATTTCCCATGTATAGATTCACAAATTTATCAAGTATAGATTCAAAAATTTCCTAAGTATTGATTCACAAATTTCCCAAGTATAGATTCACAAATTTCCAATGTATAGATTCACAACTTTCCCAAGTATAGATTCACAAATTTTCCATGTATAGATTCACAACTTTCCCAAGTATAGATTCACAAATTTTCCAAATATAGATTCACAAATTTTCCAAATATAGATTCACAAATTTCCCAAGTATAGATTGACAAATTTCCCAAGTATAAATCCACAAATTTCCCAAGTATGATTCACAAATTTCCCAAGTATATATTCACAAATTTCCCCAGTATAGATTCACAAATTTCCCAAGTATAGATTCACAAATTTCCCAAGTATAGATTCACAAATTTCCCAAGTATAGATTCACAAATTTCCCAAGTATAGATTCACAAATATAACAGGTATAGATTCACAAATTTCCCATGTGTAGATTCACAAATTTCCCATGTATAGATTCACAAATTTCCCAAGTATAGATTCACAAATTTCCCAAGTATGATTCAAAAATTTCCCAAATATAGATTCACAAATTTCCCAAGTATAGATTCACAAATTTCCCAAGTATAGATTCACAAATTTCCCAAGTATAGATTCACAAATTTCCCAAGTATAGATTCACAAATTTCCCAAGCCTAGATTCACAAATTTCCCAAGTATAGATTCATAAATTTCCCAAGTATAGATTCACAAATTTCCCATGTATAGATTCACAAATTTATCAAGTATAGATTCAAAAATTTCCTAAGTATTGATTCACAAATTTCCCAAGTATAGATTCACAAATTTCCAATGTATAGATTCACAACTTTCCCAAGTATAGATTCACAAATTTTCCATGTATAGATTCACAACTTTCCCAAGTATAGATTCACAAATTTTCCAAATATAGATTCACAAATTTTCCAAATATAGATTCACAAATTTCCCAAGTATAGATTGACAAATTTCCCAAGTATAAATCCACAAATTTCCCAAGTATGATTCACAAATTTCCCAAGTATATATTCACAAATTTCCCCAGTATAGATTCACAAATTTCCCAAGTATAGATTCACAAATTTCCCAAGTATAGATTCACAAATTTCCCAAGTATAGATTCACAAATTTCCCAAGTATAGATTCACAAATATAACAGGTATAGATTCACAAATTTCCCATGTGTAGTTTCACAAATTTCCCATGTATAGATTCACAAATTTCCCAAGTATAGATTCACAAATTTCCCAAGTATGATTCAAAAATTTCCCAAATATAGATTCACAAATTTCCCAAGTATAGATTCACAAATTTCCCAAGTATAGATTCACAAATTTCTCAAGTATAGAATCACAAATTTCCCAAGTATAGACAAACATATTTCCCAAGTATAGATTCACAAATTTCCCAAGTATAGATTCACAAATTTCCCAAGTATAGATTCATAAATTTTCCAAATATAGATTCACAAATTTTCCATGTATAGATTCACAAATTTCCCAATTATAGATTCACAAATTTCAGAAGTATAGATTCACGAATTTCCCAAGTATAGATTCACAAATTTTCCAAATATAGATTCACAAATTTCCTAGTATAGATTCACAAATTTCCCAAGTATAGATTCACAAATTTTCCAAGTATAGATTCACGAATTTCCCAAGTATAGATTCACAAATTTTCCAAATATAGATTCACAAATTTTCCAAATATAGATTCACAAATTTCCCAAGTATAGATTGACAAATTTCCCAAGTATAAATCCACAAATTTCCCAAGTATGATTCACAAATTTCCCAAGTATATATTCACAAATTTCCCCAGTATAGATTCACAAATTTCCCAAGTATAGATTCACAAATTTCCCAAGTATAGATTCACAAATTTCCCAAGTATAGATTCACAAATTTCCCAAGTATAGATTCACAAATTTCCCAAGCCTAGATTCACAAATTTCCCAAGTATAGATTCATAAATTTCCCAAGTATAGATTCACAAATTTATCAAGTATAGATTCAAAAATTTCCTAAGTATTGATTCACAAATTTCCCAAGTATAGATTCACAAATTTCCAATGTATAGATTCACAAATTTAACAAGTATAGATTCACAAATTTACCAAATATAGATTCATAAATTTCCCAAATATAGATTGACAAATTTCACAAGTATAAATCCACAAATTTCTCAAGTATAGATTGACAAATTTCCCAAGTATAGATTGACAAATTTTCCAAATATAGATTCACAAATTTTCCAAGTATAGATTCACAAATTTCCCTAGTATAGATTCACAAATTTCCCAAGTATAGATTCACAAATTTCCCAAGTATAGATTCACAAATTTCCCAAGTATAGATTCACAAATTTTCCAAATATAGATTCACAAATTTTCCATGTATAGATTCACAACTTTCCCAAGTATAGATTCACAAATTTTCCAAATATAGATTCACAAATTTTCCAAATATAGATTCACAAATTTTCCATGTATAGATTCACAACTTTCCCAAGTATAGATTCACAAATTTTCCATGTATAGATTCACAACTTTCCCAAGTATAGATTGACAAATTTCCCAAGTATAAATCCACAAATTTCCCAAGTATGATTCACAAATTTCCCAAGTATATATTCACAAATTTCCCCAGTATAGATTCACAAATTTCCCAAGTATGATTCACAAATTTCCCAAGTATAGATTCACAAATTTCCCAAGTATAGATTCACAAATTTCCCAAGTATAGATTCACAAATTTCCCAAGTATAGATTCACAAATTTCCCAAGTATAGATTCACAAATTTCCCAAGTATAGATTCACAAATTTCCCAAGCCTAGATTCACAAATTTCCCAAGTATAGATTCATAAATTTCCCAAGTATAGATTCACAAATTTCCCATGTATAGATTCACAAATTTATCAAGTATAGATTCAAAAATTTCCTAAGTATTGATTCACAAATTTCCCAAGTATAGATTCACAAATTTCCAATGTATAGATTCACAAATTTAACAAGTATAGATTCACAAATTTACCAAATATAGATTTACAAATTTCCCAAATATAGATTGACAAATTTCACAAGTATAAATCCACAAATTTCTCAAGTATAGATTGACAAATTTCCCAAGTATAGATTCACAAATTTTCCAAATATAGATTCACAAATTTTCCAAGTATAGATTCACAAATTTCCCTAGTATAGATTCACAAATTTCCCAAGTATAGATTCACAAATTTCCCAAGTATAGATTCACAAATTTCCCAAGTATAGATTCACAAATTTTCCAAATATAGATTCACAAATTTTCCATGTATAGATTCACAACTTTCCCAAGTATAGATTCACAAATTTTCCAAATATAGATTCACAAATTTTCCAAATATAGATTCACAAATTTCCCAAGTATAGATTGACAAATTTCCCAAGTATAAATCCACAAATTTCCCAAGTATGATTCACAAATTTCCCAAGTATATATTCACAAATTTCCCCAGTATAGATTCACAAATTTCCCAAGTATAGATTCACAAATTTCCCAAGTATAGATTCACAAATTTCCCAAGTATAGATTCACAAATTTCCCAAGTATAGATTCACAAATTTCCCAAGCCTAGATTCACAAATTTCCCAAGTATAGATTCATAAATTTCCCAAGTATAGATTCACAAATTTATCAAGTATAGATTCAAAAATTTCCTAAGTATTGATTCACAAATTTCCCAAGTATAGATTCACAAATTTCCAATGTATAGATTCACAAATTTAACAAGTATAGATTCACAAATTTACCAAATATAGATTCATAAATTTCCCAAATATAGATTGACAAATTTCACAAGTATAAATCCACAAATTTCTCAAGTATAGATTGACAAATTTCCCAAGTATAGATTCACAAATTTTCCAAATATAGATTCACAAATTTTCCAAGTATAGATTCACAAATTTCCCTAGTATAGATTCACAAATTTCCCAAGTATAGATTCACAAATTTCCCAAGTATAGATTCACAAATTTCCCAAGTATAGATTCACAAATTTTCCAAATATAGATTCACAAATTTTCCATGTATAGATTCACAACTTTCCCAAGTATAGATTCACAAATTTTCCAAATATAGATTCACAAATTTTCCAAATATAGATTCACAAATTTTCCATGTATAGATTCACAACTTTCCCAAGTATAGATTCACAAATTTTCCATGTATAGATTCACAACTTTCCCAAGTATAGATTCACAAATTTTCCAAATATAGATTCACAAATTTTCCAAATATAGATTCACAAATTTCCCAAGTATAGATTGACAAATTTCCCAAGTATAAATCCACAAATTTCCCAAGTATGATTCACAAATTTCCCAAGTATATATTCACAAATTTCCCAGTATAGATTCACAAATTTCCCAAGTATAGATTCACAAATTTCCCAAGTATAGATTCACAAATTTCCCAAGTATAGATTCACAAATTTCCCAAGTATAGATTCACAAATATAACAGGTATAGATTCACAAATTTCCCATGTGTAGATTCACAAATTTCCCATGTATAGATTCACAAATTTCCCAAGTATAGATTCACAAATTTCCCAAGTATGATTCAAAAATTTCCCAAATATAGATTCACAAATTTCCCAAGTATAGATTCACAAATTTCCCAAGTATAGATTCACAAATTTCTCAAGTATAGAATCACAAATTTCCCAAGTATAGACAAACATATTTCCCAAGTATAGATTCACAAATTTCCCAAGTATAGATTCACAAATTTTCCATGTATAGATTCACAAATTTCCCAAGTATAGATTCACAAATTTCAGAAGTATAGATTCACGAATTTCCCAAGTATAGATTCACAAATTTTACAAATAAAGATTCACAAATTTCCCAAGTATAGATTCACAAATTTCCCAAGTATAGATTCACAAATTTCCCAAGCCTAGATTCACAAATTTCCCAAGTATAGATTCATAAATTTCCCAAGTATAGATTCACAAATTTCCCATGTATAGATTCACAAATTTAACAAGTATAGATTCACAAATTTACCAAATATAGATTCATAAATTTCCCAAATATAGATTGACAAATTTCACAAGTATAAATCCACAAATTTCTCAAGTATAGATTGACAAATTTCCCAAGTATAGATTCACAAATTTTCCAAATATAGATTCACAAATTTTCCAAGTATAGATTCACAAATTTCCCTAGTATAGATTCACAAATTTCCCAAGTATAGATTCACAAATTTCCCAAGTATAGATTCACAAATTTCCCAAGTATAGATTCACAAATTTTCCAAATATAGATTCACAAATTTTCCATGTATAGATTCACAACTTTCCCAAGTATAGATTCACAAATTTTCCAAATATAGATTCACAAATTTTCCAAATATGTATTCACAAATTTCCCAAGTATAGATTGACAAATTTCCCAAGTATAAATCCACAAATTTCCCAAGTATGATTCACAAATTTCCCAAGTATATATTCACAAATTTCCCCAGTATAGATTCACAAATTTCCCAAGTATAGATTCACAAATTTCCCAAGTATAGATTCACAAATTTCCCAAGTATAGATTCACAAATTTCCCAAGTATAGATTCACAAATATAACAGGTATAGATTCACAAATTTCCCATGTGTAGATTCACAAATTTCCCATGTATAGATTCACAAATTTCCCAAGTATAGATTCACAAATTTCCCAAGTATGATTCAAAAATTTCCCAAATATAGATTCACAAATTTCCCAAGTATAGATTCACAAATTTCCCAAGTATAGATTCACAAATTTCTCAAGTATAGAATCACAAATTTCCCAAGTATAGACAAACATATTTCCCAAGTATAGATTCACAAATTTCCCAAGTATAGATTCACAAATTTCCCAAGTATAGATTCATAAATTTCCCAAGTATAGATTCACAAATTTTCCAAATATAGATTCACAAATTTTCCAAGCATAGATTCACAAATTTCCCTAGTATAGATTCACAAATTTCCCAAGTATAGATTCACAAATTTCCCAAGTATAGATTCACAAATTTCCCAAGTATAGATTCACAAATTTTCCAAATATAGATTCACAAATTTTCCATGTATAGATTCAAAACTTTCCCAAGTATAGATTCACAAATTTTCCAGATATAGATTCACAAATTTCCCAAGTATAGATTCATAAATTTCCCAAGTATAGATTCACAAATTTCCCATGTATAGATTCACAAATTTATCAAGTATAGATTCAAAAATTTCCTAAGTATTGATTCACAAATTTCCCAAGTATAGATTCACAAATTTCCAATGTATAGATTCACAAATTTAACAAGTATAGATTCACAAATTTACCAAATATAGATTCATAAATTTCCCAAATATAGATTGACAAATTTCACAAGTATAAATCCACAAATTTCTCAAGTATAGATTGACAAATTTCCCAAGTATAGATTCACATATTTTCCAAATATTGATTCACAAATTTTCCAAGTATATATTCACAAATTTCCCCAGTATAGATTCACAAATTTCCCAAGTATAGATTCACAAATTTTCCAAATATAGACTCACAATGTTTAAATGTATAGATTCACAAATTTCCCAAGTATAGATTCACAAATTTCCCAAGTATAGATTCACAAATTTCCCAAGTATAGATTCACAAATTTCTAAAGCCTAGATTCAAAAATTTCCCAAGTATAGATTCATAAATTTCCCAAGTATAGATTCACAAATTTCCCATGTATAGATTCACAAATTTATCAAGTATAGATTCAAAAATTTCCTAAGTATTGATTCACAAATTTCTCAAGTATAGATTCACAAATTTCCAATGTATAGATTCACAAATTTAACAAGTATAGATTCACAAATTTCCCAAGTATAGATTCACAAATTTTCCAGATATAGATTCACAAATTTTCCAAATATAGATTCACAAATTTCCCAAGTATAGATTGACAAATTTCCCAAGTATAAATCCACAAATTTCACAAGTATGATTCACAAATTTCCCAAGTATGATTCACAAATTTCCCAAGTATATATTCACAAATTTCCCCAGTATAGATTCACAAATTTCCCAAGTATAGATTCTCAAATTTCCCAAGTATAGATTCACAAATTTCCCAAGTATAGATTCACAAATTTCCCAACTATAGATTCACAAATATAACAGGTATAGATTCACAAATTTCCCATGTGTAGATTCACAAATTTCCCATGTATAGATTCACAAATTTCCCAAGTATAGATTCACAAATTTCAAAAGCATGATTCAAAAATTTCCCAAATATAGATTCACAAATTTCCCAAGTATAGATTCACAAATTTCCCAAGTATAGATTCACAAATTTCTCAAGTATAGATTCACAAATTTCCCAAGTATAGACAAACATATTTCCCAAGTATAGATTCACAAATTTCCCAAGTATAGATTCACAAATTTCCCAAGTATAGATTCATAAATTTTCCAAATATAGATTCACAAATTTACCAAATATAGATTCATAAATTTCCCAAATATAGATTGAAAAATTTCACAAGTAAAAATCCACAAATTTCTCAAGTATAGATTGACAAATTTCCCAAGTATAGATTCACATATTTTCCAAGTATATATTCACAAATTTCCCAAGTATAGATTCAAAAATTTCCCCAGTATAGATTCACAAATTTCCCAAGTATAGATTCAAAAATTTCCCCAGTATAGATTCACAAATTTCCCAAGTATAGATTCACAAATTTCCCAAGAATAGATTCACAAATTTCCCAAGTATAGATTCACAAATTTCCCAAGTATAGATTCACAAATTTCCCAAGTATAGATTCACAAATTTCCCAAGTATAGATTCATAAATTTCCCAAGTATAGATTCACAAATTTCCCAAGTATAGATTCACAAATTTTCCAAATATAGACTCACAAATTTTCCATGTATAGATTCACAACTTTCCCAAGTATAGATTCACAAATTTTCCAAATATAGATTCACAAATTTACCAAATATAGATTCACAAATTTCCCAAATATAGATTGACAAATTTCACAAGTATAAATCCACAAATTTCTCAAGTATAGATTGACAAATTTCCCAAGTATAGATTCACAAATTTTCCAAATATAGATTCACAAATTTTCCAAGTATAGATTCACAAATTTCCCTAGTATAGATTCTCAAATTCCCCATGTATAGATTCACAAATTTCCCAAGTATAGATTCACAAATTTCCCAAGTATGATTCAAAAATTTCCCAAATATAGATTCACAAATTTCCCAAGTATAGATTCACAAATATAACAAGTATAGATTCACAAATTTCCCATGTATAGATTCAAAAATTTCCCATGTATAGATTCACAAATTTCTCATGTATAGATTCACAAATTTCCCAAGTATAGATTCACAAATTTCCCAAGTATGATTCAAAAATTTCCCAAGTATGGATTCACAAATTTCCCAAGTATAGATTCACAAATTTCCCAAGTATGATTCAAAAATTTCCCAAGTATGGATTCACAAATTTCCCAAGTATAGATTCACAAATTTTCCCAAATATAGATTCACAAATTTCCCAAGTATAGATTCACAAATTTCCCAAGTATAGATTCACAAATGTCTCAAGTATAGATTCACAAATTTCCCAAGTATAGACTAACATATTTCCCAAGTATAGATTCACAAATTTCAAAAGTATAGATTCACAAATTTCCCATGTATAGATTCACAAATTTCCCATGTATAGATTCACAAATTTCCCAAGTAGAGATTCACAAATTTCCCAAGTATTATTCAAAAATTTCCCAAGTATAGATTCACAAATTTCCCAAGTATAGATTCACAAATTTCCCAAGTATAGATTCACAAATTTCCCACGTATAGATTCATAAATTTCCCAAGTATAGATTCACAAATTTCCCATGTATAGATTGACAAATTTATTAAGTATAGATTCAAAAATTTCCTAAGTATTGATTCACAAATTTCCCAAGTATAGATTCACAAATTTCCAATGTATAGATTCACAAATTTAAAAAGTATAGATTCACAAATTTACCAAATATAGATTCACAAATTTCCCAAATATAGATTGTCAAATTTCACAAGTATAAATCCACAAATTTCTCAAGTATAGATTGACAAATTTCCCAAGTATAGATTCAAAAATTTTCCAAATATGGATTCACAAATTTTCCAAGTATAGATTCACAAATTTGCCAAATATAGATTCACAAATTTCCCAAGAATATATTCACAAATTTCCCAAGTATAGATTCACAAATTTCCCAAGTATAGATTCACAAATTTCCCAAGTATAGATTCACAAATTTCTCAAGTATAGATTCACAAATTTCCCAAGTATAGACTAACATATTTCCCAAGTATAGATTCACAAATTTCCCAAGTATAGATTCACAAATTTCCCAAGTATAGATTCACAAATTTTCCAAATATAGATTCACAAATTTTCCATGTATAGATTCACAACTTTCCCAAGTATAGATTCACAAATTTTCCAAATATAGATTCACAAATTTTCCAAATATAGATTCACAAATTTCCCAAGTATGATTCAAAAATTTCCCAAGTATGGATTCACAAATTTCCCAAGTATAGATTCACAAATTTTCCCAAATATAGATTCACAAATTTCCCAAGTATAGATTCACAAATTTCCCAAGTATAGATTCACAAATGTCTCAAGTATAGATTCACATATTTCCCAAGTATAGATTCACAAATTTCAAAAGTATAGATTCACAAATTTCCCATGTATAGATTCACAAATTTCCCATGTATAGATTCACAAATTTCCCAAGTAGAGATTCACAAATTTCCCAAGTATTATTCAAAAATTTCCCAAGTATAGATTCACAAATTTCCCAAGTATAGATTCACAAATTTCCCAAGTATAGATTCACAAATTTCCCAAGTATAGATTCACAAATTTCCCAAGTATAGATTCACAAATTTCCCAAGTATAGATTCACAAATTTCCCAAGTATAGATTCACAAATTTCCCACGTGTAGATCATAAATTTCCCAAGTATAGATTCACAAATTTCCCATGTATAGATTCACAAATTTATTAAGTATAGATTCAAAAATTTCCGAAGTATTGATTCACAAATTTCCCAAGTATAGATTCACAAATTTCCAATGTATAGATTCACAAATTTAACAAGTATAGATTCACAAATTTACCAAATATAGATTCACAAATTTCCCAAATATAGATTGACAAATTTCACAAGTATAAATCCACAAATTTCTCAAGTATAGATTGACAAATTTCCCAAGTATAGATTCAAAAATTTTCCAAATATTGATTCACAAATTTTCCAAGTATAGATTCACAAATTTCCCAAGTATAGATTCACAAATTTCCCAAGTATAGATTCACAAATTTCCCAAGTATAGATTCACAAATTTCTCAAGTATAGATTCACAAATTTCCCAAGTATAGACTAACATATTTCCCATGTATAGACTCTCAAATTTCCCAAGTATAGATTCACAAATTTCCCAAGTATAGATTCACAAATTTTCCAAATATAGATTCACAAATTTTCCATGTATAGATTCACAACTTTCCCAAGTATAGATTCACAAATTTTCCAAATATAGATTCACAAATTTTCCAAATATAGATTCACAAATTTCCCAAGTATGATTCAAAAATTTCCCAAGTATGGATTCACAAATTTCCCAAGTATAGATTCACAAATTTTCCCAAATATAGATTCACAAATTTCCCAAGTATAGATTCACAAATTTCCCAAGTATAGATTCACAAATTTCCCAAGTATAGATTCACAAATGTCTTAAGTATAGATTCACAAATTTCCCAAGTATAGACTAACATATTTCCCAAGTATAGATTCACAAATTTCAAAAGTATAGATTCACAAATTTCCCATGTATAGATTCACAAATTTCCCATGTATAGATTCACAAATTTCCCAAGTAGAGATTCACAAATTTCCCAAGTAGAGACTCACAAATTTCCCAAGTATTATTCAAAAATTTCCCAAGTATAGATTCACAAATTTCCCAAGTATAGATTCACAAATTTCCAAAGTATAGATTCACAAATTTCCCAAGTATAGATTCACAAATTTCCCAAGTATAGATTCACAAATTTCCCACGTATTGATTCACAAATTTCCCAAGTATAGATTCACAAATTTCCAATGTATAGATTCACAAATTTAACAAGTATAGATTCACAAATTTACCAAATATAGATTCACAAATTTCCCAAATATAGATTGACAAATTTCACAAGTATAAATCCACAAATTTCTCAAGTATAGATTGACAAATTTCCCAAGTATAGATTCAAAAATTTTCCAAATATAGATTCACAAATTTTCCAAGTATAGATTCACAAATTTCCCAAATATAGATTCACAAATTTCCCAAGAATAGATTCACAAATTTCCCAAGTATAGATTCACAAATTTCCCAAGTATAGATTCACAAATTTCCCAAGTATAGATTCACAAATTTCCCACGTATAGATTCATAAATTTCCCAAGTATAGATTCACAAATTTCCCATGTATAGATTCACAAATTTATTAAGTATAGATTCAAAAATTTCCTAAGTATTGATTCACAAATTTCCCAAGTATAGATTCACAAATTTCCAATGTATAGATTCACAAATTTAACAAGTATAGATTCACAAATTTACCAAATATAGATTCACAAATTTCCCAAATATAGATTGACAAATTTCACAAGTATAAATCCACAAATTTCTCAAGTATAAATTGACAAATTTCCCAAGTATAGATTCAAAAATTTTCCAAATATAGTTTCACAAATTTTCCAAGTATAGATTCACAAATTTCCCAAATATAGATTCACAAATTTCCCAAGAATAGATTCACAAATTTCCCAAGTATAGATTCACAAATTTCCCAAGTATAGATTCACAAATTTCCCAAGTATAGATTCACAAATTTCTCAAGTATAGATTCACAAATTTCCCAAGTATAGACTAACATATTTCCCATGTATAGATTCACAAATTTCCCAAGTATAGATTCACAAATTTCCCAAGTATAGATTCACAAATTTTCCAAATATAGATTCACAAATTTTCCATGTATAGATTCATAACTTTCCCAAGTATAGATTCACAAATTTTCCAAATATAGATTCACAAATTTTCCAAATATAGATTCACAAATTTCCCAAGTATGATTCAAAAATTTCCCAAGTATGGATTCACAAATTTCCCAAGTATAGATTCACAAATTTTCCCAAATATAGATTCACAAATTTCCCAAGTATAGATTCACAAATTTCCCAAGTATAGATTCACAAATGTCTCAAGTATTGATTCACAAATTTCCCAAGTATAGATTCACAAATTTCCAATGTATAGATTCACAAATTTAACAAGTATAGATTCACAAATTTACCAAATATAGATTCACAAATTTCCCAAATATAGATTGACAAATTTCACAAGTATAAATCCACAAATTTCTCAAGTATAGATTGACAAATTTCCCAAGTATAGATTCAAAAATTTTCCAAATATTGATTCACAAATTTTCCAAGTATAGATTCACAAATTTCCCAAGTATAGATTCACAAATTTCCCAAGTATAGATTCACAAATTTCCCAAGTATAGATTCACAAATTTCTCAAGTATAGATTCACAAATTTCCCAAGTATAGACTAACATATTTCCCATGTATAGATTCTCAAATTTCCCAAGTATAGATTCACAAATTTCCCAAGTATAGATTCACAAATTTTCCAAATATAGATTCACAAATTTTCCATGTATAGATTCACAACTTTCCCAAGTATAGATTCACAAATTTTCCAAATATAGATTCACAAATTTTCCAAATATAGATTCACAAATTTCCCAAGTATGATTCAAAAATTTCCCAAGTATGGATTCACAAATTTCCCAAGTATAGATTCACAAATTTTCCCAAATATAGATTCACAAATTTCCCAAGTATAGATTCACAAATTTCCCAAGTATAGATTCACAAATGTCTCAAGTATAGATTCACATATTTCCCAAGTATAGATTCACAAATTTCAAAAGTATAGATTCACAAATTTCCCATGTATAGATTCACAGATTTCCCATGTATAGATTCACAAATTTCCCAAGTAGAGATTCACAAATTTCCCAAGTATTATTCAAAAATTTCCCAAGTATAGATTCACAAATTTCCCAAGTATAGATTCACAAATTTCCCAAGTATAGATTCACAAATTTCCCAAGTATAGATTCACAAATTTCCCAAGTATAGATTCACAAATTTCCCACGTGTAGATCATAAATTTCCCAAGTATAGATTCACAAATTTCCCATGTATAGATTCACAAATTTATTAAGTATAGATTCAAAAATTTCCGAAGTATTGATTCACAAATTTCCCAAGTATAGATTCACAAATTTCCAATGTATAGATTCACAAATTTAACAAGTATAGATTCACAAATTTACCAAATATAGATTCACAAATTTCCCAAATATAGATTGACAAATTTCACAAGTATAAATCCACAAATTTCTCAAGTATAGATTGACAAATTTCCCAAGTATAGATTCAAAAATTTTCCAAATATTGATTCACAAATTTTCCAAGTATAGATTCACAAATTTCCCAAGTATAGATTCACAAATTTCCCAAGTATAGATTCACAAATTTCCCAAGTATAGATTCACAAATTTCTCAAGTATAGATTCACAAATTTCCCAAGTATAGACTAACATATTTCCCATGTATAGATTCTCAAATTTCCCAAGTATAGATTCACAAATTTCCCAAGTATAGATTCACAAATTTTCCAAATATAGATTCACAAATTTTCCATGTATAGATTCACAACTTTCCCAAGTATAGATTCACAAATTTTCCAAATATAGATTCACAAATTTTCCAAATATAGATTCACAAATTTCCCAAGTATGATTCAAAAATTTCCCAAGTATGGATTCACAAATTTCCCAAGTATAGATTCACAAATTTTCCCAAATATAGATTCACAAATTTCCCAAGTATAGATTCACAAATTTCCCAAGTATAGATTCACAAATGTCTTAAGTATAGATTCACAAATTTCCCAAGTATAGACTAACATATTTCCCAAGTATAGATTCACAAATTTCAAAAGTATAGATTCACAAATTTCCCATGTATAGATTCACAAATTTCCCATGTATAGATTCACAAATTTCCCAAGTAGAGATTCACAAATTTCCCAAGTAGAGACTCACAAATTTCCCAAGTATTATTCAAAAATTTCCCAAGTATAGATTCACAAATTTCCCAAGTATAGATTCACAAATTTCCCAAGTATAGATTCACAAATTTCCCAAGTATAGATTCACAAATTTCCCAAGTATAGATTCACAAATTTCCCACGTATTGATTCACAAATTTCCCAAGTATAGATTCACAAATTTCCAATGTATAGATTCACAAATTTAACAAGTATAGATTCACAAATTTACCAAATATAGATTCACAAATTTCCCAAATATAGATTGACAAATTTCACAAGTATAAATCCACAAATTTCTCAAGTATAGATTGACAAATTTCCCAAGTATAGATTCAAAAATTTTCCAAATATAGATTCACAAATTTTCCAAGTATAGATTCACAAATTTCCCAAATATAGATTCACAAATTTCCCAAGAATAGATTCACAAATTTCCCAAGTATAGATTCACAAATTTCCCAAGTATAGATTCACAAATTTCCCAAGTATAGATTCACAAATTTCCCAAGTATAGATTCACAAATTTCCCACGTATAGATTCATAAATTTCCCAAGTATAGATTCACAAATTTCCCATGTATAGATTCACAAATTTATTAAGTATAGATTCAAAAATTTCCTAAGTATTGATTCACAAATTTCCCAAGTATAGATTCACAAATTTCCAATGTATAGATTCACAAATTTAACAAGTATAGATTCACAAATTTACCAAATATAGATTCACAAATTTCCCAAATATAGATTGACAAATTTCACAAGTATAAATCCACAAATTTCTCAAGTATAAATTGACAAATTTCCCAAGTATAGATTCAAAAATTTTCCAAATATAGTTTCACAAATTTTCCAAGTATAGATTCACAAATTTCCCAAATATAGATTCACAAATTTCCCAAGAATAGATTCACAAATTTCCCAAGTATAGATTCACAAATTTCCCAAGTATAGATTCACAAATTTCCCAAGTATAGATTCACAAATTTCTCAAGTATAGATTCACAAATTTCCCAAGTATAGACTAACATATTTCCCATGTATAGATTCACAAATTTCCCAAGTATAGATTCACAAATTTCCCAAGTATAGATTCACAAATTTTCCAAATATAGATTCACAAATTTTCCATGTATAGATTCATAACTTTCCCAAGTATAGATTCACAAATTTTCCAAATATAGATTCACAAATTTTCCAAATATAGATTCACAAATTTCCCAAGTATGATTCAAAAATTTCCCAAGTATGGATTCACAAATTTCCCAAGTATAGATTCACAAATTTTCCCAAATATAGATTCACAAATTTCCCAAGTATAGATTCACAAATTTCCCAAGTATAGATTCACAAATGTCTCAAGTATTGATTCACAAATTTCCCAAGTATAGATTCACAAATTTCCAATGTATAGATTCACAAATTTAACAAGTATAGATTCACAAATTTACCAAATATAGATTCACAAATTTCCCAAATATAGATTGACAAATTTCACAAGTATAAATCCACAAATTTCTCAAGTATAGATTGACAAATTTCCCAAGTATAGATTCAAAAATTTTAAAAATATTGATTCACAAATTTTCCAAGTATAGATTCACAAATTTCCCAAGTATAGATTCACAAATTTCCCAAGTATAGATTCACAAATTTCCCAAGTATAGATTCACAAATTTCTCAAGTATAGATTCACAAATTTCCCAAGTATAGACTAACATATTTCCCATGTATAGATTCTCAAATTTCCCAAGTATAGATTCACAAATTTCCCAAGTATAGATTCACAAATTTTCCAAATATAGATTCACAAATTTTCCATGTATAGATTCACAACTTTCCCAAGTATAGATTCACAAATTTTCCAAATATAGATTCACAAATTTTCCAAATATAGATTCACAAATTTCCCAAGTATGATTCAAAAATTTCCCAAGTATGGATTCACAAATTTCCCAAGTATAGATTCACAAATTTTCCCAAATATAGATTCACAAATTTCCCAAGTATAGATTCACAAATTTCCCAAGTATAGATTCACAAATGTCTTAAGTATAGATTCACAAATTTCCCAAGTATAGACTAACATATTTCCCAAGTATAGATTCACAAATTTCAAAAGTATAGATTCACAAATTTCCCATGTATAGATTCACAAATTTCCCATGTATAGATTCACAAATTTCCCAAGTAGAGATTCACAAATTTCCCAAGTAGAGATTCACAAATTTCCCAAGTATTATTCAAAAATTTCCCAAGTATAGATTCACAAATTTCCCAAGTATAGATTCACAAATTTCCCAAGTATAGATTCACAAATTTCCCAAGTATAGATTCACAAATTTCCCAAGTATAGATTCACAAATTTCCCACGTATAGATTCATAAATTTCCCAAGTATAGATTCACAAATTTCCCATGTATAGATTCACAAATTTATTAAGTATAGATTCAAAAATTTCCTAAGTATTGATTCACAAATTTCCCAAGTATAGATTCACAAATTTCCAATGTATAGATTCACAAATTTAACAAGTATAGATTCACAAATTTACCAAATATAGATTCACAAATTTCCCAAATATAGATTGACAAATTTCACAAGTATAAATCCACAAATTTCTCAAGTATAGATTGACAAATTTCCCAAGTATAGATTCAAAAATTTTCCAAATATAGATTCACAAATTTTCCAAGTATAGATTCACAAATTTCCCAAATATAGATTCACAAATTTCCCAAGAATAGATTCACAAATTTCCCAAGTATAGATTCACAAATTTCCCAAGTATAGATTCACAAATTTCCCAAGTATAGATTCACAAATTTCCCACGTATAGATTCATAAATTTCCCAAGTATAGATTCACAAATTTCCCATGTATAGATTCACAAATTTATTAAGTATAGATTCAAAAATTTCCTAAGTATTGATTCACAAATTTCCCAAGTATAGATTCACAAATTTCCAATGTATAGATTCACAAATTTAACAAGTATAGATTCACAAATTTACCAAATATAGATTCACAAATTTACCAAATATAGATTGACAAATTTCACAAGTATAAATCCACAAATTTCTCAAGTATAAATTGACAAATTTCCCAAGTATAGATTCAAAAATTTTCCAAATATAGATTCACAAATTTTCCAAGTATAGATTCACAAATTTCCCAAATATAGATTCACAAATTTCCCAAGAATAGATTCACAAATTTCCCAAGTATAGATTCACAAATTTCCCAAGTATAGATTCACAAATTTCCCAAGTATAGATTCACAAATTTCTCAAGTATAGATTCACAAATTTCCCAAGTATAGACTAACATATTTCCCATGTATAGATTCACAAATTTCCCAAGTATAGATTCACAAATTTCCCAAGTATAGATTCACAAATTTTCCAAATATAGATTCACAAATTTTCCATGTATAGATTCACAACTTTCCCAAGTATAGATTCACAAATTTTCCAAATATAGATTCACAAATTTTCCAAATATAGATTCACAAATTTCCCAAGTATGATTCAAAAATTTCCCAAGTATGGATTCACAAATTTCCCAAGTATAGATTCACAAATTTTCCCAAATATAGATTCACAAATTTCCCAAGTATAGATTCACAAATTTCCCAAGTATAGATTCACAAATGTCTCAAGTATAGATTCACAAATTTCCCAAGTATAGATTCACAAATTTCCCAAGTATGATTCAAAAATTTCCCAAGTATAGATTCACAAATTTCCCAAGTATAGATTCAAAAATTTTCCAAATATTGATTCACAAATTTTCCAAGTATAGATTCACAAATTTCCCAAGTATAGATTCACAAATTTCCCAAGTATAGATTCACAAATTTCCCAAGTATAGATTCACAAATTTCTCAAGTATAGATTCACAAATTTCCCAAATATAGATTCACAAATTTTCCAAATATAGATTCACAAATTTCCCAAGTATGATTCAAAAATTTCCCAAGTATGGATTCACAAATTTCCCAAGTATAGATTCACAAATTTTCCCAAATATAGATTCACAAATTTCCCAAGTATAGATTCACAAATTTCCCAAGTATAGATTCACAAATGTCTTAAGTATAGATTCACAAATTTCCCAAGTATAGACTAACATATTTCCCAAGTATAGATTCACAAATTTCAAAAGTATAGATTCACAAATTTCCCATGTATAGATTCACAAATTTCCCATGTATAGATTCACAAATTTCCCAAGTAGAGATTCACAAATTTCCCAAGTAGAGATTCACAAATTTCCCAAGTATTATTCAAAAATTTCCCAAGTATAGATTCACAAATTTCCCAAGTATAGATTCACAAATTTCCCAAGTATAGATTCACAAATTTCCCAAGTATAGATTCACAAATTTCCCAAGTATAGATTCACAAATTTCCCACGTATAGATTCATAAATTTCCCAAGTATAGATTCACAAATTTCCCATGTATAGATTCACAAATTTATTAAGTATAGATTCAAAAATTTCCTAAGTATTGATTCACAAATTTCCCAAGTATAGATTCACAAATTTCCAATGTATAGATTCACAAATTTAACAAGTATAGATTCACAAATTTACCAAATATAGATTCACAAATTTCCCAAATATAGATTGACAAATTTCACAAGTATAAATCCACAAATTTCTCAAGTATAGATTGACAAATTTCCCAAGTATAGATTCAAAAATTTTCCAAATATAGATTCACAAATTTTCCAAGTATAGATTCACAAATTTCCCAAATATAGATTCACAAATTTCCCAAGAATAGATTCACAAATTTCCCAAGTATAGATTCACAAATTTCCCAAGTATAGATTCACAAATTTCCCAAGTATAGATTCACAAATTTCCCACGTATAGATTCATAAATTTCCCAAGTATAGATTCACAAATTTCCCATGTATAGATTCACAAATTTATTAAGTATAGATTCAAAAATTTCCTAAGTATTGATTCACAAATTTCCCAAGTATAGATTCACAAATTTCCAATGTATAGATTCACAAATTTAACAAGTATAGATTCACAAATTTACCAAATATAGATTCACAAATTTCCCAAATATAGATTGACAAATTTCACAAGTATAAATCCACAAATTTCTCAAGTATAAATTGACAAATTTCCCAAGTATAGATTCAAAAATTTTCCAAATATAGATTCACAAATTTTCCAAGTATAGATTCACAAATTTCCCAAATATAGATTCACAAATTTCCCAAGAATAGATTCACAAATTTCCCAAGTATAGATTCACAAATTTCCCAAGTATAGATTCACAAATTTCCCAAGTATAGATTCACAAATTTCTCAAGTATAGATTCACAAATTTCCCAAGTATAGACTAACATATTTCCCATGTATAGATTCACAAATTTCCCAAGTATAGATTCACAAATTTTCCATGTATAGATTCACAACTTTCCCAAGTATAGATTCACAAATTTTCCAAATATAGATTCACAAATTTTCCAAATATAGATTCACAAATTTCCCAAGTATGATTCAAAAATTTCCCAAGTATGGATTCACAAATTTCCCAAGTATAGATTCACAAATTTTCCCAAATATAGATTCACAAATTTCCCAAGTATAGATTCACAAATTTCCCAAGTATAGATTCACAAATGTCTCAAGTATAGATTCACAAATTTCCCAAGTATAGATTCACAAATTTCCCAAGTATAGATTCACAAATCTCCCACGTATAGATTCATAAATTTCCCAAGTATAGATTCACAAATTTCCCATGTATAGATTCACAAATTTATTAAGTATAGATTCAAAAATTTCCTAAGTATTGATTCACAAATTTCCCAAGTATAGATTCACAAATTTCCAATGTATAGATTCACAAATTTACCAAATATAGATTCACAAATTTCCCAAATATAGATTGACAAATTTCACAAGTATAAATCCACAAATTTCTCAAGTATAGATTGACAAATTTCCCAAGTATTGACTCAAAAATTTTCCAAATATAGATTCACAAATTTTCCAAGTATAGATTCACAAATTTCCCAAATATAGATTCACAAATTTCCCAAGAATAGATTCACAAATTTCCCAAGTATAGATTCACAAATTTCCCAAGTATAGATTCACAAATTTCCCAAGTATAGATTCACAAATTTCTCAAGTATAGATTCACAAATTTCCCAAGTATAGACTAACATATTTCCCATGTATAGATTCACAAATTTCCCAAGTATAGATTCACAAATTTCCCAAGTATAGATTCACAAATTTTCCAAATATAGATTCACAAATTTTCCATGTATAGATTCACAACTTTCCCAAGTATAGATTCACAAATTTTCCAAATATAGATTCACAAATTTTCCAAATATAGATTCACAAATTTCCCAAGTATGATTCAAAAATTTCCCAAGTATGGATTCACAAATTTCCCAAGTATAGATTCACAAATTTTCCCAAATATAGATTCACAAATTTCCCAAGTATAGATTCACAAATTTCCCAAGTATAGATTCACAAATGTCTTAAGTATAGATTCACAAATTTCCCAAGTATAGACTAACATATTTCCCAAGTATAGATTCACAAATTTCAAAAGTATAGATTCACAAATTTCCCATGTATAGATTCACAAATTTCCCATGTATAGATTCACAAATTTCCCAAGTAGAGATTCACAAATTTCCCAAGTAGAGATTCACAAATTTCCCAAGTATTATTCAAAAATTTCCCAAGTATAGATTCACAAATTTCCCAAGTATAGATTCACAAATTTCCCAAGTATAGATTCACAAATTTCCCAAGTATAGATTCACAAATTTCCCAAGTATAGATTCACAAATTTCCCACGTATAGATTCATAAATTTCCCAAGTATAGATTCACAAATTTCCCATGTATAGATTCACAAATTTATTAAGTATAGATTCAAAAATTTCCTAAGTATTGATTCACAAATTTCCCAAGTATAGATTCACAAATTTCCAATGTATAGATTCACAAATTTAACAAGTATAGATTCACAAATTTCCCAAGTATAGACTAACATATTTCCCATGTATAGATTCACAAATTTCCCAAGTATAGATTCACAAATTTCCCAAGTATAGATTCACAAATTTTCCAAATATAGATTCACAAATTTTCCATGTATAGATTCACAACTTTCCCAAGTATAGATTCACAAATTTTCCAAATATAGATTCACAAATTTTCCAAATATAGATTCACAAATTTCCCAAGTATGATTCAAAAATTTCCCAAGTATGGATTCACAAATTTCCCAAGTATAGATTCACAAATTTTCCCAAATATAGATTCACAAATTTCCCAAGTATAGATTCACAAATTTCCCAAGTATAGATTCACAAATGTCTTAAGTATAGATTCACAAATTTCCCAAGTATAGACTAACATATTTCCCAAGTATAGATTCACAAATTTCAAAAGTATAGATTCACAAATTTCCCATGTATAGATTCACAAATTTCCCATGTATAGATTCACAAATTTCCCAAGTAGAGATTCACAAATTTCCCAAGTAGAGATTCACAAATTTCCCAAGTATTATTCAAAAATTTCCCAAGTATAGATTCACAAATTTCCCAAGTATAGATTCACAAATTTCCCAAGTATAGATTCACAAATTTCCCAAGTATAGATTCACAAATTTCCCAAGTATAGATTCACAAATTTCCCACGTATAGATTCATAAATTTCCCAAGTATAGATTCACAAATTTCCCATGTATAGATTCACAAATTTATTAAGTATAGATTCAAAAATTTCCTAAGTATTGATTCACAAATTTCCCAAGTATAGATTCACAAATTTCCAATGTATAGATTCACAAATTTAACAAGTATAGATTCACAAATTTACCAAATATAGATTCACAAATTTCCCAAATATAGATTGACAAATTTCACAAGTATAAATCCACAAATTTCTCAAGTATAGATTGACAAATTTCCCAAGTATAGATTCAAAAATTTTCCAAATATAGATTCACAAATTTTCCAAGTATAGATTCACAAATTTCCCAAATATAGATTCACAAATTTCCCAAGAATAGATTCACAAATTTCCCAAGTATAGATTCACAAATTTCCCAAGTATAGATTCACAAATTTCCCAAGTATAGATTCACAAATTTCCCACGTATAGATTCATAAATTTCCCAAGTATAGATTCACAAATTTCCCATGTATAGATTCACAAATTTATTAAGTATAGATTCAAAAATTTCCTAAGTATTGATTCACAAATTTCCCAAGTATAGATTCACAAATTTCCAATGTATAGATTCACAAATTTAACAAGTATAGATTCACAAATTTACCAAATATAGATTCACAAATTTCCCAAATATAGATTGACAAATTTCACAAGTATAAATCCACAAATTTCTCAAGTATAAATTGACAAATTTCCCAAGTATAGATTCAAAAATTTTCCAAATATAGATTCACAAATTTTCCAAGTATAGATTCACAAATTTCCCAAATATAGATTCACAAATTTCCCAAGAATAGATTCACAAATTTCCCAAGTATAGATTCACAAATTTCCCAAGTATAGATTCACAAATTTCCCAAGTATAGATTCACAAATTTCTCAAGTATAGATTCACAAATTTCCCAAGTATAGACTAACATATTTCCCATGTAGAGATTCACAAATTTCCCAAGTATAGATTCACAAATTTCCCAAGTATAGATTCACAAATTTTCCAAATATAGATTCACAAATTTTCCATGTATAGATTCACAACTTTCCCAAGTATAGATTCACAAATTTTCCAAATATAGATTCACAAATTTTCCAAATATAGATTCACAAATTTCCCAAGTATGATTCAAAAATTTCCCAAGTATGGATTCACAAATTTCCCAAGTATAGATTCACAAATTTTCCCAAATATAGATTCACAAATTTCCCAAGTATAGATTCACAAATTTCCCAAGTATAGATTCACAAATGTCTCAAGTATAGATTCACAAATTTCCCAAGTATAGATTCACAAATTTCCCAAGTATAGATTCACAAATCTCCCACGTATAGATTCATAAATTTCCCAAGTATAGATTCACAAATTTCCCATGTATAGATTCACAAATTTATTAAGTATAGATTCAAAAATTTCCTAAGTATTGATTCACAAATTTCCCAAGTATAGATTCACAAATTTCCAATGTATAGATTCACAAATTTACCAAATATAGATTCACAAATTTCCCAAATATAGATTGACAAATTTCACAAGTATAAATCCACAAATTTCTCAAGTATAGATTGACAAATTTCCCAAGTATTGACTCAAAAATTTTCCAAATATAGATTCACAAATTTTCCAAGTATAGATTCACAAATTTCCCAAATATAGATTCACAAATTTCCCAAGAATAGATTCACAAATTTCCCAAGTATAGATTCACAAATTTCCCAAGTATAGATTCACAAATTTCCCAAGTATAGATTCACAAATTTCTCAAGTATAGATTCACAAATTTCCCAAGTATAGACTAACATATTTCCCATGTATAGATTCACAAATTTCCCAAGTATAGATTCACAAATTTCCCAAGTATAGATTCACAAATTTTCCAAATATAGATTCACAAATTTTCCATGTATAGATTCACAACTTTCCCAAGTATAGATTCACAAATTTTCCAAATATAGATTCACAAATTTTCCAAATATAGATTCACAAATTTCCCAAGTATGATTCAAAAATTTCCCAAGTATGGATTCACAAATTTCCCAAGTATAGATTCACAAATTTTCCCAAGTATAGATTCACAAATTTCCCAAGTATAAATCCACAAATTTCTCAAGTATAAATTGACAAATTTCCCAAGTATAGATTCAAAAATTTTCCAAATATAGATTCACAAATTTTCCAAGTATAGATTCACAAATTTCCCAAATATAGATTCACAAATTTCCCAAGAATAGATTCACAAATTTCCCAAGTATAGATTCACAAATTTCCCAAGTATAGATTCACAAATTTCCCAAGTATAGATTCACAAATTTCTCAAGTATAGATTCACAAATTTCCCAAGTATAGACTAACATATTTCCCATGTATAGATTCACAAATTTCCCAAGTATAGATTCACAAATTTCCCAAGTATAGATTCACAAATTTTCCAAATATAGATTCACAAATTTTCCATGTATAGATTCACAACTTTCCCAAGTATAGATTCACAAATTTTCCAAATATAGATTCACAAATTTTCCAAATATAGATTCACAAATTTCCCAAGTATGATTCAAAAATTTCCCAAGTATGGATTCACAAATTTCCCAAGTATAGATTCACAAATTTTCCCAAATATAGATTCACAAATTTCCCAAGTATAGATTCACAAATTTCCCAAGTATAGATTCACAAATGTCTCAAGTATAGATTCACAAATTTCCCAAGTATAGATTCACAAATTTCCCAAGTATAGATTCACAAATCTCCCACGTATAGATTCATAAATTTCCCAAGTATAGATTCACAAATTTCCCATGTATAGATTCACAAATTTATTAAGTATAGATTCAAAAATTTCCTAAGTATTGATTCACAAATTTCCCAAGTATAGATTCACAAATTTCCAATGTATAGATTCACAAATTTACCAAATATAGATTCACAAATTTCCCAAATATAGATTGACAAATTTCACAAGTATAAATCCACAAATTTCTCAAGTATAGATTGACAAATTTCCCAAGTATTGACTCAAAAATTTTCCAAATATAGATTCACAAATTTTCCAAGTATAGATTCACAAATTTCCCAAATATAGATTCACAAATTTCCCAAGAATAGATTCACAAATTTCCCAAGTATAGATTCACAAATTTCCCAAGTATAGATTCACAAATTTCCCAAGTATAGATTCACAAATTTCTCAAGTATAGATTCACAAATTTCCCAAGTATAGACTAACATATTTCCCATGTATAGATTCACAAATTTCCCAAGTATAGATTCACAAATTTCCCAAGTATAGATTCACAAATTTTCCAAATATAGATTCACAAATTTTCCATGTATAGATTCACAACTTTCCCAAGTATAGATTCACAAATTTTCCAAATATAGATTCACAAATTTTCCAAATATAGATTCACAAATTTCCCAAGTATGATTCAAAAATTTCCCAAGTATGGATTCACAAATTTCCCAAGTATAGATTCACAAATTTTCCCAAGTATAGATTCACAAATTTCCCAAGTATAGATTCACAAATGTCTCAAGTATAGATTCACAAATTTCCCAAGTATAGACTAACATATTTCCCAAGTATAGATTCACAAATTTCAAAAGTATAGATTCACAAATTTCCCATGTATAGATTCACAAATTTCCCATGTATAGATTCACAAATTTCCCAAGTAGAGATTCACAAATTTCCCAAGTATTATTCAAAAATTTCCCAAGTATAGATTCACAAATTTCCCAAGTATAGATTCACAAATTTCCCAAGTATAGATTCACAAATTTCCCAAGTATAGATTCACAAATTTCCCAAGTATAGATTCACAAATTTCCCACGTATAGATTCATAAATTTCCCATGTATAGATTCACAAATTTATTAAGTATAGATTCAAAAATTTCCTAAGTATTGATTCACAAATTTCCCAAGTATAGATTCACAAATTTCCAATGTATAGATTCACAAATTTAACAAGTATAGATTCACAAATTTCCCAAGTATAGACAAACATATTTCCCAAGTATAGATTCACAAATTTCCCAAGTATAGATTCACAAATTTCCCAAGTATAGATTCATAAATTTTCCAAATATAGATTCACAAATTTTCCATGTATAGATTCACAAATTTCCCAATTATAGATTCACAAATTTCAGAAGTATAGATTCACGAATTTCCCAAGTATAGATTCACAAATTTTCCAAATATAGATTCACAAATTTCCTAGTATAGATTCACAAATTTCCCAAGTATAGATTCACAAATTTCCCAAGTATAGATTCAAATTTCCCAAGTATAGATTCATAAATTTCCCACGTATAGATTCTCAAATTTCCCATGTATAGATTCACAAATTTCCCAGGTTTAGATTCTCAAATTTCCCAAGTATGATTCACAAATTTCCCAAGTATAGATTCAAAAATTTCCCCAGTATAGATTCACAAATTTCCCAAGAATAGATTCACAAATTTTCCAAATATAGACTCACAATGTTTAAATGTATAGATTCACAAATTTCCCAAGTATAGATTCACAAATTTCCCAAGTATAGATTCACAAATTTCCCAAGTATAGATTCACAAATTTCCCAAGTATAGATTCACAAATTTCCCAAGCCTAGATTCACGAATTTCCCAAGTATAGATTGACAAATTTCCCAAGTATAGATTCACAAATTTTCCAAATATAGATTCACAAATTTTCCAAGTATAGATTCACAAATTTCCCTAGTATAGATTCACAAATTTCCCAAGTATAGATTCACAAATTTCCCAAGTATAGATTCACAAATTTCCCAAGTATAGATTCACAAATTTTCCAAATATAGATTCACAAATTTTCCATGTATAGATTCACAACTTTCCCAAGTATAGATTCACAAATTTTCCAAATATAGATTCACAAATTTTCCAAATATAGATTCACAAATTTCCCAAGTATAGATTGACAAATTTCCCAAGTATAAATCCACAAATTTCCCAAGAATGATTCACAAATTTCCCAAGTATATATTCAAAAATTTCTCCAGTATAGATTCACAAATTTCCCAAGTATAGATTCTCAAATTTCCCAAGTATAGATTCACAAATTTCCCAAGTATAGATTCACAAATTTCCCAAGTATAGATTCACAAATATAACAGGTATAGATTCACAAATTTCCCATGTGTAGATTCACAAATTTCCCATGTATAGATTCACAAATTTCCCAAGTATAGATTCACAAATTTCCCAAGTATGATTCAAAAATTTCCCAAATATAGATTCACAAATTTCCCAAGTATAGATTCACAAATTTTCCAAGTATAGATTCACAAATTTCTCAAGTATAGATTCACAAATTTCCCAAGTATAGACAAACATATTTCCCAAGTATAGATTCACAAATTTCCCAAGTATAGATTCACAAATTTCCCAAGTATAGATTCATAAATTTTCCAAATATAGATTCACAAATTTTCCATGTATAGATTCACAAATTTCCCAAGTATAGATTCACAAATTTCAGAAGTATAGATTCACGAATTTCCCAAGTATAGATTCACAAATTTTACAAATATAGATTCACAAATTTCCCAAGTATAGATTCACAAATTTCCCAAGTATAGATTCACAAACTTCCCAAGCCTAGATTCACAAATTTCCCAAGTATAGATTCATAAATTTCCCAAGTATAGATTCACAAATTTCCAATGTATAGATTCACAAATTTATCAAGTATAGATTCAAAAATTTCCTAAGTATTGATTCACAAATTTCCCAAGTATAGATTCACAAATTTCCAATGTATAGATTCACAAATTTAACAAGTATAGATTCACAAATTTACCAAATATAGATTCATAAATTTCCCAAATATAGATTGACAAATTTCACAAGTATAAATCCACAAATTTCTCAAGTATAGATTGACAAATTTCCCAAGTATAGATTCACATATTTTCCAAATATAGATTCACAAATTTCCCAAGTATAGATTCAAAAATTTCCCCAGTATAGATTCACAAATTTCCAAGTATAGATTCAAAAATTTCCCCAGTATAGATTCACAAATTTTCCAAATATAGACTCACAATGTTTAAATGTATAGATTCACAAATTTCCCAAGTATAGATTCACAAATTTCCCAAGTATAGATTCACAAATTTCCCAAGCCTAGATTCACAAATTTCCCAAGTATAGATTCATAAATTTCCCAAGTATAGATTCACAAATTTTCCAAATATAGATTCACAAATTTTCCAAATATAGATTCACAAATTTCCCAAGTATGATTCAAAAATTTCCCAAGTATGGATTCACAAATTTCCCAAGTATAGATTCACAAATTTTCCCAAATATAGATTCACAAATTTCCCATGTATAGATTCACAAATTTCCCAAGTATAGATTCACAAATGTCTCAAGTATAGATTCACAAATTTCCCAAGTATAGACTAACATATTTCCCAAGTATAGATTCACAAATTTCAAAAGTATAGATTCACAAATTTCCCATGTATAGATTCACAAATTTCCCATGTATAGATTCACAAATTTCCCAAGTAGAGATTCACAAATTTCCCAAGTATTATTCAAAAATTTCCCAAGTATAGATTCACAAATTTCCCAAGTATAGATTCACAAATTTCCCAAGTATAGATTCACAAATTTCCCAAGTATAGATTCACAAATTTCCCAAGTATAGATTCACAAATTTCCCACGTATAGATTCATAAATTTCCCAAGTATAGATTCACAAATTTCCCATGTATAGATTCACAAATTTATTAAGTATAGATTCAAAAATTTCCTAAGTATTGATTCACAAATTTCCCAAGTATAGATTCACAAATTTCCAATGTATAGATTCACAAATTTAACAAGTATAGATTCACAAATTTCCCAAGTATAGACAAACATATTTCCCAAGTATAGATTCACAAATTTCCTAAGTATAGATTCACAAATTTCCCAAGTATAGATTCATAAATTTTCCAAATATAGATTCACAAATTTTCCATGTATAGATTCACAAATTTCCCAATTATAGATTCACAAATTTCAGAAGTATAGATTCACGAATTTCCCAAGTATAGATTCACAAATTTTCCAAATATAGATTCACAAATTTCCTAGTATAGATTCACAAATTTCCCAAGTATAGATTCACAAATTTCCCAAGTATAGATTCAAATTTCCCAAGTATAGATTCATAAATTTCCCACGTATAGATTCTCAAATTTCCCATGTATAGATTCACAAATTTCCCAAGTTTAGATTCTCAAATTTCCCAAGTATGATTCACAAATTTCCCAAGTATAGATTCAAAAATTTCCCCAGTATAGATTCACAAATTTCCCAAGAATAGATTCACAAATTTTCCAAATATAGACTCACAATGTTTAAATGTATAGATTCACAAATTTCCCAAGTATAGATTCACAAATTTCCCAAGTATAGATTCACAAATTTCCCAAGCCTAGATTCACAAATTTCCCAAGTATAGATTCATAAATTTCCCAAGTATAGATTCACAAATTTCCCATGTATAGATTCACAAATTTATCAAGTATAGATTCAAAAATTTCCTAAGTATTGATTCACAAATTTCCAATGTATAAATCCACAAATTTCTCAAGTATAGATTCACAAATTTCCCAAGTATAGATTCACAAATTTCCCAAGTATAGATTCACAAATTTCTCAAGTATAGATTCACAAATTTCCCAAGTATAGACTAACATATTTCCCAAGTATAGATTCACAAATTTCCCAAGTATAGATTCACAAATTTCCCAAGTATAGATTCACAAATTTTCCAAATATAGATTCACAAATTTTCCATGTATAGATTCACAACTTTCCCAAGTATAGATTCACAAATTTTCCAAATATAGATTCACAAATTTTCCAAATATAGATTCACAAATTTCCCAAGTATGATTCAAAAATTTCCCAAGTATGGATTCACAAATTTCCCAAGTATAGATTCACAAATTTCCCAAGTATGATTCAAAAATTTCCCAAGTATGGATTCACAAATTTCCCAAGTATAGATTCACAAATTTTCCCAAATATAGATTCACAAATTTCCCAAGTATAGATTCACAAATTTCCCAAGTATAGATTCACAAATGTCTCAAGTATAGATTCACAAATTTCCCAAGTATAGACTAACATATTTCCCAAGTATAGATTCACAAATTTCAAAAGTATAGATTCACAAATTTCCCATGTATAGATTCACAAATTTCCCATGTATAGATTCACAAATTTCCCAAGTAGAGATTCACAAATTTCCCAAGTATTATTCAAAAATTTCCCAAGTATAGATTCACAAATTTTCCAAGTATAGATTCACAAATTTCCCAAGTATAGATTCACAAATGTCTCAAGTATAGATTCACAAATTTCCCAAGTATAGACTAACATATTTCCCAAGTATAGATTCACAAATTTCAAAAGTATAGATTCACAAATTTCCCATGTATAGATTCACAAATTTCCCATGTATAGATTCACAAATTTCCCAAGTAGAGATTCACAAATTTCCCAAGTATTATTCAAAAATTTCCCAAGTATAGATTCACAAATTTCCCAAGTATAGATTCACAAATTTCCCAAGTATAGATTCACAAATTTCCCAAGTATAGATTCACAAATTTCCCAAGTATAGATTCACAAATTTCCCACGTATAGATTCATAAATTTCCCAAGTATAGATTCACAAATTTCCCATGTATAGATTCACAAATTTATTAAGTATAGATTCAAAAATTTCCTAAGTATTGATTCACAAATTTCCCAAGTATAGATTCACAAATTTCCAATGTATAGATTCACAAATTTAACAAGTATAGATTCACAAATTTCCCAAGTATAGACAAACATATTTCCCAAGTATAGATTCACAAATTTCCTAAGTATAGATTCACAAATTTCCCAAGTATAGATTCATAAATTTTCCAAATATAGATTCACAAATTTTCCATGTATAGATTCACAAATTTCCCAATTATAGATTCACAAATTTCAGAAGTATAGATTCACGAATTTCCCAAGTATAGATTCACAAATTTTCCAAATATAGATTCACAAATTTCCTAGTATAGATTCACAAATTTCCCAAGTATAGATTCACAAATTTCCCAAGTATAGATTCAAATTTCCCAAGTATAGATTCATAAATTTCCCACGTATAGATTCTCAAATTTCCCATGTATAGATTCACAAATTTCCCAAGTTTAGATTCTCAAATTTCCCAAGTATGATTCACAAATTTCCCAAGTATAGATTCAAAAATTTCCCCAGTATAGATTCACAAATTTCCCAAGAATAGATTCACAAATTTTCCAAATATAGACTCACAATGTTTAAATGTATAGATTCACAAATTTCCCAAGTATAGATTCACAAATTTCCCAAGTATAGATTCACAAATTTCCCAAGCCTAGATTCACAAATTTCCCAAGTATAGATTCATAAATTTCCCAAGTATAGATTCACAAATTTCCCATGTATAGATTCACAAATTTATCAAGTATAGATTCAAAAATTTCCTAAGTATTGATTCACAAATTTCCAATGTATAAATCCACAAATTTCTCAAGTATAGATTCACAAATTTCCCAAGTATAGATTCACAAATTTCCCAAGTATAGATTCACAAATTTCTCAAGTATAGATTCACAAATTTCCCAAGTATAGACTAACATATTTCCCAAGTATAGATTCACAAATTTCCCAAGTATAGATTCACAAATTTCCCAAGTATAGATTCACAAATTTTCCAAATATAGATTCACAAATTTTCCATGTATAGATTCACAACTTTCCCAAGTATAGATTCACAAATTTTCCAAATATAGATTCACAAATTTTCCAAATATAGATTCACAAATTTCCCAAGTATGATTCAAAAATTTCCCAAGTATGGATTCACAAATTTCCCAAGTATAGATTCACAAATTTCCCAAGTATGATTCAAAAATTTCCCAAGTATGGATTCACAAATTTCCCAAGTATAGATTCACAAATTTTCCCAAATATAGATTCACAAATTTCCCAAGTATAGATTCACAAATTTCCCAAGTATAGATTCACAAATGTCTCAAGTATAGATTCACAAATTTCCCAAGTATAGACTAACATATTTCCCAAGTATAGATTCACAAATTTCAAAAGTATAGATTCACAAATTTCCCATGTATAGATTCACAAATTTCCCATGTATAGATTCACAAATTTCCCAAGTAGAGATTCACAAATTTCCCAAGTATTATTCAAAAATTTCCCAAGTATAGATTCACAAATTTTCCAAGTATAGATTCACAAATTTCCCAAGTATAGATTCACAAATTTCCCAAGTATAGATTCACAAATTTCCCAAGTATAGATTCACAAATTTCCCACGTATAGATTCACAAATTTCCCAAGTATAGATTCACAAATTTCCAATGTATAGATTCACAAATTTAAAAAGTATAGATTCACAAATTTACCAAATATAGATTCACAAATTTCCCAAATATAGATTGACAAATTTCACAAGTATAAATCCACAAATTTCTCAAGTATAGATTGGCAAATTTCCCAAGTATAGATTCAAAAATTTTCCAAATATGGATTCACAAATTTTCCAAGTATAGATTCACAAATTTCCCAAATATAGATTCACAAATTTCCCAAGAATATATTCACAAATTTCCCAAGTATAGATTCACAAATTTCCCAAGTATAGATTCACAAATTTCCCAAGTATAGATTCACAAATTTCTCAAGTATAGATTCACAAATTTCCCAAGTATAGACTAACATATTTCCCAAGTATAGATTCACAAATTTCCCAAGTATAGATTCACAAATTTCCCAAGTATAGATTCACAAATTTTCCAAATATAGATTCACAAATTTTCCATGTATAGATTCACAACTTTCCCAAGTATAGATTCACAAATTTTCCAAATATAGATTCACAAATTTTCCAAATATAGATTCACAAATTTCCCAAGTATGATTCAAAAATTTCCCAAGTATGGATTCACAAATTTCCCAAGTATAGATTCACAAATTTTCCCAAATATAGATTCACAAATTTCCCAAGTATAGATTCACAAATTTCCCAAGTATAGATTCACAAATGTCTCAAGTATAGATTCACATATTTCCCAAGTATAGATTCACAAATTTCAAAAGTATAGATTCACAAATTTCCCATGTATAGATTCACAAATTTCCCATGTATAGATTCACAAATTTCCCAAGTAGAGATTCACAAATTTCCCAAGTATTATTCAAAAATTTCCCAAGTATAGATTCACAAATTTCCCAAGTATAGATTCACAAATTTCCCAAGTATAGATTCACAAATTTCCCAAGTATAGATTCACAAATTTCCCAAGTATAGATTCACAAATTTCCCACGTATAGATCATAAATTTCCCAAGTATAGATTCACAAATTTCCCATGTATAGATTCACAAATTTATTAAGTATAGATTCAAAAATTTCCGAAGTATTGATTCACAAATTTCCCAAGTATAGATTCACAAATTTCCAATGTATAGATTCACAAATTTAACAAGTATAGATTCACAAATTTACCAAATATAGATTCACAAATTTCCCAAATATAGATTGACAAATTTCACAAGTATAAATCCACAAATTTCTCAAGTATAGATTGACAAATTTCCCAAGTATAGATTCAAAAATTTTCCAAATATTGATTCACAAATTTTCCAAGTATAGATTCACAAATTTCCCAAGTATAGATTCACAAATTTCCCAAGTATAGATTCACAAATTTCCCAAGTATAGATTCACAAATTTCTCAAGTATAGATTCACAAATTTCCCAAGTATAGACTAACATATTTCCCATGTATAGATTCACAAATTTCCCAAGTATAGATTCACAAATTTCCCAAGTATAGATTCACAAATTTTCCAAATATAGATTCACAAATTTTCCATGTATAGATTCACAACTTTCCCAAGTATAGATTCACAAATTTTCCAAATATAGATTCACAAATTTTCCAAATATAGATTCACAAATTTCCCAAGTATGATTCAAAAATTTCCCAAGTATGGATTCACAAATTTCCCAAGTATAGATTCACAAATTTTCCCAAATATAGATTCACAAATTTCCCAAGTATAGATTCACAAATTTCCCAAGTATAGATTAACAAATGTCTTAAGTATAGATTCACAAATTTCCCAAGTATAGACTAACATATTTCCCAAGTATAGATTCACAAATTTCAAAAGTATAGATTCACAAATTTCCCATGTATAGATTCACAAATTTCCCATATATAGATTCACAAATTTCCCAAGTAGAGATTCACAAATTTCCCAAGTAGAGATTCACAAATTTCCCAAGTATTATTCAAAAATTTCCCAAGTATAGATTCACAAATTTCCCAAGTATAGATTCACAAATTTCCCAAGTATAGATTCACAAATTTCCCAAGTATAGATTCACAAATTTCCCAAGTATAGATTCACAAATTTCCCACGTATAGATTCATAAATTTCCCAAGTATAGATTCACAAATTTCCCATGTATAGATTCACAAATTTATTAAGTATAGATTCAAAAATTTCCTAAGTATTGATTCACAAATTTCCCAAGTATAGATTCACAAATTTCCAATGTATAGATTCACAAATTTAACAAGTATAGATTCACAAATTTACCAAATATAGATTCACAAATTTCCCAAATATAGATTGACAAATTTCACAAGTATAAATCCACAAATTTCTCAAGTATAGATTGACAAATTTCCCAAGTATAGATTCAAAAATTTTCCAAATATAGATTCACAAATTTTCCAAGTATAGATTCACAAATTTCCCAAATATAGATTCACAAATTTCCCAAGAATAGATTCACAAATTTCCCAAGAATAGATTCACAAATTTCCCAAGTATAGATTCACAAATTTCCCAAGTATAGATTCACAAATTTCCCAAGTATAGATTCACAAATTTCCCACGTATAGATTCATAAATTTCCCAAGTATAGATTCACAAATTTCCCATGTATAGATTCACAAATTTATTAAGTATTGATTCACAAATTTCCCAAGTATAGATTCACAAATTTCCAATGTATAGATTCACAAATTTAACAAGTATAGATTCACAAATTTACCAAATATAGATTCACAAATTTCCCAAATATAGATTGACAAATTTCACAAGTATAAATCCACAAATTTCTCAAGTATAAATTGACAAATTTCCCAAGTATAGATTCAAAAATTTTCCAAATATAGATTCACAAATTTTCCAAGTATAGATTCACAAATTTCCCAAATATAGATTCACAAATTTCCCAAGAATAGATTCACAAATTTCCCAAGTATAGATTCACAAATTTCCCAAGTATAGATTCACAAATTTCCCAAGTATAGATTCACAAATTTCTCAAGTATAGATTCACAAATTTCCCAAGTATAGACTAACATATTTCCCATGTATAGATTCACAAATTTCCCAAGTATAGATTCACAAATTTCCCAAGTATAGATTCACAAATTTTCCAAATATAGATTCACAAATTTTCCATGTATAGATTCAAAACTTTCCCAAGTATAGATTCACAAATTTTCCAAATATAGATTCACAAATTTTCCAAATATAGATTCACAAATTTCCCAAGTATGATTCAAAAATTTCCCAAGTATGGATTCACAAATTTCCCAAGTATAGATTCACAAATTTTCCCAAATATAGATTCACAAATTTCCCAAGTATAGATTCACAAATTTCCCAAGTATAGATTCACAAATGTCTCAAGTATAGATTCACAAATTTCCCAAGTATAGATTCACAAATTTCCCAAGTATAGATTCACAAATTTCCCACGTATAGATTCATAAATTTCCCAAGTATAGATTCACAAATTTCCCATGTATAGATTCACAAATTTATTAAGTATAGATTCAAAAATTTCCTAAGTATTGATTCACAAATTTCCCAAGTATAGATTCACAAATTTCCAATGTATAGATTCACAAATTTAACAAGTATAGATTCACAAATTTACCAAATATAGATTCACAAATTTCCCAAATATAGATTGACAAATTTCACAAGTATAAATCCACAAATTTCTCAAGTATAGATTGACAAATTTCCCAAGTATTGACTCAAAAATTTTCCAAATATAGATTCACAAATATTCCAAGTATAGATTCACAAATTTCCCAAATATAGATTCACAAATTTCCCAAGAATAGATTCACAAATTTCCCAAGTATAGATTCACAAATTTCCCAAGTATAGATTCAAAAATTTCCCAAGTATAGATTCACAAATTTCTCAAGTATAGATTCATAAATTTCCCAAGTATAGACTAACATATTTCCCATGTATAGATTCACAAATTTCCCAAGTATAGATTCACAAATTTTCCAAATATAGATTCACAAATTTTCCATGTATAGATTCACAACTTTCCCAAGTATAGATTCACAAATTTTCCAAATATAGATTCACAAATTTTCCAAATATAGATTCACAAATTTCCCAAGTATGATTCAAAAATTTCCCAAGTATGGATTCACAAATTTCCCAAGTATAGATTCACAAATTTTCCCAAATATAGATTCACAAATTTCCCAAGTATAGATTCACAAATTTCCCAAGTATAGATTCACAAATGTCTCAAGTATAGATTCACAAATTTCCCAAGTATAGACTAACATATTTCCCAAGTATAGATTCACAAATTTCAAAAGTATAGATTCACAAATTTCCCATGTATAGATTCACAAATTTCCCATGTATAGATTCACAAATTTCCCAAGTAGAGATTCACAAATTTCCCAAGTATTATTCAAAAATTTCCCAAGTATAGATTCACAAATTTCCCAAGTATAGATTCACAAATTTCCCAAGTATAGATTCACAAATTTCCCAAGTATAGATTCACAAATTTCCCAAGTATAGATTCACAAATTTCCCACGTATAGATTCATAAATTTCCCAAGTATAGATTCACAAATTTCCCATGTATAGATTCACAAATTTATTAAGTATAGATTCAAAAATTTCCTAAGTATTGATTCACAAATTTCCCAAGTATAGATTCACAAATTTCCAATGTATAGATTTACAAATTTAACAAGTATAGATTCACAAATTTCCCAAGTATAGACAAACATATTTCCCAAGTATAGATTCACAAATTTCCCAAGTATAGATTCACAAATTTCCCAAGTATAGATTCACAAATTTCCCAATTATAGATTCACAAATTTCAGAAGTATAGATTCACGAATTTCCCAAGTATAGATTCACAAATTTTCCAAATATAGATTCACAAATTTCCTAGTATAGATTCACAAATTTCCCAAGTATAGATTCACAAATTTCCCAAGTATAGATTCAAATTTCCCAAGTATAGATTCATAAATTTCCCACGTATAGATTCTCAAATTTCCCATGTATAGATTCACAAATTTCCCAAGTTTAGATTCTCAAATTTCCCAAGTATGATTCACAAATTTCCCAAGTATAGATTCAAAAATTTCCCCAGTATAGATTCACAAATTTCCCAAGAATAGATTCACAAATTTTCCAAATATAGACTCACAATGTTTAAATGTATAGATTCACAAATTTCCCAAGTATAGATTCACAAATTTCCCAAGTATAGATTCACAAATTTCCCAAGTATAGATTCACAAATTTCCCAAGCCTAGATTCACGAATTTCCCAAGTATAGATTCATAAATTTCCCAAGTATAGATTCACAAATTTCCCATGTATAGATTCACAAATTTATCAAGTTTAGATTCAAAAATTTCCTAAGTATTGATTCACAAATTTCCAATGTATAGATTCACAAATTTAACAAGTATAGATTCACAAATTTACCAAATATAGATTTACAAATTTACCAAATATAGATTGACAAATTTCACAAGTATAAATCCACAAATTTCTCAAGTATAGATTGACAAATTTCCCAAGTATAGATTCACAAATTTTCCAAATATAGATTCACAAATTTTCCAAGTATAGATTCACAAATTTCCCTAGTATAGATTCACAAATTTCCCAAGTATAGATTCACAAATTTCCCAAGTATAGATTCACAAATTTCCCAAGTATAGATTCACAAATTTTCCAAATATAGATTCACAAATTTTCCATGTATAGATTCACAACTTTCCCAAGTATAGATTCACAAATTTTCCAAATATAGATTCACAAATTTTCCAAATATAGATTCACAAATTTCCCAAGTATAGATTGACAAATTTCCCAAGTATAAATCCACAAATTTCCCAAGAATGATTCACAAATTTCCCAAGTATATATTCAAAAATTTCTCCAGTATAGATTCACAAATTTCCCAAGTATAGATTCTCAAATTTCCCAAGGATAGATTCACAAATTTCCCAAGTATAGATTCACAAATTTCCCAAGTATAGATTCACAAATATAACAGGTATAGATTCACAAATTTCCCATATGTAGATTCACAAATTTCCCATGTATAGATTCACAAATTTCCCAAGTATAGATTCACAAATTTCCCAAGTATGATTCAAAAATTTCCCAAATATAGATTCACAAATTTCCCAAGTATAGATTCACAAATTTTCCAAGTATAGATTCACAAATTTCTCAAGTATAGATTCACAAATTTCCCAAGTATAGACAAACATATTTCCCAAGTATAGATTCACAAATTTCCCAAGTATAGATTCACAAATTTCCCAAGTATAGATTCACAAACTTCCCAAGCCTAGATTCTCAAATTTCCCAAGTATGATTCACAAATTTCCCAAGTATAGATTCAAAAATTTCCCCAGTATAGATTCACAAATTTCCCAAGAATAGATTCACAAATTTTCCAAATATAGACTCACAATGTTTAAATGTATAGATTCACAAATTTCCCAAGTATAGATTCACAAATTTCCCAAGTATAGATTCACAAATTTCCCAAGTATAGATTCACAAATTTCCCAAGCCTAGATTCACGAATTTCCCAAGTATAGATTCATAAATTTCCCAAGTATAGATTCACAAATTTCCCATGTATAGATTCACAAATTTATCAAGTTTAGATTCAAAAATTTCCTAAGTATTGATTCACAAATTTCCAATGTATAGATTCACAAATTTAACAAGTATAGATTCACAAATTTACCAAATATAGATTTACAAATTTACCAAATATAGATTGACAAATTTCACAAGTATAAATCCACAAATTTCTCAAGTATAGATTGAAAAATTTCCCAAGTATAGATTCACAAATTTTCCAAATATAGATTCACAAATTTTCCAAGTATAGATTCACAAATTTCCCTAGTATAGATTCACAAATTTCCCAAGTATAGATTCACAAATTTCCCAAGTATAGATTCACAAATTTCCCAAGTATAGATTCACAAATTTTCCAAATATAGATTCACAAATTTTCCATGTATAGATTCACAACTTTCCCAAGTATAGATTCACAAATTTTCCAAATATAGATTCACAAATTTTCCAAATATAGATTCACAAATTTCCCAAGTATAGATTGACAAATTTCCCAAGTATAAATCCACAAATTTCCCAAGAATGATTCACAAATTTCCCAAGTATATATTCAAAAATTTCTCCAGTATAGATTCACAAATTTCCCAAGTATAGATTCTCAAATTTCCCAAGGATAGATTCACAAATTTCCCAAGTATAGATTCACAAATTTCCCAAGTATAGATTCACAAATATAACAGGTATAGATTCACAAATTTCCCATATGTAGATTCACAAATTTCCCATGTATAGATTCACAAATTTCCCAAGTATAGATTCACAAATTTCCCAAGTATGATTCAAAAATTTCCCAAATATAGATTCACAAATTTCCCAAGTATAGATTCACAAATTTTCCAAGTATAGATTCACAAATTTCTCAAGTATAGATTCACAAATTTCCCAAGTATAGACAAACATATTTCCCAAGTATAGATTCACAAATTTCCCAAGTATAGATTCACAAATTTCCCAAGTATAGATTCACAAACTTCCCAAGCCTAGATTCACAAATTTCCCAAGTATAGATTCATAAATTTCCCAAGTATAGATTCACAAATTTCCAATGTATAGATTCACAAATTTATCAAGTATAGATTCAAAAATTTCCTAAGTATTGATTCACAAATTTCCCAAGTATAGATTCACAAATTTCCAATGTATAGATTCACAAATTTAACAAGTATAGATTCACAAATTTACCAAATATAGATTCATAAATTTCCCAAATATAGATTGACAAATTTCACAAGTATAAATCCACAAATTTCTCAAGTATAGATTGACAAATTTCCCAAGTATAGATTCACATATTTTCCAAATATAGATTCACAAATTTCCCAAGTATAGATTCAAAAATTTCCCCAGTATAGATTCACAAATTTCCCAAGTATAGATTCAAAAATTTCCCCAGTATAGATTCATAAATTTTTCAAATATAGACTCACAATGTTTAAATGTATAGATTCACAAATTTCCCAAGTATAGATTCACAAATTTCCCAAGTATAGATTCACAAATTTCCCAAGTATAGATTCACAAATTTCCCAAGCCTAGATTCACAAATTTCCCAAGTATAGATTCATAAATTTCCCAAGTATAGATTCACAAATTTTCCAAATATAGATTCACAAATTTTCCAAATATAGATTCACAAATTTCCCAAGTATGATTCAAAAATTTCCCAAGTATGGATTCACAAATTTCCCAAGTATAGATTCACAAATTTTCCCAAATATAGATTCACAAATTTCCCAAGTATAGATTCACAAATTTCCCAAGTATAGATTCACAAATGTCTCAAGTATAGATTCACAAATTTCCCAAGTATAGACTAACATATTTCCCAAGTATAGATTCACAAATTTCAAAAGTATAGATTCACAAATTTCCCATGTATAGATTCACAAATTTCCCATGTATAGATTCACAAATTTCCCAAGTAGAGATTCACAAATTTCCCAAGTATTATTCAAAAATTTCCCAAGTATAGATTCACAAATTTCCCAAGTATAGATTCACAAATTTCCCACGTATAGATTCATAAATTTCCCAAGTATAGATTCACAAATTTCCCATGTATAGATTCACAAATTTATTAAGTATAGATTCAAAAATTTCCTAAGTATTGATTCACAAATTTCCCAAGTATAGATTCACAAATTTCCAATGTATAGATTCACAAATTTAACAAGTATAGATTCACAAATTTCCCAAGTATAGACAAACATATTTCCCAAGTATAGATTCACAAATTTCCCAAGTATAGATTCACAAATTTCCCAAGTATAGATTCATAAATTTTCCAAATATAGATTCACAAATTTTCCATGTATAGATTCACAAATTTCCCAATTATAGATTCACAAATTTCAGAAGTATAGATTCACGAATTTCCCAAGTATAGATTCACAAATTTTCCAAATATAGATTCACAAATTTCCTAGTATAGATTCACAAATTTCCCAAGTATAGATTCACAAATTTCCCAAGTATAGATTCAAATTTCCCAAGTATAGATTCATAAATTTCCCACGTATAGATTCTCAAATTTCCCATGTATAGATTCACACATTTCCCAAGTTTAGATTCTCAAATTTCCCAAGTATGATTCACAAATTTCCCAAGTATAGATTCAAAAATTTCCCCAGTATAGATTCACAAATTTCCCAAGAATAGATTCACAAATTTTCCAAATATAGACTCACAATGTTTAAATGTATAGATTCACAAATTTCCCAAGTATAGATTCACAAATTTCCCAAGTATAGATTCACAAATTTCCCAAGCCTAGATTCACAAATTTCCCAAGTATAGATTCATAAATTTCCCAAGTATAGATTCACAAATTTCCCATGTATAGATTCACAAATTTATCAAGTATAGATTCAAAAATTTCCTAAGTATTGATTCACAAATTTCCAATGTATAAATCCACAAATTTCTCAAGTATAGATTGACAAATTTCCCAAGTATAGATTCACAAATTTTCCAAATATAGATTCACAAATTTTCCAAGTATAGATTCACAAATTTCCCTAGTATAGATTCACAAATTTCCCAAGTATAGATTCACAAATTTCCCAAGTATAGATTCACAAATTTCCCAAGTATAGATTCACAAATTTTCCAAATATAGATTCACAAATTTTCCATGTATAGATTCACAACTTTCCCAAGTATAGATTCACAAATTTTCCAAATATAGATTCACAAATTTTCCAAATATAGATTCACAAATTTCCCAAGTATAGATTGACAAATTTCCCAAGTATAAATCCACAAATTTCCCAAGAATGATTCACAAATTTCCCAAGTATATATTCACAAATTTCTCCAGTATAGATTCACAAATTTCCCAAGTATAGATTCTCAAATTTCCCAAGTATAGATTCACAAATTTCCCAAGTATTGATTCACAAATTTCCAATGTATAAATCCACAAATTTCTCAAGTATAGATTGACAAATTTCCCAAGTATAGATTCACAAATTTTCCAAATATAGATTCACAAATTTTCCAAGTATAGATTCACAAATTTCCCTAGTATAGATTCACAAATTTCCCAAGTATAGATTCACAAATTTCCCAAGTATAGATTCACAAATTTCCCAAGTATAGATTCACAAATTTTCCAAATATAGATTCACAAATTTTCCATGTATAGATTCACAACATTCCCAAGTATAGATTCACAAATTTTCCAAATATAGATTCACAAATTTTCCAAATATAGATTCACAAATTTCCCAAGTATAGATTGACAAATTTCCCAAGTATAAATCCACAAATTTCCCAAGAATGATTCACAAATTTCCCAAGTATATATTCACAAATTTCTCCAGTATAGATTCACAAATTTCCCAAGTATAGATTCTCAAATTTCCCAAGTATAGATTCACAAATTTCCCAAGTATAAATTCACAAATTTCCCAAGTATAGATTCACAAATATAACAGGTATAGATTCACAAATTTCCCATGTGTAGATTCACAAATTTCCCATGTATAGATTCACAAATTTCCCAAGTATAGATTCACAAATTTCCCAAGTATGATTCAAAAATTTCCCAAATTTAGATTCACAAATTTCCCAAGTATAGATTCACAAATTTTCCAAGTATAGATTCACAAATTTCTCAAGTATAGATTCACAAATTTCCCAAGTATAGACAAACATATTTCCCAAGTATAGATTCACAAATTTCCCAAGTATAGATTCACAAATTTCCCAAGTATAGATTCATAAATTTTCCAAATATAGATTCACAAATTTTCCATGTATAGATTCACAAATTTCCCAAGTATAGATTCACAAATTTCAGAAGTATAGATTCACGAATTTCCCAAGTATAGATTCACAAATTTTACAAATATAGATTCACAAATTTCCCAAGTATAGATTCACAAATTTCCCAAGTATAGATTCACAAATTTCCCAAGCCTAGATTCACAAATTTCCCAAGTATAGATTCATAAATTTCCCAAGTATAGATTCACAAATTTCCCATGTATAGATTCACAAATTTATCAAGTATAGATTCAAAAATTTCCAATGTATAGATTCACAAATTTCCCAAGCCTAGATTCACAAATTTCCCAAGTATAGATTCATAAATTTCCCAAGTATAGATTCACAAATTTCCCATGTATTGATTCACAAATTTCCCAAGTATAGATTCACAAATTTCCAATGTATAGATTCACAAATTTAACAAGTATAGATTCACAAATTTACCAAATATAGATTCATAAATTTCCCAAATATAGATTGACAAATTTCACAAGTATAAATCCACAAATTTCTCAAGTATAGATTGACAAATTTCCCAAGTATAGATTCACATATTTTCCAAATATAGATTCACAAATTTTCCAAGTATATATTCACAAATTTCCCAAGTATAGATTCAAAAATTTCCCCAGTATAGATTCACAAATTTCCCAAGTATAGATTCAAAAATTTCCCCAGTATAGATTCACAAATTTTCCAAATATAGACTCACAATGTTTAAATGTATAGATTCACAAATTTCCCAAGTATAGATTCACAAATTTCCCAAGTATAGATTCACAAATTTCCCAAGTATAGATTCACAAATTTCCCAAGCCTAGATTCACAAATTTCCCAAGTATAGATTCATAAATTTCCAGAGTATAGATTCACAAATTTCCCATGTATAGATTCACAAATTTATCAAGTATAGATTCAAAAATTTCCTAAGTATTGATTCACAAATTTCCCAAGTATAGATTCACAAATTTCCAATGTATAGATTCACAAATTTAACAAGTATAGATTCACAAATTTACCAAATATAGATTTACAAATTTCCCAAATATAGATTGACAAATTTAACAAGTATAAATCCACAAATTTCTCAAGTATAGATTGACAAATTTCCCAAGTATAGATTCACAAATTTTCCAAATATAGATTCACAAATTTTCCAAGTATAGATTCACAAATTTCCCTAGTATAGATTCACAAATTTCCCAAGTATAGATTCACAAATTTCCCAAGTATAGATTCACAAATTTCCCAAGTATAGATTCACAAATTTTCCAAATATAGATTCACAAATTTTCCATGTATAGATTCAAAACTTTCCCAAGTATAGATTCACAAATTTTCCAAATATAGATTCACAAATTTTCCAAATATAGATTCACAAATTTCCCAAGTATAGATTGACAAATTTCCCAAGTATAAATCCACAAATTTCCCAAGTATGATTCACAAATTTCCCCAGTATGATTCACAAATTTCCCAAGTATATATTCACAAATTTCCCCAGTATAGATTCACAAATTTCCCAAGTATAGATTCTCAAATTTCCCAAGTATAGATTCACAAATTTCCCAAGTATAGATTCACAAATTTCCCAAGTATAGATTCACAAATATACAGGTATAGATTCACAAATTTCCCATGTGTAGATTCACAAATTTCCCATGTATAGATTCACAAATTTCCCAAGTATAGATTCACAAATTTCCCAAGTATGATTCAAAAATTTCCCAAATATAGATTCACAAATTTCCCAAGTATAGATTCACAAATTTCCCAAGTATAGATTCACAAATTTCTCAAGTATAGATTCACAAATTTCCCAAGTATAGACAAACATATTTCCCATGTGTAGATTCACAAATTTCCCATGTATAGATTCACAAATTTCCCAAGTATAGATTCACAAATTTCCCAAGTATGATTCAAAAATTTCCCAAATATAGATTCACAAATTTCCCAAGTATAGATTCACAAATTTCCCAAGTATAGATTCACAAATTTCTCAAGTATAGATTCACAAATTTCCCAAGTATAGACAAACATATTTCCCAAGTATAGATTCACAAATTTCCCAAGTATAGATTCATAAATTTTCCAAATATAGATTCACAAATTTTCCATGTATAGATTCACAAATTTCCCAAGTATAGATTCACAAATTTCAGAAGTATAGATTCACGAATTTCCCAAGTATAGATTCACAAATTTTACAAATATAGATTCACAAATTTCCCAAGTATAGATTCACAAATTTCCCAAGTATAGATTCACAAATTTCCCAAGCCTAGATTCACAAATTTCCCAAGTATAGATTCATAAATTTCCCAAGTATAGATTCACAAATTTCCCATGTATAGATTCACAAATTTATCAAGTATAGATTCAAAAATTTCCAATGTATAGATTCACAAATTTCCCAAGCCTAGATTCACAAATTTCCCAAGTATAGATTCATAAATTTCCCAAGTATAGATTCACAAATTTCCCATGTATTGATTCACAAATTTCCCAAGTATAGATTCACAAATTTCCAATGTATAGATTCACAAATTTAACAAGTATAGATTCACAAATTTATCAAATATAGATTCATAAATTTCCCAAATATAGATTGACAAATTTCACAAGTATAAATCCACAAATTTCTCAAGTATAGATTGACAAATTTCCCAAGTATAGATTCACATATTTTCCAAATATAGATTCACAAATTTTCCAAGTATATATTCACAAATTTCCCAAGTATAGATTCAAAAATTTCCCCAGTATAGATTCACAAATTTCCCAAGTATAGATTCAAAAATTTCCCCAGTATAGATTCACAAATTTTCCAAATATAGACTCACAATGTTTAAATGTATAAATTCACAAATTTCCCAAGTATAGATTCACAAATTTCCCAAGTATAGATTCACCAATTTCCCAAGTATAGATTCACAAATTTCCCAAGCCTAGATTCACAAATTTCCCAAGTATAGATTCATAAATTTCCCAAGTATAGATTCACAAATTTCCCATGTATAGATTCACAAATTTATCAAGTATAGATTCAAAAATTTCCTAAGTATTGATTCACAAATTTCCCAAGTATAGATTCACAAATTTCCAATGTATAGATTCACAAATTTAACAAGTATAGATTCACAAATTTACCAAATATAGATTTACAAATTTCCCAAATATAGATTGACAAATTTCACAAGTATAAATCCACAAATTTCTCAAGTATAGATTGACAAATTTCCCAAGTATAGATTCACAAATTTTCCAAATATAGATTCACAAATTTTCCAAGTATAGATTCACAAATTTCCCTAGTATAGATTCACAAATTTCCCAAGTATAGATTCACAAATTTCCCAAGTATAGATTCACAAATTTCCCAAGTATAGATTCACAAATTTTCCAAATATAGATTCACAAATTTTCCATGTATAGATTCAAAACTTTCCCAAGTATAGATTCACAAATTTTCCAAATATAGATTCACAAATTTTCCAAATATAGATTCACAAATTTCCCAAGTATAGATTGACAAATTTCCCAAGTATAAATCCACAAATTTCCCAAGTATGATTCACAAATTTCCCAAGTATGATTCACAAATTTCCCAAGTATATATTCACAAATTTCCCCAGTATAGATTCACAAATTTCCCAAGTATAGATTCTCAAATTTCCCAAGTATAGATTCACAAATTTCCCAAGTATAGATTCACAAATTTCCCAAGTATAGATTCACAAATATAACAGGTATAGATTCACAAATTTCCCATGTGTAGATTCACAAATTTCCCATGTATAGATTCACAAATTTCCCAAGTATAGATTCACAAATTTCCCAAGTATGATTCAAAAATTTCCCAAATATAGATTCACAAATTTCCCAAGTATAGATTCGCAAATTTCCCAAGTATAGATTCACAAATTTCTCAAGTATAGATTCACAAATTTCCCAAGTATAGACAAACATATTTCCCAAGTATAGATTCACAAATTTCCCAAGTATAGATTCACAAATTTCCCAAGTATAGATTCATAAATTTTCCAAATATAGATTCACAAATTTTCCATGTATAGATTCACAAATTTCCCAAGTATAGATTCACAAATTTCAGAAGTATAGATTCACGAATTTCCCAAGTATAGATTCACAAATTTTACAAATATAGATTCACAAATTTCCTAAGTATAGATTCACAAATTTCCCAAGTATAGATTCACAAATTTCCCAAGCCTAGATTCACAAATTTCCCAAGTATAGATTCATAAATTTCCCAAGTATAGATTCACAAATTTCCCATGTATAGATTCACAAATTTATCAAGTATAGATTAAAAAATTTCCTAAGTATTGATTCACAAATTTCCCAAGTATAGATTCACAAATTTCCAATGTATAGATTCACAAATTTAACAAGTATAGATTCACAAATTTACCAAATATAGATTCATAAATTTCCCAAATATAGATTGACAAATTTCACAAGTATAAATCCACAAATTTCTCAAGTATAGATTGACAAATTTCCCAAGTATAGATTCACATATTTTCCAAATATAGATTCACAAATTTTCCAAGTATATATTCACAAATTTCCCAAGTATAGATTCAAAAATTTCCCCAGTATAGATTCACAAATTTCCCAAGTATAGATTCAAAAATTTCCCCAGTATAGATTCACAAATTTCCCAAGTATAGATTAACAAATTTTCCAAATATAGACTCACAATGTTTAAATGTATAGATTCACAAATTTCCCTAGTATAGATTCACAAATTTCCCAAGTATAGATTCACAAATTTCCCAAGTATAGATTCACAAATTTCCCAAGCCTAGATTCACAAATTTCCCAAGTATAGATTCATAAATTTCCCAAGTATAGATTCACAAATTTCCCATGTATAGATTCACAAATTTATCAAGTATAGATTCAAAAATTTCCTAAGTATTGATTCACAAATTTCCCAAGTATAGATTCACAAATTTCCAATGTATAGATTCACAAATTTAACAAGTATAGATTCACAAATTTACCAAATATAGATTTACAAATTTACCAAATATAGATTGACAAATTTCACAAGTATAAATCCACAAATTTCTCAAGTATAGATTGACAAATTTCCCAAGTATAGATTCACAAATTTTCCAAATATAGATTCACAAATTTCCCAAGTATAGATTCACAAATTTCCCAAGTATAGATTCACAAATTTCCCCAGTATAGATTCACAAATATAACAGGTATAGATTCACAAATTTCCCATGTGTAGATTCACAAATTTCCCATGTATAGATTCACAAATTTCCCAAGTATAGATTCACAAATTTCCCAAGTATGATTCAAAAATTTCCCAAATATAGATTCACAAATTTCCCAAGTATAGATTCACAAATTTCCCAAGTATAGATTCACAAATTTCTCAAGTATAGATTCACAAATTTCCCAAGTATAGACAAACATATTTCCCAAGTATAGATTCACAAATTTCCCAAGTATAGATTCACAAATTTCCCAAGTATAGATTCATAAATTTTCCAAATTTAGATTCACAAATTTTCCATGTATAGATTCACAAATTTCCCAAGTATAGATTCACAAATTTCAGAAGTATAGATTCACGAATTTCCCAAGTATAGATTCACAAATTTTACAAATATAGATTCACAAATTTCCCAAGTATAGATTCACAAATTTCCCAAGTATAGATTCACAAATTTCCCAAGCCTAGATTCACAAATTTCCCAAGTATTGATTCACAAATTTCCCAAGTATAGATTCACAAATTTCCAATGTATAGATTCACAAATTTAACAAGTATAGATTCACAAATTTACCAAATATAGATTTACAAATTTCCCAAATATAGATTGACAAATTTCACAAGTATAAATCCACAAATTTCTCAAGTATAGATTGACAAATTTCCCAAGTATAGATTCAAAAATTTTCCAAATATAGATTCACAAATTTCCCAAGTATAGATTCACAAATTTCCCAAGTATAGATTCACAAATTTCCCCAGTATAGATTCACAAATATAACAGGTATAGATTCACAAATTTCCCATGTGTAGATTCACAAATTTCCCATGTATAGATTCACAAATTTCCCAAGTATGATTCAAAAATTTCCCAAATATAGATTCACAAATTTCCCAAGTATAGATTCACAAATTTCCCAAGTATAGATTCACAAATTTCTCAAGTATAGATTCACAAATTTCCCAAGTATAGACAAACATATTTCCCAAGTATAGATTCACAAATTTCCCAAGTATAGATTCACAAATTTCCCAAGTATAGATTCATAAATTTTCCAAATATAGATTCACAAATTTTCCATGTATAGATTCACAAATTTCCCAAGTATAGATTCACAAATTTCAGAAGTATAGATTCACGAATTTCCCAAGTATAGATTCACAAATTTTACAAATATAGATTCACAAATTTCCCAAGTATAGATTCACAAATTTCCCAAGTATAGATTCACAAATTTCCCAAGCCTAGATTCACAAATTTCCCAAGTATAGATTCGTAAATTTCCCAAGTATAGATTCACAAATTTCCCATGTATAGATTCACAAATTTATCAAGTATAGATTCAAAAATTTCCTAAGTATTGATTCACAAATTTCCCAAGTATAGATTCACAAATTTCCAATGTATAGATTCACAAATTTAACAAGTATAGATTCACAAATTTACCAAATATAGATTCATAAATTTCCCAAATATAGATTGAAAAATTTCACAAGTATAAATCCACAAATTTCTCAAGTATAGATTGACAAATTTCCCAAGTATAGATTCACATATTTTCCAAATATAGATTCACAAATTTCCCAAGTATAGATTCACAAATTTCCCAAGTATAGATTCACAAATTTCCCCAGTATAGATTCACAAATATAACAGGTATAGATTCACAAATTTCCCATGTGTAGATTCACAAATTTCCCATGTATAGATTCACAAATTTCCCAAGTATAGATTCACAAATTTCCCAAGTATGATTCAAAAATTTCCCAAATATAGATTCACAAATTTCCCAAGTATAGATTCACAAATTTCCCAAGTATAGATTCACAAATTTCTCAAGTATAGATTCACAAATTTCCCAAGTATAGACAAACATATTTCCCAAGTATAGATTCACAAATTTCCCAAGTATAGATTCACAAATTTCCCAAGTATAGATTCATAAATTTTCCAAATATAGATTCACAAATTTTCCATGTATAGATTCACAAATTTCCCAAGTATAGATTCACAAATTTCAGAAGTATAGATTCACGAGTTTCCCAAGTATAGATTCACAAATTTTACAAATATAGATTCACAAATTTCCCAAGTATAGATTCACAAATTTCCCAAGTATAGATTCACAAATTTCCCAAGCCTAGATTCACAAATTTCCCAAGTATTGATTCACAAATTTCCCAAGTATAGATTCACAAATTTCCAATGTATAGATTCACAAATTTAACAAGTATAGATTCACAAATTTACCAAATATAGATTTACAAATTTCCCAAATATAGATTGACAAATTTCACAAGTATAAATCCACAAATTTCTCAAGTATAGATTGACAAATTTCCCAAGTATATATTCACAAATTTCCCAAGTATAGATTCAAAAATTTCCCCAGTATAGATTCACAAATTTCCCAAGTATAGATTCAAAAATTTCCCCAGTATAGATCCACAAATTTCCCAAGTATAGATTAACAAATTTTCCAAATATAGACTCACAATGTTTAAATGTATAGATTCACAAATTTCCCAAGTATAGATTCACAAATTTCCCAAGTATAGATTCACAAATTTCCCAAGTATAGATTCACAAATTTCCCAAGCCTAGATTCACAAATTTCCCAAGTATAGATTCATAAATTTCCCAAGTATAGATTCACAAATTTCCCATGTATAGATTCACAAATTTATCAAGTATATATTCAAAAATTTCCTAAGTATTGATTCACAAATTTCCCAAGTATAGATTCACAAATTTCCAATGTATAGATTCACAAATTTAACAAGTATAGATTCACAAATTTACCAAATATAGATTTACAAATTTCCCAAATATAGATTGACAAATTTCACAAGTATAAATCCACAAATTTCTCAAGTATAGATTGACAAATTTCCCAAGTATAGATTCACAAATTTTCCAAATATAGATTCACAAATTTCCCAAGTATAGATTCACAAATTTCCCAAGTATAGATTCACAAATTTCCCCAGTATAGATTCACAAATATAACTGGTATAGATTCACAAATTTCCCGTGTGTAGATTCACAAATTTCCCATGTATAGATTCACAAATTTCCCAAGTATAGATTCACAAATTTCCCAAGTATGATTCAAAAATTTCCCAAATATAGATTCACAAATTTCCCAAGTATAGATTCACAAATTTCCCAAGTATAGATTCACAAATTTCTCAAGTATAGATTCACAAATTTCCCAAGTATAGACAAACATATTTCCCAAGTATAGATTCACAAATTTCCCAAGTATAGATTCACAAATTTCCCAAGTATAGATTCATAAATTTTCCAAATATAGATTCACAAATTTTCCATGTATAGATTCACAAATTTCCCAAGTATAGATTCACAAATTTCAGAAGTATAGATTCACGAATTTCCAAAGTATAGATTCACAAATTTTACAAATATAGATTCACAAATTTCCCAAGTATAGATTCACAAATTTCCCAAGTATAGATTCACAAATTTCCCAAGCCTAGATTCACAAATTTCCCAAGTATAGATTCATAAATTTCCCAAGTATAGATTCACAAATTTCCCATGTATAGATTCACAAATTTATCAAGTATAGATTCAAAAATTTCCTAAGTATTGATTCACAAATTTCCCAAGTATAGATTCACAAATTTCCAATGTATAGATTCACAAATTTAACAAGTATAGATTCACAAATTTACCAAATATAGATTCATAAATTTCCCAAATATAGATTGAAAAATTTCACAAGTATAAATCCACAAATTTCTCAAGTATAGATTGACAAATTTCCCAAGTATAGATTCACATATTTTCCAATTATAGATTCACAAATTTTCCAAGAATATATTCACAAATTTCCCAAGTATAGATTCAAAAATTTCCCCAGTATAGATTCACAAATTTCCCAAGTATAGATTCAAAAATTTCCCCAGTATAGATTCACAAATTTCCCAAGTATAGATTCACAAATTTTCCAAATATAGACTCACAATGTTTAAATGTATAGATTCACAAATTTCCCAAGTATAGATTCACAAATTTCCCAAGTATAGATTCACAAATTTCTCATGTATAGATTCACAAATTTCCCAAGTATAGACAAACATATTTCCCAAGTATAGATTCACAAATTTCCCAAGTATAGATTCACAAATTTCCCAAGTATAGATTCATAAATTTTCCAAATATAGATTCACAAATTTTCCATGTATAGATTCACAAATTTCCCAAGTATAGATTCACAAATTTCAGAAGTATAGATTCACGAATTTCCCAAGTATAGATTCACAAATTTTACAAATATAGATTCACAAATTTCCCAAGTATAGATTCACAAATTTCCCAAGTATAGATTCATAAATTTCCCAAGTATAGATTCACAAATTTCCCATGTATAGATTCACAAATTTATCAAGTATAGATTCAAAAATTTCCTAAGTATAGATTCACAAATTTCCAATGTATAGATTCACAAATTTAACAAGTATAGATTCACAAATTTACCAAATATAGATTCATAAATTTCCCAAATATAGATTGAAAAATTTCACAAGTATAAATCCACAAATTTCTCAAGTATAGATTGACAAATTTCCCAAGTATAGATTCACATATTTTCCAATTATAGATTCACAAATTTTCCAAGAATATATTCACAAATTTCCCAAGTATAGATTCAAAAATTTCCCCAGTATAGATTCACAAATTTCCCAAGTATAAGTAAATAAAAAATGAGAGTTGACTATCACGGGGTGGCAGTTTTGATCATGGGTTCTATGGGGTGGTAATGTTAATTTTCCTTCGACGGACATTTCCCCGGATATTCTCCCGGCAATTGAAAGGCGGTATAGCCGCAGACCTATGCCAGCGACACCCCGCAAAGGGGTGTGATAAGACGCCGCTGTTTCGGAAGCTCACAGCGGCAGATAAGAAATCGTGAATATCGGGGTGGTAGTTTTTGTTTTGGGTGCTATGGAGTGGCAATGCTAATTTGGCTTCGACGGGTAAGAGCGCCGATTTAACGTCGGGTAGAGAAGAGCGTTCACCCCGTGGAGAGCTACCCTTGGTTCTACGTATAGAGGGTGTGATAAGACGCCGTAGTTTCGGAAGCTTACAACGGCAGATAAGAAATCTGGAATATCACTAGTTCCAAATGCTTATCAGCGTTCGAGTTCGGTGTTTATCTTTTGAAATAGAGCTAATAGGGAAAGAAGGCTGCTATGATTAAACGAATTTTTTATCCTTAAAGTCTTAAAACAGAGGAGAGGGCGAAAGGGTGGCATCCCGCGACACGTTGGAAATTAACCGCGCGCCTTATAAATTAGAATCGGTAGATTTCGACGGGAAAACGGAAACATTTCAATCTGAAAATCTTAATAGGCTTAACCGTTAATAAGTTTTAGGCTTATACAACAGGAGATGGGTGATGTTTTCAAGAGGTAATGTAAACAAGCGGTTAACCCGAAAGAAAACATTTGGTAGTATAAAAAGAAATATACCATTTAGTTTTTGCTAATGTTAATTTTAATTCGATGGGTAAGAGCGCTGATTTGACACCGGCTATAGGAATATGTTTTCACCGCAGAGAGCGGTTCGACGGGTAGTGGCTCCGATAAGACATCGGAATTTTAAGAGTTCACGCAGGTTGATAAGGAATCGATCATACCGCTGGTTCCAAATGCCAGACAAGACCGAGTTCTGCGTTTATCTTTTGAAATAGAGCTAATAGGAGGAAGGGCTGTTATCTCTATTATTCACACTTAAAACAGAAGAAAAGGTGAGGGTGTCATCCCGCGCATCCCGCGACGCGTCGAAAATTAACCGCGCGTGTTATAAATTTGAATCGTGCGCCCCAGCGACTTCCACCCATTGTTACCAGCCCTCCAATTAAACATATAATTAAGGTAAGATGGGGTGGGTGTTATAGGGAGACAATGTTTATTTGACTTTGACGGGCTACAGTAGGTTTAACGGCTAATATTCTTTTAAAATTCACCAACGTGGGTGTTAGAGGGTGGTGATGTTAAACTCTCTCGATATTTCACACGTAAACTTGAAATTGTTGCAATTCCTCAGGCTAAAACAGAACTAAAATTCAAATCGATTTTTGTAAAGGAGCTAAACTTTTTAATAATATTAATCCGTCAAGCATAATGACACTTACTCTTTTTATTAACTAATCAACCAAAAGCCTTGTAAAAACTAACTTTGAACAATTAAGAGGCATAAAAGTCGCTTGCGACTTAGCCTCCCCGAAAATGTACTAATTTTTTAGAGTAGACAATAAAGATATATTATTATTATTATTATTTGAATTAACCAACTTGTGAAAAACTTCCGTTTACCGCAGACGCATGCCAAAGGCACCCAGCCAAGTGGTGTGATTTGGGGTAGTAGTTTCGGGAACCCAGAAAGAAAAATAGGGAGTAGGGAAAACCGCTCGTTCCGTCGGGGAAATGAAAATTTTACACACCGGAAATCCGTGTGGACACAACTGGTATATATTAAGAGGAATATTTTAAGTTGTGAAACTGTATATTTTAATTATTTGGATGAGAGGACTCGAGAAATCAGTTCCTCTATCGAGATTTCTCGGTGGTGACGATGGAATCAAAGTCATAAGGGTTTCCGAAATTAACGGGTCATACGCTTGAACCACTAGAAAATGGCAACTTCCATAAACAGAACACCCCGTGTGACTTGTTTAAAGCAATTAATTTGCCTTCGACGGACATTTTCTCGAATATTTTCCCCGCAATTGGAGTTCCAAATGCTTATCAGGGTTCGATTTCAGTGTTTATCTATTGAAATAGAGCTAATAGGAAAAAAAAAAACTGCTATCTCTGTTAAACGATTATTTATTCTTAAAGTCTTAACACATGAGCAGGCGAAGGGGTGCCATCACGCTGAAAGAGAGCCCCGTATTTACAAATAATCGCGAGATCCATAATCGAAAATAAAAACTTACACCAACAATGTTTGTTAATGAGACAAGTTTTTAGCCGTAACGTTTACCATCATCTATAATCGAATACAAAATGGCTCTCTCGCGTTAAATCTATACAATGGGAACGACTAGTTCCCGTTTGATGTTTTAGATAAGATCAAGGTTATTTCAATGTATCACTGAAAATCCAAATGACCGATATTTGGTAGCATCTTGTATTTCGAAAATACAGGTTTCGGATCAAGGTATTTTTTCCATCAACGATGAAACGAACGTTTGTAAAAATGTTTGATGCCACGAAAGTTTAAAAACAATAAACGCCATTTCGTGTTCAATAATATATTAGTGAGGGGGTGCAGGTTTTTGGGTGTGGGTGCTATGGGATGCTAATGTAAGAGTGGCGAAAAGGCTACAGAGTAACGTTTTCACCTCAGAGATCTTCCCTCGGTTCCACGTATAGTGGGTGTAATAAGACGTCGCAGTTTCGGAAGCTCACAATGGTAGATAAGAAATCGAGAACGAGGATGGCGGTTTTGGCATTGGGTGCTATGGGGTGCTAATGTTAATTTCACTCCGACGGGTAAGAGCGATGATTTGACATCGGCTAGAGAAGAGCGTTCTCTCAGGGGGGTGCTATCCTTGGTTCAACGTATAGTGGGTGTGATAAGAATCCGAAATTTAAAGAGTACGCGACGACTGATAGGGAATCGAGAATATCGTCTTTAAAAGTATGCTTATGATAAGAAATTCCATAGTGAAATAATCGGATTTCACCGCATCCCCACCCCAGTTCTATAGTACAAAATATATCGAGATAGACGAATAAGTAAATAGAAACATATTTTATTATTATACACGATATGCGACGATGTATTACATCAAATTAGACGTAGTATTCGTATGTTCAGATGCTGGGATAATATAATGGATATTCAACCCCATGCCCTGAACATACAAATACTACGTCTAATTTGATGTAATACACTGCCGTACCCGAGTGTATACACTCTACATTTTCGCAGTACAAGGCGCGAGCATTCTCATCGCATGTGCTGACATAGTCTATAATTGCCATCCCATCCCCTCCGCACCATATACATATAAATTTGTCGCCGACCAGCGTACAGCGTCCCATATTAAACAATGCGTCAAAGTCCCATCCACTAGAAAAAAAAAAAAAAAAAAAAAAAAATCTAAATCTATAGTTATTCTAAAATAATTTCAAAACATACGGTATAATGTCGGCATCCACCTCCGCAATATCCTCGGTACTACCCCCACTCTCATAACCGGCGTCATCACCATCACCATCATCATTGAATAGTTCCTCGTCGCCGATGTCGTCGTGATTTGGTAGGTTCCACCCTACGGCATCGATAACTACACCCTCGCCGACCGCTGGCTCTCCAACCGGCGCAACATCTACCTCGATATCGAACCTGTACGAACATACAAATAAATTAACAAAACATACAAATTAAGACGAATTAAACCGAAATCTACTTACAACTCGTTCAGTGGGGGCTGTAATACAGCATCCACATCCCACAGAACCTCGTTGGGAATTTGACCAGCGTTGTCTTGGTCGACGTGTGGGCATGGGGAAAATTGGGATCGTGGACATACATTCATTTTAAATGTAAGACTGTCGAATGGTTTTTACACACATTTCCGACGTTATTTATACCCCAAATCTGTGTATGTAGATCATGACAACATGATTGTCATTATTTACTTGGATGAACGGAATTTGACCGACTGACCTCACAACTATATAAATGGCATAGTTTAATCTGCATTTCTTAACACTATATAGCTTTCATTTAGAAATCTTCTTAGCCATAGCTGGTACAGAATTAACTTATAAAGATAAACAGAGAAATTCGGCAGTTGATAAGCGTCTCTTGATTTATTATTTATCCACAAACTTAATTTATAGACTTTAAACAAGCGACATAAGGTGTTCATTTCGTAGTATTTACAGCTCTCAGGCTGTTCAAATACCACATTTTTAAATAGTAAAACGACTTTTCGAGTCCCATCATCCAAATCACATTTCTACATCCTATATTTAAAATTTTACTATTGTACTTAGTTTCACCTATTTTACTTAAATCAGGTCATTTAAATTTTCTAAAATCAAAGATAGTGTAAACTAGAAATATAATATTGAGATTTTTCTTTTTGTGTTCCTAGAAGTACTTATTTATAAATATGTAAACCCGAGATATAATATTGAGAATTTCCTTTTTCTGTTTCTAGAAATACTTATTTTAAAATACGTGATTTAGAGATATAATATCGAGAATTTTCTTGTTACGTTTCTGGAAATACGTTTAAATTTAAAATTCAATTTTTTATATATAAAATTCCACTTATTGTTATTGGTTATGTTCCGCCATCGGATGTAGTTAGATCCGATGGCGGAACCTATCACGTGATCGAAAATTTTAATTTTAAAGTTCGAAGATATTTTAAGCATGGGGAGTCGGAAAACCGTAAGATTTAGGGTTTCCACTGTTTACGTCACACCCTATGAAGAATTCCGTCAATCCTGTATGTTTGTAATGCGTATAAAATGTTTATACGAACCAATGCTAAATCCAAATCGGAAGCTGAAACTAGAAAAACTGAACAAGTGCGTTGGAATTCTCAAGTAAACTGAAAAAACTCATGTTGTCTCAGGGGAGAACCCGACAAGAACATATTTTCACGTTGGAATTAACGGTGTTAAAGTATTAATTTGACACCGTAGTTCCAGGAGCTTACAACGGTAGAGTGGAAATCGGGAATACAGGTCGTTCCAAATGTTGGATAAAGCTTATCAACTCTGAACTACGGATATCAGGTTTTACACAAAGTCGTAAAACCTGGTAAACCTGGAAATCTTCGGGGGCATAAATTAAAAACTAAATATTCAGGGAAACTTTAAAAACATTTCGGTGAAAGCCAGGGAATTACATTTTTTTTTTTTTTTTTTTTTTTTTTTTTTTTTTTTTACCGATATTTAAATTACACAGATAAACCATAAATTAAAAATAAATTCTCTTATTGGAAGTTTACGGTACTCTACGGAAAAACTTCGGGGGTATATGGCAAACATCATCCTGATTTAGAATGTAAATAATTGAACTGTCCACGTAAAAAACGTTTTCTGATAGTTACAATTGTCAAGTTTAAGTAGAAGGGGTGACAATTTAAGCATAAAAGATGTCAATTATAGTAAAATAGGTGAAGCTAGACACAATAAGTGGAGTTTTATATATAAAAAAATTGAATTTTAAATTTAAACGTATTTCCAGAAACGTAACAAGAAAATTCTCGATATTATATCTCTAAATCACGTATTTTAAAATAAGTATTTCTAGAAACAGAAAAAGAAAAATCTCAATATTATATTTCTAGTTTACACTATCTTTGATTTTAGAAAATTTAAATGACCTGATTTAAGTAAAATAGGTGAAACTAAGTACAATAATAAAATTTTAAATATAGGATGTAGAAATGTGATTCGGATGATTTGACTCGAAAAGTCGTTTTAATATATAATAATGTGGTATTTGAACTGCCAGAGAGTTGTAATTACAATCAAAGATAGTGTAAACTAGAAATATAATATTGAGATTTTTCTTTTTCTGTTTCTAGAAATACTTATTTTAAAATACGTGATTTAGAGATATAATATCGAGAATTTTCTTGTTACGTTTCTGGAAATACGTTTAAATTTAAAATTCAATTTTTTTATATATAAAATTCCACTTATTGTGTCTAGCTTCACCTATTTTACTATAATTGACATCTTTTATGCTTAAATTGTCACCCCTTCTACTTAAACTTGACAATTGTAACTATCAGAAAACGTTTTTTACGTGGACAGTTCAATTATTTACATTCTAAATCAGGATGATGTTTGCCATATACCCCCGAAGTTTTTCCGTAGAGTACCGTAAACTTCCAATAAGAGAATTTATTTTTAATTTATGGTTTATCTGTGTAATTTAAATATCGGTAAAAAAAAAAAAAAAAAAAAAAAAAAAAAAAAATGTAATTCCCTGGCTTTCACCGAAATGTTTTTAAAGTTTCCCTGAATATTTAGTTTTTAATTTATGCCCCCGAAGATTTCCAGGTTTACCAGGTTTTACGACTTTGTGTAAAACCTGATATCCGTAGTTCAGAGTTGATAAGCTTTATCCAACATTTGGAACGACCTGTATTCCCGATTTCCACTCTACCGTTGTAAGCTCCTGGAACTACGGTGTCAAATTAATACTTTAACACCGTTAATTCCAACGTGAAAATATGTTCTTGTCGGGTTCTCCCCTGAGACAACATGAGTTTTTTCAGTTTACTTGAGAATTCCAACGCACTTGTTCAGTTTTTCTAGTTTCAGCTTCCGATTTGGATTTAGCATTGGTTCGTATAAACATTTTATACGCATTACAAACATACAGGATTGACGGAATTCTTCATAGGGTGTGACGTAAACAGTGGAAACCCTAAATCTTACGGTTTTCCGACTCCCCATGCTTAAAATATCTTCGAACTTTAAAATTAAAATTTTCGATCACGTGATAGGTTCCGCCATCGGATCTAACTACATCCGATGGCGGAACATAACCAATAACAATAAGTGGAATTTTATATATAAAAAATTGAATTTTAAATTTAAACGTATTTCCAGAAACGTAACAAGAAAATTCTCGATATTATATCTCTAAATCACGTATTTTAAAATAAGTATTTCTAGAAACAGAAAAAGGAAATTCTCAATATTATATCTCGGGTTTACATATTTATAAATAAGTACTTCTAGGAACACAAAAAGAAAAATCTCAATATTATATTTCTAGTTTACACTATCTTTGATTTTAGAAAATTTAAATGACCTGATTTAAGTAAAATAGGTGAAACTAAGTACAATAGTAAAATTTTAAATATAGGATGTAGAAATGTGATTTGGATGATGGGACTCGAAAAGTCGTTTTACTATTTAAAAATGTGGTATTTGAACAGCCTGAGAGCTGTAAATACTACGAAATGAACACCTTATGTCGCTTGTTTAAAGTCTATAAATTAAGTTTGTGGATAAATAATAAATCAAGAGACGCTTATCAACTGCCGAATTTCTCTGTTTATCTTTATAAGTTAATTCTGTACCAGCTATGGCTAAGAAGATTTCTAAATGAAAGCTATATAGTGTTAAGAAATGCAGATTAAACTATGCCATTTATATAGTTGTGAGGTCAGTCGGTCAAATTCCGTTCATCCAAGTAAATAATGACAATCATGTTGTCATGATCTACATACACAGATTTGGGGTATAAATAACGTCGGAAATGTGTGTAAAAACCATTCGACAGTCTTACATTTAAAATGAATGTATGTCCACGATCCCAATTTTCCCCATGCCCACACGTCGACCAAGACAACGCTGGTCAAATTCCCAACGAGGTTCTGTGGGATGTGGATGCTGTATTACAGCCCCCACTGAACGAGTTGTAAGTAGATTTCGGTTTAATTCGTCTTAATTTGTATGTTTTGTTAATTTATTTGTATGTTCGTACAGGTTCGATATCGAGGTAGATGTTGCGCCGGTTGGAGAGCCAGCGGTCGGCGAGGGTGTAGTTATCGATGCCGTAGGGTGGAACCTACCAAATCACGACGACATCGGCGACGAGGAACTATTCAATGATGATGGTGATGGTGATGACGCCGGTTATGAGAGTGGGGGTAGTACCGAGGATATTGCGGAGGTGGATGCCGACATTATACCGTATGTTTTGAAATTATTTTAGAATAACTATAGATTTAGATTTTTTATTTTTTTTTTTTTTTTTTTTTTTTTTCTAGTGGATGGGACTTTGACGCATTGTTTAATATGGGACGCTGTACGCTGGTCGGCGACAAATTTATATGTATATGGTGCGGAGGGGATGGGATGGCAATTATAGACTATGTCAGCACATGCGATGAGAATGCTCGCGCCTTGTACTGCGAAAATGTAGAGTGTATACACTCGGGTACGGCAGTGTATTACATCAAATTAGACGTAGTATTTGTATGTTCAGGGCATGGGGTTGAATATCCATTATATTATCCCAGCATCTGAACATACGAATACTACGTCTAATTTGATGTAATACATCGTCGCATATCGTGTATAATAATAAAATATGTTTCTATTTACTTATTCGTCTATCTCGATATATTTTGTACTATAGAACTGGGGTGGGGATGCGGTGAAATCCGATTATTTCACTATGGAATTTCTTATCATAAGCATACTTTTAAAGACGATATTCTCGATTCCCTATCAGTCGTCGCGTACTCTTTAAATTTCGGATTCTTATCACACCCACTATACGTTGAACCAAGGATAGCACCCCCCTGAGAGAACGCTCTTCTCTAGCCGATGTCAAATCATCGCTCTTACCCGTCGGAGTGAAATTAACATTAGCACCCCATAGCACCCAATGCCAAAACCGCCATCCTCGTTCTCGATTTCTTATCTACCATTGTGAGCTTCCGAAACTGCGACGTCTTATTACACCCACTATACGTGGAACCGAGGGAAGATCTCTGAGGTGAAAACGTTACTCTGTAGCCTTTTCGCCACTCTTACATTAGCATCCCATAGCACCCACACCCAAAAACCTGCACCCCCTCACTAATATATTATTGAACACGAAATGGCGTTTATTGTTTTTAAACTTTCGTGGCATCAAACATTTTTACAAACGTTCGTTTCATCGTTGATGGAAAAAATACCTTGATCCGAAACCTGTATTTTCGAAATACAAGATGCTACCAAATATCGGTCATTTGGATTTTCAGTGATACATTGAAATAACCTTGATCTTATCTAAAACATCAAACGGGAACTAGTCGTTCCCATTGTATAGATTTAACGCGAGAGAGCCATTTTGTATTCGATTATAGATGATGGTAAACGTTACGGCTAAAAACTTGTCTCATTAACAAACATTGTTGGTGTAAGTTTTTATTTTCGATTATGGATCTCGCGATTATTTGTAAATACGGGGCTCTCTTTCAGCGTGATGGCACCCCTTCGCCTGCTCATGTGTTAAGACTTTAAGAATAAATAATCGTTTAACAGAGATAGCAGTTTTTTTTTTTCCTATTAGCTCTATTTCAATAGATAAACACTGAAATCGAACCCTGATAAGCATTTGGAACTCCAATTGCGGGGAAAATATTCGAGAAAATGTCCGTCGAAGGCAAATTAATTGCTTTAAACAAGTCACACGGGGTGTTCTGTTTATGGAAGTTGCCATTTTCTAGTGGTTCAAGCGTATGACCCGTTAATTTCGGAAACCCTTATGACTTTGATTCCATCGTCACCACCGAGAAATCTCGATAGAGGAACTGATTTCTCGAGTCCTCTCATCCAAATAATTAAAATATACAGTTTCACAACTTAAAATATTCCTCTTAATATATACCAGTTGTGTCCACACGGATTTCCGGTGTGTAAAATTTTCATTTCCCCGACGGAACGAGCGGTTTTCCCTACTCCCTATTTTTCTTTCTGGGTTCCCGAAACTACTACCCCAAATCACACCACTTGGCTGGGTGCCTTTGGCATGCGTCTGCGGTAAACGGAAGTTTTTCACAAGTTGGTTAATTCAAATAATAATAATAATAATATATCTTTATTGTCTACTCTAAAAAATTAGTACATTTTCGGGGAGGCTAAGTCGCAAGCGACTTTTATGCCTCTTAATTGTTCAAAGTTAGTTTTTACAAGGCTTTTGGTTGATTAGTTAATAAAAAGAGTAAGTGTCATTATGCTTGACGGATTAATATTATTAAAAAGTTTAGCTCCTTTACAAAAATCGATTTGAATTTTAGTTCTGTTTTAGCCTGAGGAATTGCAACAATTTCAAGTTTACGTGTGAAATATCGAGAGAGTTTAACATCACCACCCTCTAACACCCACGTTGGTGAATTTTAAAAGAATATTAGCCGTTAAACCTACTGTAGCCCGTCAAAGTCAAATAAACATTGTCTCCCTATAACACCCACCCCATCTTACCTTAATTATATGTTTAATTGGAGGGCTGGTAACAATGGGTGGAAGTCGCTGGGGCGCACGATTCAAATTTATAACACGCGCGGTTAATTTTCGACGCGTCGCGGGATGCGCGGGATGACACCCTCACCTTTTCTTCTGTTTTAAGTGTGAATAATAGAGATAACAGCCCTTCCTCCTATTAGCTCTATTTCAAAAGATAAACGCAGAACTCGGTCTTGTCTGGCATTTGGAACCAGCGGTATGATCGATTCCTTATCAACCTGCGTGAACTCTTAAAATTCCGATGTCTTATCGGAGCCACTACCCGTCGAACCGCTCTCTGCGGTGAAAACATATTCCTATAGCCGGTGTCAAATCAGCGCTCTTACCCATCGAATTAAAATTAACATTAGCAAAAACTAAATGGTATATTTCTTTTTATACTACCAAATGTTTTCTTTCGGGTTAACCGCTTGTTTACATTACCTCTTGAAAACATCACCCATCTCCTGTTGTATAAGCCTAAAACTTATTAACGGTTAAGCCTATTAAGATTTTCAGATTGAAATGTTTCCGTTTTCCCGTCGAAATCTACCGATTCTAATTTATAAGGCGCGCGGTTAATTTCCAACGTGTCGCGGGATGCCACCCTTTCGCCCTCTCCTCTGTTTTAAGACTTTAAGGATAAATAATTCGTTTAATCATAGCAGCCTTCTTTCCCTATTAGCTCTATTTCAAAAGATAAACACCGAACTCGAACGCTGATAAGCATTTGGAACTAGTGATATTCCAGATTTCTTATCTGCCGTTGTAAGCTTCCGAAACTACGGCGTCTTATCACACCCTCTATACGTAGAACCAAGGGTAGCTCTCCACGGGGTGAACGCTCTTCTCTACCCGACGTTAAATCGGCGCTCTTACCCGTCGAAGCCAAATTAGCATTGCCACTCCATAGCACCCAAAACAAAAACTACCACCCCGATATTCACGATTTCTTATCTGCCGCTGTGAGCTTCCGAAACAGCGGCGTCTTATCACACCCCTTTGCGGGGTGTCGCTGGCATAGGTCTGCGGCTATACCGCCTTTCAATTGCCGGGAGAATATCCGGGGAAATGTCCGTCGAAGGAAAATTAACATTACCACCCCATAGAACCCATGATCAAAACTGCCACCCCGTGATAGTCAACTCTCATTTTTTATTTACTAGTATAGATTCAAAAATTTCCCCAGTATAGATTCACAAATTTCCCAAGTATAGATTCACAAATTTTCCAAATATAGACTCACAATGTTTAAATGTATAGATTCACAAATTTCCCAAGTATAGATTCACAAATTTCCCAAGTATAGATTCACAAATTTCTCATGTATAGATTCACAAATTTCCCAAGTATAGACAAACATATTTCCCAAGTATAGATTCACAAATTTCCCAAGTATAGATTCACAAATTTCCCAAGTATAGATTCATAAATTTTCCAAATATAGATTCACAAATTTTCCATGTATAGATTCACAAATTTCCCAAGTATAGATTCACAAATTTCAGAAGTATAGATTCACGAATTTCCCAAGTATAGATTCACAAATTTTACAAATATAGATTCTCAAATTTCCCAAGTATAGATTCACAAATTTCCCAAGTATAGATTCACAAATTTCCCAAGCCTAGATTCACAAATTTCCCAAGTATAGATTCATAAATTTCCCAAGTATAGATTCACAAATTTCCCATGTATAGATTCACAAATTTATCAAGTATAGATTCAAAAATTTCCTAAGTATTGATTCACAAATTTCCCAAGTATAGATTCACAAATTTCCAATGTATAGATTCACAAATTTAACAAGTATAGATTCACAGATTTACCAAATATAGATTCATAAATTTCCCAAATATAGATTGACAAATTTCACAAGTATAAATCCACAAATTTCTCAAGTATAGATTGACAAATTTCCCAAGTATAGATTCACATATTTTCCAAATATAGATTCACAAATTTTCCAAGTATATATTCACAAATTTCCCAAGTATAGATTCAAAAATTTCCCCAGTATAGATTCACAAATTTCCCAAGTATAGATTCAAAAATTTCCCCAGTATAGATTCACAAATTTCCCAAGTATAGATTCACAAATTTTCCAAATATAGACTCACAATGTTTAAATGTATAGATTCACAAATTTCCCAAGTATAGATTCACAAATTTCAGAAGTATAGATTCACAAATTTCCCCAGTATAGATTCACAAATATAACAGGTATAGATTCACAAATATAACAGGTATAGATTCACAAATTTCCCATGTGTAGATTCACAAATTTCCCATGTATAGATTCACAAATTTCCCAAGTATAGATTCACAAATTTCCCAAGTATAGATTCACAAATTTCCCAAGTATAGATTCACAAATTTCCCAAGTATAGATTCACAAATTTCCCAAGTATAGATTCATAAATTTTCCAAATATAGATTCACAAATTTTCCATGTATAGATTCACAAATTTCCCAAGTATAGATTCACAAATTTCAGAAGTATAGATTCACGAATTTCCCAAGTATAGATTCACAAATTTTACAAATATAGATTCACAAATTTCCCAAGTATAGATTCACAAATTTCCCAAGTATAGATTCACAAATTTCCCAAGCCTAGATTCACATATTTTCCAAATATAGATTCACAAATTTTCCAAGTATATATTCACAAATTTCCCAAGTATAGATTCAAAAATTTCCCCAGTATAGATTCACAAATTTCCCAAGTATAGATTCAAAAATTTCCCCAGTATAGATTCACAAATTTCCCAAGTATAGATTCACAAATTTCCAATGTATAGATTCACAAATTTAACAAGTATAGATTCACAAATTTACCAAATATAGATTCATAAATTTCCCAAATATAGATTGAAAAATTTCACAAGTATAAATCCACAAATTTCTCAAGTATAGATTGACAAATTTCCCAAGTATAGATTCACATATTTTCCAAATATAGATTTACAAATTTTCCAAGTATATATTCACAAATTTCCCAAGTATAGATTCAAAAATTTCCCCAGTATAGATTCACAAATTTCCCAAGTATAGATTCAAAAATTTCCCCAGTATAGATTCACAAATTTCCCAAGTATAGATTCACAAATTTCCCAAGTATAGACAAACATATTTCCCAAGTATAGATTCACAAATTTCCCAAGTATAGATTCACAAATTTACCAAGTATAGATTCATAAATTTTCCAAATATAGATTCACAAATTTTCCATGTATAGATTCACAAATTTCCCAAGTATAGATTCACAAATTTCAGAAGTATAGATTCACGAATTTCCCAAGTATAGATTCTCAAATTTTACAAATATAGATTCACAAATTTCCCAAGTATAGATTCACAAATTTCCCAAGTATAGATTCACAAATTTCCCAAGCCTAGATTCACAAATTTCCCAAGTATAGATTCATAAATTTCCCAAGTATAGATTCACAAATTTCCCATGCATAGATTCACAAATTTATCAAGTATAGATTCAAAAATTTCCTAAGCATTGATTCACAAATTTCCCAAGTATAGATTCACAAATTTCCAATGTATAGATTCACAAATTTAACAAGTATAGATTCACAAATTTACCAAATATAGACTCATAAATTTCCCAAATATAGACTGACAAATTTCACAAGTATAAATCCACAAATTTCTCAAGTATAGATTCACATATTTTCCAAATATAGATTCACAAATTTTCCAAGTATATATTCACAAATTTCCCAAGTATAGATTCAAAAATTTCCCCAGTATAGATTCACAAATTTCCCAAGTATAGATTCAAAAATTTCCCCAGTATAGATTCACAAATTTCCCAAGTATAGATTCACAAATTTTTCAAATATAGACTCACAATGTTTAAATGTATAGATTCACAAATTTCCCAAGTATAGATTCACAAATTTCCCAAGTATAGATTCACAAATTTCCCAAGCCTAGATTCACAAATTTCCCAAGCCTAGATTCACAAATTTCCCAAGTATAGATTCATAAATTTCCCAAGTATAGATTCACAAATTTCCCATGTATAGATTCACAAATTTATCAAGTATAGATTCAAAAATTTCCTAAGTATTGATTCACAAATTTCCCAAGTATAGATTCACAAATTTCCAATGTATAGATTCACAAATTTAACAAGTATAGATTCACAAATTTACCAAATATAGATTTACAAATTTCCCAAATATAGATTGACAAATTTCACAAGTATAAATCCACAAATTTCTCAAGTATAGATTGACAAATTTCCCAAGTATAGATTCACAAATTTTCCAAATATAGATTCACAAATTTTCCAAGTATAGATTCACAAATTTCCCTAGTATAGATTCACAAATTTCCCAAGTATAGATTCACAAATTTCCCAAGTATAGATTCACAAATTTCCCAAGTATAGATTCACAAATTTTCCATGTATAGATTCAAAACTTTCCCAAGTATAGATTCACAAATTTTCCAAATATAGATTCACAAATTTTCCAAATATAGATTCACAAATTTCCCAAGTATAGATTGACAAATTTCCCAAGTATAAATCCACAAATTTCCCAAGTATGATTCACAAATTTCCCAAGTATATATTCACAAATTTCCCCAGTATAGATTCACAAATTTCCCAAGTATAGATTCACAAATTTCCCAAGTATAGATTCACAAATTTCCCAAGTATAGATTCACAAATTTCCCAAGTATAGATTCACAAATATAACAGGTATAGATTCACAAATTTCCCATGTGTAGATTCACAAATTTCCCATGTATAGATTCACAAATTTCCCAAGTATAGATTCACAAATTTCCCAAGTATGATTCAAAAATTTCCCAAATATAGATTCACAAATTTCCCAAGTATAGATTCACAAATTTCCCAAGTATGGATTCACAAATTTCTCAAGTATAGATTCACAAATTTCCAAAGTATAGACAAACATATTTCCCAAGTATAGATTCACAAATTTCCCAAGTATAGATTCACAAATTTCCCAAGTATAGATTCATAAATTTTCCAAATATAGATTCACAAATTTTCCATGTATAGATTCACAAATTTCCCAAGTATAGATTCACAAATTTCAGAAGTATAGATTCACGAATTTCCCAAGTATAGATTCACAAATTTTACAAATATAGATTCACAAATTTCCCAAGTATAGATTCACAAATTTCCCAAGTATAGATTCACAAATTTCCCAAGCCTAGATTCACAAATTTCCCAAGTATAGATTCATAAATTTCCCATGTATAGATTCACAAATTTATCAAGTATAGATTCAAAAATTTCCTAAGTATTGATTCACAAATTTCCCAAGTATAGATTCACAAATTTCCAATGTATAGATTCACAAATTTAACAAGTATAGATTCACAAATTTACCAAATATAGATTCATGAATTTCCCAAATATAGATTGACAAATTTCACAAGTATAAATCCACAAATTTCTCAAGTATAGATTGACAAATTTCCCAAGTATAGATTCACATATTTTCCAAATATAGATTCACAAATTTTCCAAGTATATATTCACAAATTTCCCAAGCATAGATTCAAAAATTTCCCCAGTATAGATTCACAAATTTCCCAAGTATAGATTGAAAAATTTCCCCAGTATAGATTCACAAATTTCCCAAGTATAGATTCACAAATTTTCCAAATATAGACTCACAATGTTTAAATGTATAGATTCACAAATTTCCCAAGTATAGATTCACAAATTTCCCAAGTATAGATTCACAAATTTCCCAAGTATAGATTCACAAATTTCCCAAGCCTAGATTCACAAATTTCCCAAGTATAGATTCACAAATTTCAGAAGTATAGATTCACGAATTTCCCAAGTATAGATTCACAAATTTTACAAATATAGATTCACAAATTTCCCAAGTGTAGATTCACAAATTTCCCAAGTATAGATTCACAAATTTCCCAAGCCTAGATTCACAAATTTCCCAAGTATAGATTCATAAATTTCCCAAGTATAGATTCACAAATTTCCCATGTATAGATTCAAAAATTTCCCCAGTATAGATTCCCAAATTTCCCAAGTATAGATTGAAAAATTTCCCCAGTATAGATTCACAAATTTCCCAAGTATAGATTCACAAATTTTCCAAATATAGACTCACAATGTTTAAATGTATAGATTCACAAATTTCCCAAGTATAGATTCACAAATTTCCCAAGTATAGATTCACAAATTTCCCAAGTATAGATTCACAAATTTCCCAAGCCTAGATTCACAAATTTCCCAAGTATAGATTCACAAATTTCAGAAGTATAGATTCACGAATTTCCCAAGTATAGATTCACAAATTTTACAAATATAGATTCACAAATTTCCCAAGTATAGATTCACAAATTTCCCAAGCCTAGATTCACAAATTTCCCAAGTATAGATTCATAAATTTCCCAAGTATAGATTCACAAATTTCCCATGTATAGATTCACAAATTTATCAAGTATAGATTCAAAAATTTCCTAAGTATTGATTCACAAATTTCCCAAGTATAGATTCACAAATTTCCAATGTATAGATTCACAACTTTAACAAGTATAGATTCACAAATTTACCAAATATAGATTCATGAATTTCCCAAATATAGATTGACAAATTTCACAAGTATAAATCCACAAATTTCTCAAGTATAGATTGAAAAATTTCCCAAGTATAGATTCACATATTTTCCAAATATAGATTCACAAATTTTCCAAGTATATATTCACAAATTTCCCAAGTATAGATTCAAAAATTTCCCCAGTATAGATTCACAAATTTCCCAAGTATAGATTCAAAAATTTCCCCAGTATAGATTCACAAATTTCCCAAGTATAGATTCACAAATTTCCCAAGTATAGATTCACAAATTTCCCAAGCCTAGATTCACAAATTTCCCAAGCCTAGATTCACAAATTTCCCAAGTATAGATTCATAAATTTCCCAAGTATAGATTCACAAATTTCCCATGTATAGATTCACAAATTTATCAAGTATAGATTCAAAAATTTCCTAAGTATTGATTCACAAATTTCCCAAGTATAGATTCACAAATTTCCAATGTATAGATTCACAAATTTAACAAGTATAGATTCACAAATTTACCAAATATAGATTTACAAATTTCCCAAATATAGATTGACAAATTTCACAAGTATAAATCCACAAATTTCTCAAGTATAGATTGACAAATTTCCCAAGTATAGATTCACAAATTTTCCAAATATAGATTCACAAATTTTCCAAGTATAGATTCACAAATTTCCCTAGTATAGATTCACAAATTTCCCAAGTATAGATTCACAAATTTCCCAAGTATAGATTCACAAATTTCCCAAGTATAGATTCACAAATTTTCCATGTATAGATTCAAAACTTTCCCAAGTATAGATTCACAAATTTTCCAAATATAGATTCACAAATTTTCCAAATATAGATTCACAAATTTCCCAAGTATAGATTGACAAATTTCCCAAGTATAAATCCACAAATTTCCCAAGTATGATTCACAAATTTCCCAAGTATATATTCACAAATTTCCCCAGTATAGATTCACAAATTTCCCAAGTATAGATTCACAAATTTCCCAAGTATAGATTCACAAATTTCCCAAGTATAGATTCACAAATTTCCCAAGTATAGATTCACAAATATAACAGGTATAGATTCACAAATTTCCCATGTGTAGATTCACAAATTTCCCATGTATAGATTCACAAATTTCCCAAGTATAGATTCACAAATTTCCCAAGTATGATTCAAAAATTTCCCAAATATAGATTCACAAATTTCCCAAGTATAGATTCACAAATTTCCCAAGTATGGATTCACAAATTTCTCAAGTATAGATTCACAAATTTCCAAAGTATAGACAAACATATTTCCCAAGTATAGATTCACAAATTTCCCAAGTATAGATTCACAAATTTCCCAAGTATAGATTCATAAATTTTCCAAATATAGATTCACAAATTTTCCATGTATAGATTCACAAATTTCCCAAGTATAGATTCACAAATTTCAGAAGTATAGATTCACGAATTTCCCAAGTATAGATTCACAAATTTTACAAATATAGATTCACAAATTTCCCAAGTATAGATTCACAAATTTCCCAAGTATAGATTCACAAATTTCCCAAGCCTAGATTCACAAATTTCCCAAGTATAGATTCATAAATTTCCCATGTATAGATTCACAAATTTATCAAGTATAGATTCAAAAATTTCCTAAGTATTGATTCACAAATTTCCCAAGTATAGATTCACAAATTTCCAATGTATAGATTCACAAATTTAACAAGTATAGATTCACAAATTTACCAAATATAGATTCATGAATTTCCCAAATATAGATTGACAAATTTCACAAGTATAAATCCACAAATTTCTCAAGTATAGATTGACAAATTTCCCAAGTATAGATTCACATATTTTCCAAATATAGATTCACAAATTTTCCAAGTATATATTCACAAATTTCCCAAGCATAGATTCAAAAATTTCCCCAGTATAGATTCACAAATTTCCCAAGTATAGATTGAAAAATTTCCCCAGTATAGATTCACAAATTTCCCAAGTATAGATTCACAAATTTTCCAAATATAGACTCACAATGTTTAAATGTATAGATTCACAAATTTCCCAAGTATAGATTCACAAATTTCCCAAGTATAGATTCACAAATTTCCCAAGTATAGATTCACAAATTTCCCAAGCCTAGATTCACAAATTTCCCAAGTATAGATTCACAAATTTCAGAAGTATAGATTCACGAATTTCCCAAGTATAGATTCACAAATTTTACAAATATAGATTCACAAATTTCCCAAGTGTAGATTCACAAATTTCCCAAGTATAGATTCACAAATTTCCCAAGCCTAGATTCACAAATTTCCCAAGTATAGATTCATAAATTTCCCAAGTATAGATTCACAAATTTCCCATGTATAGATTCAAAAATTTCCCCAGTATAGATTCCCAAATTTCCCAAGTATAGATTGAAAAATTTCCCCAGTATAGATTCACAAATTTCCCAAGTATAGATTCACAAATTTTCCAAATATAGACTCACAATGTTTAAATGTATAGATTCACAAATTTCCCAAGTATAGATTCACAAATTTCCCAAGTATAGATTCACAAATTTCCCAAGTATAGATTCACAAATTTCCCAAGCCTAGATTCACAAATTTCCCAAGTATAGATTCACAAATTTCAGAAGTATAGATTCACGAATTTCCCAAGTATAGATTCACAAATTTTACAAATATAGATTCACAAATTTCCCAAGTATAGATTCACAAATTTCCCAAGCCTAGATTCACAAATTTCCCAAGTATAGATTCATAAATTTCCCAAGTATAGATTCACAAATTTCCCATGTATAGATTCACAAATTTATCAAGTATAGATTCAAAAATTTCCTAAGTATTGATTCACAAATTTCCCAAGTATAGATTCACAAATTTCCAATGTATAGATTCACAACTTTAACAAGTATAGATTCACAAATTTACCAAATATAGATTCATGAATTTCCCAAATATAGATTGACAAATTTCACAAGTATAAATCCACAAATTTCTCAAGTATAGATTGAAAAATTTCCCAAGTATAGATTCACATATTTTCCAAATATAGATTCACAAATTTTCCAAGTATATATTCACAAATTTCCCAAGTATAGATTCAAAAATTTCCCCAGTATAGATTCACAAATTTCCCAAGTATAGATTCAAAAATTTCCCCAGTATAGATTCACAAATTTCCCAAGTATAGATTCACAAATTTCCCAAGTATAGATTCACAAATTTCCCAAGTATAGATTCACAAATTTCCCAAGCCTAGATTCACAAATTTCCCAAGTATAGATTCATAAATTTCCCAAGTATAGATTCACAAATTTCCCATGTATAGATTCACAAATTTATCAAGTATAGATTCAAAAATTTCCTAAGTATTGATTCACAAATTTCCCAAGTATAGATTCACAAATTTCCAATGTATAGATTCACAAATTTACCAAATATAGATTCCCAAATTTCCCAAATATAGATTGACAAATTTCACAAGTATAAATCCACAAATTTCTCAAGTATAGATTGACAAATTTCCCAAGTATAGATTCACAAATTTTCCAAATATAGATTCAGAAATTTTCCAAGTATAGATTCACAAATTTCCCTAGTATAGATTCAAAAATTTCCCATGTATAGATTCACAAATTTCCCAAGTATAGATTCACAAATTTCCCAAATATAGATTCACAAATTTCCCAAGTATAGATTCACAAATTTCCCAAGTATAGATTCACAAATTTCCCAAGTATAGATTCACAAATTTTCCAAATATAGATTCACAAATTTTCCATGTATAGATTCACAACTTTCCCAAGTATAGATTCACAAATTTTCCAAATATAAATTCACAAATTTTCCAAATATAGACTCACAATGTTTAAATGTATAGATTCACAAATTTCCCAAGTATAGATTCACAAATTTCCCAAGTATAGATTCACAAATTTCCCAAGCCTAGATTCACAAATTTCCCAAGCCTAGATTCACAAATTTCCCAAGTATTGATTCACAAATTTCCCAAGTATAGATTCACAAATTTCCAATGTATAGATTCACAAATTTACCAAATATAGATTGACAAATTTCCCAAATGTAGATTGACAAATTTCACAAGTATAAATCCACAAATTTCTCAAGTATAGATTGACAAATTTCCCAAGTATAGATTCACAAATTTTCCAAATATAGATTCAGAAATTTTCCAAGTATAGATTCACAAATTTCCCTAGTATAGATTCAAAAATTTCCCATGTATAGATTCACAAATTTCCCAAGTATAGATTCACAAATTTCCCAAATATAGATTCACAAATTTCCCAAGTATAGATTCACAAATTTCCCAAGTATAGATTCACAAATTTCCCAAGTATAGATTCACAAATTTTCCAAATATAGATTCACAAATTTTCCATGTATAGATTCACAACTTTCCCAAGTATAGATTCACAAATTTTCCAAATATAAATTCACAAATTTTCCAAATATAGACTCACAATGTTTAAATGTATAGATTCACAAATTTCCCAAGTATAGATTCACAAATTTCCCAAGTATAGATTCACAAATTTCCCAAGCCTAGATTCACAAATTTCCCAAGCCTAGATTCACAAATTTCCCAAGTATAGATTCATAAATTTCCCAAGTATAGATTCACAAATTTCCCATGTATAGATTCACAAATTTATCAAGTATAGATTCAAAAATTTCCAATGTATAGATTCACAAATTTAACAAGTATAGATTCACAAATTTACCAAATATAGATTTACAAATTTCCCAAATATAGATTGACAAATTTCACAAGTATAAATCCACAAATTTCTCAAGTATAGATTGACAAATTTCCCAAGTATAGATTCACAAATTTTCCAAATATAGATTCACAAATTTTCCAAGTATAGATTCACAAATTTCCCTAGTATAGATTCACAAATTTCCCAAGTATAGATTCACAAATTTCCCAAGTATAGATTCACAAATTTCCCAAGTATAGATTCACAAATTTTCCATGTATAGATTCACAAATTTCCCAAGTATAGATTCACAAATTTCCCAAGTATAGATTCACAAATTTCCCAAGTATAGATTCACAAATTTTCCAAATATAGATTCACAAATTTTCCATGTATAGATTCAAAACTTTCCCAAGTATAGATTCACAAATTTTCCAAATATAGATTCACAAATTTTCCAAATATAGATTCACAAATTTCCCAAGTATAGATTGACAAATTTCCCAAGTATAAATCCACAAATTTCCCAAGTATGATTCACAAATTTCCCAAGTATATATTCACAAATTTCCCCAGTATAGATTCACAAATTTCCCAAGTATAGATTCACAAATTTCCCAAGTATAGATTCACAAATTTCCCAAGTATAGATTCACAAATTTCCCAAGTATAGATTCACAAATATAACAGGTATAGATTCACAAATTTCCCATGTGTAGATTCACAAATTTCCCATGTATAGATTCACAAATTTCCCAAGTATAGATTCACAAATTTCCCAAGTATGATTCAAAAATTTCCCAAATATAGATTCACAAATTTCCCAAGTATAGATTCACAAATTTCCCAAGTATGGATTCACAAATTTCTCAAGTATAGATTCACAAATTTCCCAAGTATAGACAAACATATTTCCCAAGTATAGATTCACAAATTTCCCAAGTATAGATTCACAAATTTCCCAAGTATAGATTCATAAATTTTCCAAATATAGATTCACAAATTTTCCATGTATAGATTCACAAATTTCCCAAGTATAGATTCACAAATTTCAGAAGTATAGATTCACGAATTTCCCAAGTATAGATTCACAAATTTTACAAATATAGATTCACAAATTTCCCAAGTATAGATTCACAAATTTCCCAAGTATAGATTCACAAATTTCCCAAGCCTAGATTCACAAATTTCCCAAGTATAGATTCATAAATTTCCCAAGTATAGATTCACAAATTTCCCATGTATAGATTCACAAATTTATCAAGTATAGATTCAAAAATTTCCTAAGTATTGATTCACAAATTTCCCAAGTATAGATTCACAAATTTCCAATGTATAGATTCACAAATTTAACAAGTATAGATTCACAAATTTACCAAATATAGATTCATGAATTTCCCAAATATAGATTGACAAATTTCTCAAGTATAGATTGACAAATTTCCCAAGTATAGATTCACATATTTTCCAAATATATATTCACAAATTTTCCAAGTATATATTCACAAATTTCCCAAGCATAGATTCAAAAATTTCCCCAGTATAGATTCACAAATTTCCCAAGTATAGATTCAAAAATTTCCCCAGTATAGATTCACAAATTTCCCAAGTATAGATTCACAAATTTTCCAAATATAGACTCACAATGTTTAAATGTATAGATTCACAAATTTCCCAAGTATAGATTCACAAATTTCCCAAGTATAGATTCACAAATTTCCCAAGTATAGATTCACAAATTTCCCAAGTATAGATTCACAAATTTCCCAAGCCTAGATTCACAAATTTCCCAAGTATAGATTCATAAATTTCCCAAGTATAGATTCACAAATTTCAGAAGTATAGATTCACGAATTTCCCAAGTATAGATTCACAAATTTTACAAATATAGATTCACAAATTTCCCAAGTATAGATTCACAAATTTCCCAAGTATAGATTCACAAATTTCCCATGTATAGATTCACAAATTTATCAAGTATAGATTCAAAAATTTCCTGAGTATTGATTCACAAATTTCCCAAGTATAGATTCACAAATTTCCAATGTATAGATTCACAACTTTAACAAGTATAGATTCACAAATTTACCAAATATAGATTCATGAATTTCCCAAATATAGATTGACAAATTTCACAAGTATAAATCCACAAATTTCTCAAGTATAGATTGAAAAATTTCCCAAGTATAGATTCACATATTTTCCAAATATAGATTCACAAATTTTCCAAGTATATATTCACAAATTTCCCAAGTATAGATTCAAAAATTTCCCCAGTATAGATTCACAAATTTCCCAAGTATAGATTCAAAAATTTCCCCAGTATAGATTCACAAATTTCCCAAGTATAGATTCACAAATTTCCCAAGTATAGATTCACAAATTTCCCAAGTATAGATTCACAAATTTCCCAAGCCTAGATTCACAAATTTCCCAAGTATAGATTCATAAATTTCCCAAGTATAGATTCACAAATTTCCCATGTATAGATTCACAAATTTATCAAGTATAGATTCAAAAATTTCCTAAGTATTGATTCACAAATTTCCCAAGTATAGATTCACAAATTTCCAATGTATAGATTCACAAATTTACCAAATATAGATTCACAAATTTCCCAAATATAGATTGACAAATTTCACAAGTATAAATCCACAAATTTCTCAAGTATAGATTGACAAATTTCCCAAGTATAGATTCACAAATTTTCCAAATATAGATTCAGAAATTTTCCAAGTATAGATTCACAAATTTCCCTAGTATAGATTCAAAAATTTCCCATGTATAGATTCACAAATTTCCCAAGTATAGATTCACAAATTTCCCAAATATAGATTCACAAATTTCCCAAGTATAGATTCACAAATTTCCCAAGTATAGATTCACAAATTTCCCAAGTATAGATTCACAAATTTTCCAAATATAGATTCACAAATTTTCCATGTATAGATTCACAACTTTCCCAAGTATAGATTCACAAATTTTCCAAATATAAATTCACAAATTTTCCAAATATAGATTCACAAATTTCCCAGGTATAGATTGACAAATTTCCCAAGTATAAATCCACAAATTTCCCAAGTATAGATTCACAAATTTCCCAAGTATAGATTCACAAATTTTCCAAATATAGATTCACAAATTTTCCATGTATAGATTCACAACTTTCCCAAGTATAGATTCACAAATTTCAGAAGTATAGATTCACGAATTTCCCAAGTATAGATTCACAAATTTTACAAATATAGATTCACAAATTTCCCAAGTATAGATTCACAAATTTCCCAAGCCTAGATTCACAAATTTCCCAAGTATAGATTCATAAATTTCCCAAGTGTAGATTCACAAATTTCCCATGTATAGATTCACAAATTTATCAAGTATAGATTCAAAAATTTCCTAAGTATTGATTCACAAATTTCCCAAGTATAGATTCACAAATTTAACAAGTATAGATTCACAAATTTACCAAATATAGATTCATGAATTTCCCAAATATAGATTGACAAATTTCACAAGTATAAATCCACAAATTTCTCAAGTATAGATTGACAAATTTCCCAAGTATAGATTCACATATTTTCCAAATATAGATTCACAAATTTTCCAAGTATATATTCACAAATTTCCCAAGTATAGATTCAAAAATTTCCCCAGTATAGATTCACAAATTTCCCAAGTATAGATTCAAAAATTTCCCCAGTATAGATTCACAAATTTCCCAAGTATAGATTCACAAATTTCCCAAGTATAGATTCACAAATTTCCCAAGTATAGATTCACAAATTTTCCAAATATAGATTCACAAATTTTCCATGTATAGATTCACAACTTTCCCAAGTATAGATTCACAAATTTTCCAAATATAAATTCACAAATTTTCCAAATATAGATTCACAAATTTCCCAGGTATAGATTGACAAATTTCCCAAGTATAAATCCACAAATTTCCCAAGTATAGATTCACAAATTTCCCAAGTATAGATTCACAAATTTTCCAAATATAGATTCACAAATTTTCCATGTATAGATTCACAACTTTCCCAAGTATAGATTCACAAATTTTCCAAATATAAATTCACAAATTTCCCAAGTATGATTCACAAATTTCCCAAGTATAGATTCAAAAATTTCCCCAGTATAGATTCACAAATTTCCCAAGTATAGATTCACAAATTTTCCAAATATAGACTCACAATGTTTAAATGTATAGATTCACTAATTTCCCCAGTATAGATTCACAAATTTCCCAAGTATAGATTCACAAATTTCCCAAGTATAGATTCACAAATTTCCCAAGTATAGATTAACAAATTTCCCAAGTATAGATTCACAAATTTCCCACGTATAGATTCATAAATTTCCCAAGTATAGATTCACAAATTTCCCATGTATAGATTCACAAATTTATCAAGTATAGATTCAAAAATTTCCTAAGTATTGATTCACAAATTTCCCAAGTATAGATTCACAAATTTCCAATGTATAGATTCACAAATTTAACAAGTATAGATTCACAAATTTACCAAATATAGATTCACAAATTTCCCAAATATAGATTGACAAATTTCACAAGTATAAATCCACAAATTTCTCAAGTATAGATTGAAAAATTTCCAGAGTATAAATCCACAAATTTCCCAAGTATAGATTCACAAATTTCCCAAGTATAGATTCACAAATTTCCCAAGTATAGATTCACAAATTTCCCAGGTATAGATTGACAAATTTCCCAATTATAAATCCACCAATTTCCCAAGTATGATTCACAAATTTCCCAATTATAGATTCACAAATTTCCCCAGTATAGATTCACAAATTTCCCAAGTATAGATTCACAAATTTCCCAAGTATAGATTCACAAATTTCACAAGTATAGATTCACAAATTTCCCAAGTATAGATTCACAAATATCCCATGTATAGATTCACAAATTTCCCATGTATAGATTCACAAATTTCCCATGTATAGATTCACAAATTTCCCAAGTATAGATACACAAATTTCCCAAGTATGATTCAAAAATTTCCCAAGTATAGATTCACAAATTTCCCAAGTATAGATTCACAAATTTTCCCAAATATAGATTCACAAATTTTCCAAGTATAGATTCACAAATTTCCCAAGTATAGATTCACAAATTTTCCAAATATAGATTCACAAATTTTACAAATATAGATTCACAAATTTCCCAGGTATAGATTGACAAATTTCCCAATTATAAATCCACAAATTTCACAAGTATGATTCACAAATTTCCCAAGTATAGATTCACAAATTTCCCCAGTATAGATTCACAAATTTCACAAGTATTGATTCACAAATTTCCCAAGTATAGATTTACAAATTTCCAATGTATAGATTCACAAATTTAACAAGTATAGATTCACAAACTTACCAAATATAGATTCACAAATTTCCCAAATATAGATTGACAAATTTCACAAGTATAAATCCACAAATTTTCCAAATATAGATTCACAAATTTTCTAAGTATAGATTCACAAATTTCCCAAGTATAGATTCATAAATTTCCCAAGTATAGATTCACAAATTTCCCATGTATAGATTCACAAATTTATCAAGTATAGATTCAAAAATTTCCTAAGTATTGATTTACAAATTTCCCAAGTATAGATTCACAAATTTTCAATGTATAGATTCACAAATTTACCAAATATAGATTCACAAATTTCCCAAATATAGATTGACAAATTTCACAAGTATAAATCCACAAATTTCTCAAGTATAGATTGACAAATTTCCCAAGTATAGATTCACAAATTTTCCAAATATAGATTCAGAAATTTTCCAAGTATAGATTCACAAATTTCCCTAGTATAGATTAAAAAATTTCCCATGTATAGATTCACAAATTTCCCAAGTATAGATTCACAAATTTCCCAAATATAGATTCACAAATTTCCCAAGTATAGATTCACAAATTTCCCAAGTTTAGATTCACAAATTTCCCAAGTATAGATTCACAAATTTTCCAAATATAGATTCACAAATTTTCCATGTATAGATTCACAACTTTCCCAAGTATAGATTCACAAATTTTCCAAATATAAATTCACAAATTTTCCAAATATAGATTCACAAATTTCCCAGGTATAGATTGACAAATTTCCCAAGTATAAATCCACAAATTTCCCAAGTATAGATTCACAAATTTCCCAAGTATAGATTCACAAATTTTCCAAATATAGATTCACAAATTTTCCATGTATAGATTCACAACTTTCCCAAGTATAGATTCACAAATTTCAGAAGTATAGATTCACGAATTTCCCAAGTATAGATTCACAAATTTTACAAATATAGATTCACAAATTTCCCAAGTATAGATTCACAAATTTCCCAAGTATAGATTCACAAATTTCCCAAGCCTAGATTCACAAATTTCCCAAGTATAGATTCATAAATTTCCCAAGTATAGATTCACAAATTTCCCATGTATAGATTCACAAATTTATCAAGTATAGATTCAAAAATTTCCCAAGTATAGATTCATAAATTTCCCAAGTATTGATTCACAAATTTCCCAAGTATAGATTCACAAATTTCCAATGTATAGATTCACAAATTTAACAAGTATAGATTCACAAATTTACCAAATATAGATTCATGAATTTCCCAAATATAGATTGACAAATTTCACAAGTATAAATCCACAAATTTCTCAAGTATAGTTTGACAAATTTCCCAAGTATAGATTCACATATTTTCCAAATATAGATTCACAAATTTTCCAAGTATATATTCACAAATTTCCCAAGTATAGATTCAAAAATTTCCCCAGTATAGATTCACAAATTTCCCAAGTATAGATTCAAAAATTTCCCCAGTATAGATTCACAAATTTCCCAAGTATAGATTCACAAATTTCCCAAGTATAGATTCACAAATTTCCCAAGTATAGATTCACAAATTTTCCAAATATAGATTCACAAATTTTCCATGTATAGATTCACAACTTTCCCAAGTATAGATTCACAAATTTTCCAAATATAAATTCACAAATTTTCCAAATATAGATTCACAAATTTCCCAGGTATAGATTGACAAATTTCCAAAGTATAAATCCACAAATTTCCCAAGTATAGATTCACAAATTTCCCAAGTATAGATTCACAAATTTTCCAAATATAGATTCACAAATTTTCCATGTATAGATTCACAACTTTCCCAAGTATAGATTCACAAATTTTCCAAATATAAATTCACAAATTTCCCAAGTATGATTCACAAATTTCCCAAGTATAGATTCAAAAATTTCCCCAGTATAGATTCACAAATTTCCCAAGTATAGATTCACCAATTTTCCAAATATAGACTCACAATGTTTAAATGTATAGATTCACTAATTTCCCCAGTATAGATTCACAAATTTCCCAAGTATAGATTCACAAATTCCCCAAGTATAGATTCACAAATTTCCCAAGTATAGATAAACAAATTTCCCAAGTATAGATTCATAAATTTCCCACGTATAGATTCATAAATTTCCCAAGTATAGATTCACAAATTTCCCATGTATAGATTCACAAATTTATCAAGTATAGATTCAAAAATTTCCTAAGTATTGATTCACAAATTTCCCAAGTATAGATTCACAAATTTCCAATGTATAGATTCACAAATTTAACAAGTATAGATTCACAAATTTACCAAATATAGATTCACAAATTTCCCAAATATAGATTGACAAATTTCACAAGTATAAATCCACAAATTTCTCAAGTATAGATTGAAAAATTTCCAGAGTATAAATCCACAAATTTCCCAAGTATAGATTCACAAATTTCCCAAGTATAGATTCACAAATTTCCCAAGTCTAGATTCACAAATTTCCCAGGTATAGATTGACAAATTTCCCAATTATAAATCCACCAATTTCCCAAGTATGATTCACAAATTTCCCAATTATAGATTCACAAATTTCCCCAGTATAGATTCACAAATTTCCCAAGTATAGATTCACAAATTTCCCAAGTATAGATTCACAAATTTCACAAGTATAGATTCACAAATTTCCCAAGTATAGATTCACAAATATCCCATGTATAGATTCACAAATTTCCCATGTATAGATTCACAAATTTCCCATGTATAGGTTCACAAATTTCCCAAGTATAGATACACAAATTTCCCAAGTATGATTCAAAAATTTCCCAAGTATAGATTCACAAATTTCCCAAGTATAGATTCACAAATTTTCCCAAATATAGATTCACAAATTTTCCCAAATATAGATTCACAAATTTCCCAAGTATAGATTCACAAATTTTCCAAATATAGATTCACAAATTTTACAAATATAGATTCACAAATTTCCCAGGTATGGATTGACAAATTTCCCAATTATAAATCCACAAATTTCACAAGTATGATTCACAAATTTCCCAAGTATAGATTCACAAATTTTCCAAATATAGATTCAGAAATTTTCCAAGTATAGATTCACAAATTTCCCTAGTATAGATTCAAAAATTTCCCATGTATAGATTCACAAATTTCCCAAGTATAGATTCACAAATTTCCCAAATATAGATTCACAAATTTCCCAAGTATAGATTCACAAATTTCCCAAGTATAGATTCACAAATTTCCCAAGTATAGATTCACAAATTTTCCAAATATAGATTCACAAATTTTCCATGTATAGATTCACAACTTTCCCAAGTATAGATTCACAAATTTTCCAAATATAAATTCACAAATTTTCCAAATATAGATTCACAAATTTCCCAGGTATAGATTGACAAATTTCCCAAGTATAAATCCACAAATTTCCCAAGTATAGATTCACAAATTTCCCAAGTATAGATTCACAAATTTTCCAAATATAGATTCACAAATTTTCCATGTATAGATTCACAACTTTCCCAAGTATAGATTCACAAATTTCAGAAGTATAGATTCACGAATTTCCCAAGTATAGATTCACAAATTTTACAAATATAGATTCACAAATTTCCCAAGTATAGATTCACAAATTTCCCAAGTATAGATTCACAAATTTCCCAAGCCTAGATTCACAAATTTCCCAAGTATAGATTCATAAATTTCCCAAGTGTAGATTCACAAATTTCCCATGTATAGATTCACAAATTTATCAAGTATAGATTCAAAAATTTCCTAAGTATTGATTCACAAATTTCCCAAGTATAGATTCACAAATTTAACAAGTATAGATTCACAAATTTACCAAATATAGATTCATGAATTTCCCAAATATAGATTGACAAATTTCACAAGTATAAATCCACAAATTTCTCAAGTATAGATTGACAATTTTCCCAAGTATAGATTCACATATTTTCCAAATATAGATTCACAAATTTTCCAAGTATATATTCACAAATTTCCCAAGTATAGATTCAAAAATTTCCCCAGTATAGATTCACAAATTTCCCAAGTATAGATTCAAAAATTTCCCCAGTATAGATTCACAAATTTCCCAAGTATAGATTCACAAATTTCCCAAGTATAGATTCACAAATTTCCCAAGTATAGATTCACAAATTTTCCAAATATAGATTCACAAATTTTCCATGTATAGATTCACAACTTTCCCAAGTATAGATTCACAAATTTTCCAAATATAAATTCACAAATTTTCCAAATATAGATTCACAAATTTCCCAGGTATAGATTGACAAATTTCCCAAGTATAAATCCACAAATTTCCCAAGTATAGATTCACAAATTTCCCAAGTATAGATTCACAAATTTTCCAAATATAGATTCACAAATTTTCCATGTATAGATTCACAACTTTCCCAAGTATAGATTCACAAATTTTCCAAATATAAATTCACAAATTTCCCAAGTATGATTCACAAATTTCCCAAGTATAGATTCAAAAATTTCCCCAGTATAGATTCACAAATTTCCCAAGTATAGATTCACAAATTTTCCAAATATAGACTCACAATGTTTAAATGTATAGATTCACTAATTTCCCCAGTATAGATTCACAAATTTCCCAAGTATAGATTCACAAATTTCCCAAGTATAGATTCACAAATTTCCCAAGTATAGATTAACAAATTTCCCAAGTATAGATTCACAAATTTCCCACGTATAGATTCATAAATTTCCCAAGTATAGATTCACAAATTTCCCATGTATAGATTCACAAATTTATCAAGTATAGATTCAAAAATTTCCTAAGTATTGATTCACAAATTTCCCAAGTATAGATTCACAAATTTCCAATGTATAGATTCACAAATTTAACAAGTATAGATTCACAAATTTACCAAATATAGATTCACAAATTTCCCAAATATAGATTGACAAATTTCACAAGTATAAATCCACAAATTTCTCAAGTATAGATTGAAAAATTTCCAGAGTATAAATCCACAAATTTCCCAAGTATAGATTCACAAATTTCCCAAGTATAGATTCACAAATTTCCCAAGTATAGATTCACAAATTTCCCAGGTATAGATTGACAAATTTCCCAATTATAAATCCACCAATTTCCCAAGTATAGATTCACAAATTTCCCAAGTATAGATTCACAAATTTCCCAAGCCTAGATTCACAAATTTCCCAAGTATAGATTCATAAATTTCCCAAGTGTAGATTCACAAATTTCCCATGTATAGATTCACAAATTTATCAAGTATAGATTCAAAAATTTCCTAAGTATTGATTCACAAATTTCCCAAGTATAGATTCACAAATTTAACAAGTATAGATTCACAAATTTACCAAATATAGATTCATGAATTTCCCAAATATAGATTGACAAATTTCACAAGTATAAATCCACAAATTTCTCAAGTATAGATTGACAAATTTCCCAAGTATAGATTCACATATTTTCCAAATATAGATTCACAAATTTTCCAAGTATATATTCACAAATTTCCCAAGTATAGATTCAAAAATTTCCCCAGTATAGATTCACAAATTTCCCAAGTATAGATTCAAAAATTTCCCCAGTATAGATTCACAAATTTCCCAAGTATAGATTCACAAATTTCCCAAGTATAGATTCACAAATTTCCCAAGTATAGATTCACAAATTTTCCAAATATAGATTCACAAATTTTCCATGTATAGATTCACAACTTTCCCAAGTATAGATTCACAAATTTTCCAAATATAAATTCACAAATTTTCCAAATATAGATTCACAAATTTCCCAGGTATAGATTGACAAATTTCCCAAGTATAAATCCACAAATTTCCCAAGTATAGATTCACAAATTTCCCAAGTATAGATTCACAAATTTTCCAAATATAGATTCACAAATTTTCCATGTATAGATTCACAACTTTCCCAAGTATAGATTCACAAATTTTCCAAATATAAATTCACAAATTTCCCAAGTATGATTCACAAATTTCCCAAGTATAGATTCAAAAATTTCCCCAGTATAGATTCACAAATTTCCCAAGTATAGATTCACAAATTTTCCAAATATAGACTCACAATGTTTAAATGTATAGATTCACTAATTTCCCCAGTATAGATTCACAAATTTCCCAAGTATAGATTCACAAATTTCCCAAGTATAGATTCACAAATTTCCCAAGTATAGATTAACAAATTTCCCAAGTATAGATTCACAAATTTCCCACGTATAGATTCATAAATTTCCCAAGTATAGATTCACAAATTTCCCATGTATAGATTCACAAATTTATCAAGTATAGATTCAAAAATTTCCTAAGTATTGATTCACAAATTTCCCAAGTATAGATTCACAAATTTCCAATGTATAGATTCACAAATTTAACAAGTATAGATTCACAAATTTACCAAATATAGATTCACAAATTTCCCAAATATAGATTGACAAATTTCACAAGTATAAATCCACAAATTTCTCAAGTATAGATTGAAAAATTTCCAGAGTATAAATCCACAAATTTCCCAAGTATAGATTCACAAATTTCCCAAGTATAGATTCACAAATTTCCCAAGTATAGATTCACAAATTTCCCAGGTATAGATTGACAAATTTCCCAATTATAAATCCACCAATTTCCCAAGTATGATTCACAAATTTCCCAATTATAGATTCACAAATTTCCCAAGTATAGATTCACAAATTTCCCAAGTATAGATTCACAAATTTCACAAGTATAGATTCACAAATTTCCCAAGTATAGATTCACAAATATCCCATGTATAGATTCACAAATTTCCCATGTATAGATTCACAAATTTCCCATGTATAGATTCACAAATTTCCCAAGTATAGATACACAAATTTCCCAAGTATGATTCAAAAATTTCCCAAGTATAGATTCACAAATTTCCCAAGTATAGATTCACAAATTTTCCCAAATATAGATTCACAAATTTTCCAAGTATAGATTCACAAATTTCCCAAGTATAGATTCACAAATTTTCCAAATATAGATTCACAAATTTTACAAATATAGATTCACAAATTTCCCAGGTATAGATTGACAAATTTCCCAATTATAAATCCACAAATTTCACAAGTATGATTCACAAATTTCCCAAGTATAGATTCACAAATTTCCCCAGTATAGATTCACAAATTTCACAAGTATTGATTCACAAATTTCCCAAGTATAGATTTACAAATTTCCAATGTATAGATTCACAAATTTAACAAGTATAGATTCACAAACTTACCAAATATAGATTCACAAATTTCCCAAATATAGATTGACAAATTTCACAAGTATAAATCCACAAATTTTCCAAATATAGATTCACAAATTTTCTAAGTATAGATTCACAAATTTCCCAAGTATAGATTCATAAATTTCCCAAGTATAGATTCACAAATTTCCCATGTATAGATTCACAAATTTATCAAGTATAGATTCAAAAATTTCCTAAGTATTGATTTACAAATTTCCCAAGTATAGATTCACAAATTTCCAATGTATAGATTCACAAATTTACCAAATATAGATTCACAAATTTCCCAAATATAGATTGACAAATTTCACAAGTATAAATCCACAAATTTCTCAAGTATAGATTGACAAATTTCCCAAGTATAGATTCACAAATTTTCCAAATATAGATTCAGAAATTTTCCAAGTATAGATTCACAAATTTCCCTAGTATAGATTCAAAAATTTCCCATGTATAGATTCACAAATTTCCCAAGTATAGATTCACAAATTTCCCAAATATAGATTCACAAATTTCCCAAGTATAGATTCACAAATTTCCCAAGTTTAGATTCACAAATTTCCCAAGTATAGATTCACAAATTTTCCAAATATAGATTCACAAATTTTCCATGTATAGATTCACAACTTTCCCAAGTATAGATTCACAAATTTTCCAAATATAAATTCACAAATTTTCCAAATATAGATTCACAAATTTCCCAGGTATAGATTGACAAATTTCCCAAGTATAAATCCACAAATTTCCCAAGTATAGATTCACAAATTTCCCAAGTATAGATTCACAAATTTTCCAAATATAGATTCACAAATTTTCCATGTATAGATTCACAACTTTCCCAAGTATAGATTCACAAATTTCAGAAGTATAGATTCACGAATTTCCCAAGTATAGATTCACAAATTTTACAAATATAGATTCACAAATTTCCCAAGTATAGATTCACAAATTTCCCAAGTATAGATTCACAAATTTCCCAAGCCTAGATTCACAAATTTCCCAAGTATAGATTCATAAATTTCCCAAGTATAGATTCACAAATTTCCCATGTATAGATTCACAAATTTATCAAGTATAGATTCAAAAATTTCCCAAGTATAGATTCATAAATTTCCCAAGTATTGATTCACAAATTTCCCAAGTATAGATTCACAAATTTCCAATGTATAGATTCACAAATTTAACAAGTATAGATTCACAAATTTACCAAATATAGATTCATGAATTTCCCAAATATAGATTGACAAATTTCACAAGTATAAATCCACAAATTTCTCAAGTATAGTTTGACAAATTTCCCAAGTATAGATTCACATATTTTCCAAATATAGATTCACAAATTTTCCAAGTATATATTCACAAATTTCCCAAGTATAGATTCAAAAATTTCCCCAGTATAGATTCACAAATTTCCCAAGTATAGATTCAAAAATTTCCCCAGTATAGATTCACAAATTTCCCAAGTATAGATTCACAAATTTCCCAAGTATAGATTCACAAATTTCCCAAGTATAGATTCACAAATTTTCCAAATATAGATTCACAAATTTTCCATGTATAGATTCACAACTTTCCCAAGTATAGATTCACAAATTTTCCAAATATAAATTCACAAATTTTCCAAATATAGATTCACAAATTTCCCAGGTATAGATTGACAAATTTCCAAAGTATAAATCCACAAATTTCCCAAGTATAGATTCACAAATTTCCCAAGTATAGATTCACAAATTTTCCAAATATAGATTCACAAATTTTCCATGTATAGATTCACAACTTTCCCAAGTATAGATTCACAAATTTTCCAAATATAAATTCACAAATTTCCCAAGTATGATTCACAAATTTCCCAAGTATAGATTCAAAAATTTCCCCAGTATAGATTCACAAATTTCCCAAGTATAGATTCACCAATTTTCCAAATATAGACTCACAATGTTTAAATGTATAGATTCACTAATTTCCCCAGTATAGATTCACAAATTTCCCAAGTATAGATTCACAAATTCCCCAAGTATAGATTCACAAATTTCCCAAGTATAGATAAACAAATTTCCCAAGTATAGATTCACAAATTTCCCACGTATAGATTCATAAATTTCCCAAGTATAGATTCACAAATTTCCCATGTATAGATTCACAAATTTATCAAGTATAGATTCAAAAATTTCCTAAGTATTGATTCACAAATTTCCCAAGTATAGATTCACAAATTTCCAATGTATAGATTCACAAATTTAACAAGTATAGATTCACAAATTTACCAAGTATAGATTCACAAATTTCCCAGGTATAGATTCACAAATTTCCCCAGTATAGATTCACAAATTTCCCAAGTATAGATTCACAAATTTCCCAAGTATAGATTCACAAATTTCACAAGTATAGATTCACAAATTTCCCAAGTATAGATTCACAAATTTCCCATGTATAGATTCACAAATTTCCCATGTATAGATTCACAAATTTCCCAAGTATAGATACACAAATTTCCCAAGTATGATTCAAAAATTTCCCAAGTATAGATTCACAAATTTCCCAAGTATAGATTCACAAATTTTCCCAAATATAGATTCACAAATTTTCCCAAATATAGATTCACAAATTTCCCAAGTATAGATTCACAAATTTTCCAAATATAGATTCACAAATTTTACAAATATAGATTCACAAATTTCCCAGGTATAGATTGACAAATTTCCCAATTATAAATCCACAAATTTCACAAGTATGATTCACAAATTTCCCAAGTATAGATTCACAAATTTCCCCAGTATAGATTCACAAATTTCACAAGTATTGATTCACAAATTTCCCAAGTATAGATTCACAAATTTCCAATGTATAGATTTACAAATTTAACAAGTATAGATTCACAAACTTACCAAATAAAGATTCACAAATTTCCCAAATATAGATTGACAAATTTCACAAGTATAAATCCACAAATTTCTCAAGTATAGATTCACAAATTTTCCAAATATAGATTCACAAATTTTCTAAGTATAGATTCACAAATTTCCCAAGTATAGATTCAAAAATTTCCCCAGTATAGATTCAAAAATTTCCCAAGTATAGATTCACAAATTTTCCAAATATAGACTTTCAATGTTTAAATCTATAGGTTCACAAATTTCCCAAGTATAGATTCAAAATTTCCCAAGTATACATTCACAAATTTCCCAAGTATAGATTCACAAATTTCCCAAGCCTAGATTCACAAATTTCCCAAGTATAGATTTATAAATTTCCCAAGTATAGATTCACAAATTTCCCAAGTATTGATTCACAAATTTCCCAAGTATAGATTCACAAATTTCCAATGTATAGATTCACAAAATTAACAAGTATAGATTCACAAATTTACCAAGTATAGATTCACAAATTTCCCAAGCATAAATTCACAAATTTCCCAAGTATAGATTCACAAATTTCCCAAATATAGATTCACAAATTTCCCAAGAATAGATTCAAAAATTTTCCAAGTATAGATTCACAAATTTTCCCAAATATAGATTCACAAATTTTCCAAGTATAGATTCACAAATTTCCCAAGTATAGATTCACAAATTTCCCAGGTATAGATTGACAAATTTCCCAATTATAAATCCACCAATTTCCCAAGTATAGACTAACATATTTCCCAAGTATAGATTCACAAATTTCCCAAGTATAGACTAACATATTTCCCAAGTATAGATTCACAAATTTCCCAAGTATAGATTCACAAATTTCCCAAGTATAGATTCACAAATTTCCCAAATATAGATTGACAAATTTCACAAGTATAAATCCACAGATTTCTCAAGTATAGATTGACAAATTTCCCAAGTATAGATTCACAAATTTTCCAAATATAGATTCACAAATTTCCCAAGTATAGATTCACAAATTTCACAAGTATAGATTCACAAATTTCCCAAGTATAGATTCACAAATATCCCATGTATAGATTCTCAAATTTCCAATGTATAGATTCACAAATTTCCCATGTATAGATTCACAAATTTCCCAAGTATAGATTCACAAATTTCCCAAGTATGATTCAAAAATTTCCCAAGTATAGATTCACAAATTTCCCAAGTATAGATTCACAAATTTTCCCAAATATAGATTCACAAATTTTCCAAGTATAGATTCACAAATTTCCCAAGTATAGATTCACAAATTTTCCAAATATAGATTCACAAATTTTACAAATAGAGATTCACAAATTTCCCAGGTATAGATTGACAAATTTCCCAATTATAAATCCACAAATTTCACAAGTATGATTCACAAATTTCCCAAGTATAGATTCACAAATTTCCCCAGTATAGATTCACAAATTTCACAAGTATTGATTCACAAATTTCCCAAGAATAGATTCACAAATTTCCAATGTATAGATTCACAAATTTAACAAGTATAGATTCACAAATTTACCAAATATAGATTCACAAATTTCCCAAATATAGATTGACAAATTTCACAAGTATAAATCCACAAATTTCTCAAGTATAGATTGACAAATTTCCCAAGTATAGATTCACAAATTTTCCAAATATAGATTCACAAATTTTCTAAGTATAGATTCACAAATTTCCCAAGTATAGATTCAAAAATTTCCCCAGTATAGATTCAAAAATTTCCCAAGTATAGATTCACAAATTTTCCAAATATAGACTTTCAATGTTTAAATCTATAGGTTCACAAATTTCCCAAGTATAGATTCAAAATTTCCCAAGTATACATTCACAAATTTCCCAAGTATAGATTCACAAATTTCCCAAGCCTAGATTCACAAATTTCCCAAGTATAGATTTATAAATTTCCCAAGTATAGATTCACAAATTTCCCAAGTATTGATTCACAAATTTCCCAAGTATAGATTCACAAATTTCCAATGTATAGATTCACAAATTTAACAAGTATAGATTCACAAATTTACCAAGTATAAATTCACAAATTTCCCATGTATAGATTCACAAATTTCCCAAGTATAGATTCACAAATTTCCCAAATGTAGATTCACAAATTTCCCAAGAATAGATTCACAAATTTTCCAAGTATAGATTCACAAATTTTCCCAAATATAGATTCACAAATTTTCCAAGTATAGATTCACAAATTTCCCAAGTATAGATTCACAAATTTTCCAAATATAGATTCACAAATTTTACAAATATAGATTCACAAATTTCCCAAGTATAGATTCACAAATTTCCCAAGTATAGATTCACAAATTTCCCAGATATAGATTGACAAATTTCCCAATTATAAATCCACCAATTTCCCAAGTATGATTCACAAATTTCCCAAGCCTATTTTCACAAATTTCCCAAGTATAGATTCAAAAATTTCCTAAGTATTGATTCACAAATTTCCCAAGTATAGATTCACAAATTTCCAATGTATAGATTCACAAATTTAACAAGTATAGATTCACAAATTTACCAAATATAGATTCACAAATTTCCCAAATATAGATTGACAAATTTCACAAGTATAAATCCACAAATTTCTCAAGTATAGATTCACAAATTTCCAAAGTATAGATTCATAAATTTCTCAAGTATAGATTCACAAATTTCCCAAGTATAGACTAACATATTTCCCAAGTATAGATTCACAAATTTCCCATGTATAGATTCACAACTTTCCCAAGTATAGATTCACAAATTTTCCAAATATAAATTAACAAATTTTCCAAATATAGATTCACAAATTTCCCAGGTATAGATTGACAAATTTTCCAAGTATAAATCCACAAATTTCCCAAGTATGATTCACAAATTTCCCAAGTATAGACTAACATATTTCCCAAGTATAGATTCACAAATTTCCCATATATAGATTCACAAATTTCCCAAGTATAGATTCACAAATTTCCCAAATATAGATTCATAAATTTCCCAAGAATAGATTCACAAATTTCCCAAGTATAGATTCACAAATTTCCCAAGTATAGATTCACAAATTTCCCAAGTATAGATTCACAAATTTCTCAAGTATAGATTCACAAATTTCCCAAGTATAGACTAACATATTTTCCAAGTATAGATTCACAAATTTCCCAAGTATAGATTCACAAATTTCCCAAATATAGATTGACAAATTTCACAAGTATAAATCCACAGATTTCTCAAGTATAGATTGACAAATTTCCCAAGTATAGATTCACAAATTTTCCAAATATAGATTCACAAATTTTCCAAGTATAGATTCACAAATTTCCCAAGTATAGATTCAAAAATTTCCCCAGTATAGATTCACAAATTTCCCAAGTATAGATTCACAAATTTTCCAAATATAGACTTTCAATGTTTAAATGTATAGGTTCACAAATTTCCCAAGTATAGATTCACAAATTTCCCAAGTATACATTCACAAATTTCCCAAGTATAGATTCACAAATTTCCCAAGCCTAGATTCACAAATTTCCCAAGTATAGATTTATAAATTTCCCAAGTATAGATTCACAAATTTCCCATGTATAGATTCACAAATTTATCAAGTATAGATTCAAAAATTTCCTAAGTATTGATTCACAAATTTCCAATGTATAGATTCACAAATTTAACAAGTATAGATTCACAAATTTTCCAAATATAGAATCAAAAATTTTCCAAGTATAGATTCACAAATTTCCCAAGTATAGATTCAAAAATTTCCCCAGTATAGATTCACAAATTTCCCAAGTATAGATTCACAAATTTTCCAAATATAGACTTTCAATGTTTAAATGTATAGGTTCACAAATTTCCCAAGTATAGATTCACAAATTTCCCAAGTATACATTCACAAATTTCCCAAGTATAGATTCACAAATTTCCCAAGTATACATTCACAAATTTCCCAAGTATAGATTCACAAATTTCCCAAGCCTAGATTCACAAATTTCCCAAGTATAGATTTATAAATTTCCCAAGTATAGATTCACAAATTTCCCATGTATAGATTCACAAATTTATCAAGTATAGATTCAAAAATTTCCTAAGTATTGATTGACAAATTTCCCAAGTATAGATTCACAAATTTCCAATGTATAGATTCACAAATTTAACAAGTATAGATTCACAAATTTACCAAATATAGATTCACAAATTTCCCAAATATAGATTGACAAATTTCACAAGTATAAATCCACATATTTCTCAAGTATAGATTCACAAATTTCCCAAGTATAGATTCATAAATTTCTCAAGTATAGATTCACAAATTTCCCAAGTATAGACTAACATATTTCCCAAGTATAAATTCACAAATTTCCCAAGAATAGATTCACAAATTTCCCATGTATAGATTCACAACTTTCCCAAGTATAGATTCACAAATTTTCCAAATATAAATTAACAAATTTTCCAAATATAGATTCACAAATTTCCCAGGTATAGATTGACAAATTTTCCAAGTATAAATCCACAAATTTCCCAAGTATGATTCACAAATTTCCCAAGTATAGATTCACAAATTTCCCCAGTATAGATTCACAAATTTCCCAAGTATAGATTCACAAATTTCCCAAGTATATTTTCACAAATTTCCCAAGTATAGATTCACAAATTTCCCAAGTATAGATTCACAAATTTCCTACGTATAGATTCACAAATTTCCCATGTATGGATTCACAAATTTCCCAAGTATAGATTCTCAAATTTCCCAAGTATGATTCACAAATTTCCCAAGTATAGATTCAAAAATTTTCCAAATATAGATTCACAAATTTTCCATGTATAGATTCACAACTTTCCCAAGTATAGATTCACAAATTTTTCAAATATAGATTCACAAATTTTCCAAATATAGATTCACAAATTTCCCAGGTATAGATTGACAAATTTCCCAATTATAAATCCACAAATTTCATAAGTATGATTCACAAATTTCCCAAGTATAGATTCACAAATTTCCCCAGTATAGATTCACAAATTTCCCCAGTATAGATTCACAAATTTCCCAAGTATAGATTCACAAATTTCCCAAGAATAGATTCACAAATTTCACAAGTATAGATTCACAAATTTCCCAAGTATAGATTCACAAATATCTCAAGTATAGATTCACAAATTTCCCATGTATAGATTCACAAATTTCCCAAGTATAGATTCACAAATTTCCCAAGTATAGATTCACAAATTTACCAAATATAGATTCATAAATTTCCCAAGAATAGATTCACAAATTTCCCAAGTATAGATTCACAAATTTCCGAAGTATTGATTCACAAATTTCTCAAGTATAGATTTACAAATTTTCCAAGTATAGACTAACATATTTCCCAAGTATAGATTCACAAATTTCCCAAGTATAGATTCACAAATTTCCCAAGCCTAGATTCACAAATTTCCCAAGTATAGATTTATAAATTTCCCAAGTATAGATTCACAAATTTCCCATGTATAGATTCACAAATTTATCAAGTATAGATTCAAAAATTTCCTAAGTATTGATTCACAAATTTCCAATGTATAGATTCACAAATTTAACAAGTATAGATTCACAAATTTTCCAAATATAGATTCAAAAATTTTCCAAGTATAGATTCACAAATTTCCCAAGTATAGATTCAAAAATTTCCCCAGTATAGATTCACAAATTTCCCAAGTATAGATTCACAAATTTTCCAAATATAGACTTTCAATGTTTAAATGTATAGGTTCACAAATTTCCCAAGTATAGATTCACAAATTTCCCAAGTATACATTCACAAATTTCCCAAGTATAGATTCACAAATTTCCCAAGCCTAGATTCACAAATTTCCCAAGTATAGATTTATAAATTTCCCAAGTATAGATTCACAAATTTCCCATGTATAGATTCACAAATTTATCAAGTATAGATTCAAAAATTTCCTAAGTATTGATTGACAAATTTCCCAAGTATAGATTCACAAATTTCCAATGTATAGATTCACAAATTTAACAAGTATAGATTCACAAATTTACCAAATATAGATTCACAAATTTCCCAAATATAGATTGACAAATTTCACAAGTATAAATCCACAAATTTCTCAAGTATAGATTCACAAATTTCCCAAGTATAGATTCATAAATTTCTCAAGTATAGATTCACAAATTTCCCAAGTATAGACTAACATATTTCCCAAGTATAAATTCACAAATTTCCCAAGAATAGATTCACAAATTTCCCATGTATAGATTCACAACTTTCCCAAGTATAGATTCACAAATTTTCCAAATATAAATTAACAAATTTTCCAAATATAGATTCACAAATTTCCCAGGTATAGATTGACAAATTTTCCAAGTATAAATCCACAAATTTCCCAAGTATGATTCACAAATTTCCCAAGTATAGATTCACAAATTTCCCCAGTATAGATTCACAAATTTCCCAAGTATAGATTCACAAATTTCCCAAGTATATTTTCACAAATTTCCCAAGTATAGATTCACAAATTTCCCAAGTATAGATTCACAAATTTCCCACGTATAGATTCACAAATTTCCCAAGTATGGATTCACAAATTTCCCAAGTATAGATTCTCAAATTTCCCAAGTATGATTCACAAATTTCCCAAGTATAGATTCAAAAATTTTCCAAATATAGATTCACAAATTTTCCATGTATAGATTCACAACTTTCCCAAGTATAGATTCACAAATTTTTCAAATATAGATTCACAAATTTTCCAAATATAGATTCACAAATTTCCCAGGTATAGATTGACAAATTTCCCAATTATAAATCCACAAATTTCATAAGTATGATTCACAAATTTCCCAAGTATAGATTCACAAATTTCCCCAGTATAGATTCACAAATTTCCCCAGTATAGATTCACAAATTTCCCAAGTATAGATTCACAAATTTCCCAAGAATAGATTCACAAATTTCACAAGTATTGATTCACAAATTTCCCAAGTATAGATTCACAAATATCTCAAGTATAGATTCACAAATTTCCCATGTATAGATTCACAAATTTCCCAAGTATAGATTCACAAATTTCCCAAGTATAGATTCACAAATTTACCAAATATAGATTCATAAATTTCCCAAGAATAGATTCACAAATTTCCCAAGTATAGATTCACAAATTTCCGAAGTATTGATTCACAAATTTCTCAAGTATAGATTTACAAATTTTCCAAGTATAGACTAACATATTTCCCAAGTATAGATTCACAAATTTCCCAAATATAGATTCAAAAATTTTCCAAGTATAGATTCACAAATTTCCCAAGTATAGATTCAAAAATTTCCCCAGTATAGATTCACAAATTTCCCAAGTATAGATTCACAAATTTTCCAAATATAGACTTTCAATGTTTAAATGTATAGGTTCACAAATTTCCCAAGTATAGATTCACAAATTTCCCAAGTATACATTCACAAATTTCCCAAGTATAGATTCACAAATTTCCCAAGCCTAGATTCACAAATTTCCCAAGTATAGATTTATAAATTTCCCAAGTATAGATTCACAAATTTCCCATGTATAGATTCACAAATTTATCAAGTATAGATTCAAAAATTTCCTAAGTATTGATTGACAAATTTCCCAAGTATAGATTCACAAATTTCCAATGTATAGATTCACAAATTTAACAAGTATAGATTCACAAATTTACCAAATATAGATTCACAAATTTCCCAAATATAGATTGACAAATTTCACAAGTATAAATCCACAAATTTCTCAAGTATAGATTCACAAATTTCCCAAGTATAGATTCATAAATTTCTCAAGTATAGATTCACAAATTTCCCAAGTATAGACTAACATATTTCCCAAGTATAAATTCACAAATTTCCCAAGAATAGATTCACAAATTTCCCATGTATAGATTCACAACTTTCCCAAGTATAGATTCACAAATTTTCCAAATATAAATTAACAAATTTTCCAAATATAGATTCACAAATTTCCCAGGTATAGATTGACAAATTTTCCAAGTATAAATCCACAAATTTCCCAAGTATGATTCACAAATTTCCCAAGTATAGATTCACAAATTTCCCCAGTATAGATTCACAAATTTCCCAAGTATAGATTCATAAATTTCCCAAGTATATTTTCACAAATTTCCCAAGTATAGATTCACAAATTTCCCAAGTATAGATTCACAAATTTCCCACGTATAGATTCACAAATTTCCCATGTATAGATTCACAAATTTCCCAAGTATAGATTCTCAAATTTCCCTAGTATGATTCACAGATTTCCCAAGTATAGATTCAAAAATTTTCCAAATATAGATTCACAAATTTTCCATGTATAGATTCACAACTTTCCCAAGTATAGATTCACAAATTTTCCAAATATAGATTCACAAATTTTCCAAGTATAGATTCACAAATTTCCCAGGTATAGATTGACAAATTTCCCAATTATAAATCCACAAATTTCCCAAGTATGATTCACAAATTTCCCAAGTATAGATTCACAAATTTCCCCAGTATAGATTCACAAATTTCCCAAGTATAGATTCACAAATTTCCCAAGAATAGATTCACAAATTTCACAAGTATAGATTCACAAATTTCCCAAGTATAGATTCACAAATATCTCAAGTATAGATTCACAAATTTCCCATGTATAGATTCACAAATTTCCCAAGTATAGATTCACAAATTTCCCAAGTATGATTCAAAAATTTCCCAAGTATAGATTCACAAATTTCCCAAGTATAGATTCACAAATTTTCCCAAATATAGATTCACAAATTTCCCAAGTATAGATTCACAAATTTCCCAAGTATAGATTCACAAATTTCTCAAGTATAGATTCACATATTTCCCAAGTATAGACTAACATATTTCCCAAGTATAGATTCACAAATTTCCCAAGTATAGATTCACAAATTTCCCAAGTATAGATTCAAAAATTTTCCAAATATAGACTCACAATGTTTAAATGTATAGAATCACAAATTTCCCAAGTATAGATTCACAAATTTCCCATGTATTGATTCACAAATTTATCAAGTATAGATTCAAAAATTTCCTAAGTATTGATTCACAAATTTCCCAAGTATAGATTCACAAATTTCCCAAGTATAGATTCACAAATTTCCCACGTATAGATCATAAATTTCCCAAGTATAGATTCACAAATTTCCCATGTATAGATTCACAAATTTATTAAGTATAGATTCAAAAATTTCCGAAGTATTGATTCACAAATTTCCCAAGTATAGATTCACAAATTTCCAATGTATAGATTCACAAATTTAACAAGTATAGATTCACAAATTTACCAAATATAGATTCACAAATTTCCCAAATATAGATTGACAAATTTCACAAGTATAAATCCACAAATTTCTCAAGTATAGATTGACAAATTTCCCAAGTATAGATTCAAAAATTTTCCAAATATTGATTCACAAATTTTCCAAGTATAGATTCACAAATTTCCCAAGTATAGATTCACAAATTTCCCAAGTATAGATTCACAAATTTAACAAGTATAGATTCACAAATTTACCAAGTATAGATTCACAAATTTCCCAAGTATAAATTCACAAATTTCCCATGTATAGATTCACAAATTTCCCAAGTATAGATTCACAAATTTCCCAAATATAGATTCACAAATTTCCCAAGAATAGATTCACAAATTTTCCAAGTATAGATTCACAAATTTTCCCAAATATAGATTCACAAATTTTCCAAGTATAGATTCACAAATTTCCCAAGTATAGATTCACAAATTTTCCAAATATAGATTCACAAATTTTACAAATATAGATTCACAAATTTCCCAGGTATAGATTGACAAATTTCCCAATTATAAATCCACAAATTTCACAAGTATGATTCACAAATTTCCCAAGTATAGATTCACAAATTTCCCCAGTATAGATTCACAAATTTCACAAGTATTGATTCACAAATTTCCCAAGTATAGATTCACAAATTTCCAATGTATAGATTCACAAATTTAACAAGTATAGATTCACAAATTTACCAAATATAGATTCACAAATTTCCCAAATATAAATTGACAAATTTCACAAGTATAAATCCACAAATTTCTCAAGTATAGATTGACAAATTTCCCAAGTATAGATTCACAAATTTTCCAAATATAGATTCACCAATTTTCTAAGTATAGATTCACAAATTTCCCAAGTATAGATTCAAAAATTTCCCCAGTATAGATTCACAAATTTCCCAAGTATAGATTCACAAATTTCCCAAGTATAGATTCACAAATTTCCCAAGTATAGATTCACAAATTTCCCAAGTATAGACTAACATATTTCCCAAGTATAGATTCACAAATTTCCCAAGTATAGATTCACAAATTTCCCAAGTATAGATTCAAAAATTTTCCAAATATAGTCTCACAATGTTTAAATGTATAGAATCACAAATTTCCCAAGTATAGATTCACAAATTTCCCATGTATTGATTCACAAATTTATCAAGTATAGATTCAAAAATTTCCTAAGTATTGATTCACAAATTTCCCAAGTATAGATTCACAAATTTCCAATGTATAGATTCACAAATTTAACAAGTATAGATTCACAAATTTACCAAGTATAGATTCACAAATTTCCCAAGTATAAATTCACAAATTTCCCATGTATAGATTCACAAATTTCCCAAGTATAGATTCACAAATTTCCCAAATATAGATTCACAAATTTCCCAAGAATAGATTCACAAGTTTTCCAAGTATAGATTCACAAATTTTCCCAAATATAGATTCACAAATTTTCCAAGTATAGATTCACAAATTTCCCAAGTATAGATTCACAAATTTTCCAAATATAGATTCACAAATTTTACAAATATAGATTCACAAATTTCCCATGTATTGATTCACAAATTTATCAAGTATAGATTCAAAAATTTCCTAAGTATTGATTCACAAATTTCCCAAGTATAGATTCACAAATTTCCAATGTATAGATTCACAAATTTAACAAGTATAGATTCACAAATTTACCAAGTATAGATTCACAAATTTCCCAAGTATAAATTCACAAATTTCCCATGTATAGATTCACAAATTTCCCAAGTATAGATTCACAAATTTCCCAAATATAGATTCACAAATTTTCCAAGTATAGATTCACAAATTTCCCAAGTATAGATTCACAAATTTTCCAAATATAGATTCACAAATTTTACAAATACATATTCACAAATTTCCAAGGTATAGATTGACAAATTTCCCAATTATAAATCCACAAATTTCACAAGTATGATTCACAAATTTCCCAAGTATAGATTCACAAATTTCCCCAGTATAGATTCACAAATTTCACAAGTATTGATTCACAAATTTCCCAAGTATAGATTCACAAATTTCCAATGTATAGATTCACAAATTTAACAAGTATAGATTCACAAATTTACCAAATATAGATTCACAAATTTCCCAAATATAAATTGACAAATTTCACAAGTATAAATCCACAAATTTCTCAAGTATAGATTGACAAATTTCCCAAGTATAGATTCACAAATTTTCCAAATATAGATTCTCAAATTTTCTAAGTATAGATTCACAAATTTCCCAAGTATAGATTCAAAAATTTCCCCAGTATAGATTCACAAATTTCCCAAGTATAGATTCACAAATTTTCCAAATATAGACTTTCAATGTTTAAATCTATAGGTTCACAAATTTCCCAAGTATAGATTCAAAATTTCCCAAGTATACATTCACAAATTTCCCAAGTATAGATTCACAAATTTCCCAAGCCTAGATTCACAAATTTCCCAAGTATAGATTTATAAATTTCCCAAGTATAGATTCACAAATTTCCCATGTATAGATTCACAAATTTGTCAAGTATAGATTCAAAAATTTCCTAAGTATTGATTTACAAATTTCCCAAGTATAGATTCACAAATTTCCAATGTATAGATTCACAAATTTAACAAGTATAGATTCACAAATTTACCAAATATAGATTCACAAATTTCCCAAATATAGATTGACAAATTTCACAAGTATAAATCCACAAATTTCCCAAGTATAGATTCACAAATTTCCCATGTATAGATTCACAACTTTCCCAAGTATAGATTCACAAATTTTCCAAATATAAATTCACAAATTTTCCAAATATAGATTCACAAATTTCCCAGGTATAGATTGACAAATTTTCCAAGTATAAATCCACAAATTTCCCAAGTATGATTCACAAATTTCCCAAGTATAGACTAACATATTTCCCAAGTATAGATTCACAAATTTCCCATGTATAGATTCACAAATTTCCCAAGTATAGATTCACAAATTTCCCAAATATAGATTCATAAATTTCCCAAGAATAGATTCACAAATTTCCCAAGTATAGATTCACAAATTTCCCAAGTATAGATTCACAAATTTCCCAAGTATAGATTCACAAATTTCCCAAGTATAGATTCACAAATTTCCCAAATATAGATTGACAAATTTCACAAGTATAAATCCACAGATTTCTCAAGTATAGATTGACAAATTTCCCAAGTATAGATTCACAAATTTTCCAAATATAGATTCACAAATTTTCCAAGTATAGATTCACAAATTTCCCAAGTATAGATTCAAAAATTTCCCCAGTATAGATTCACAAATTTTCCAAATATAGACTTTCAATGTTTAAATGTATAGGTTCACAAATTTCCCAAGTATAGATTCACAAATTTCCCAAGTATACATTCACAAATTTCCCAAGTATAGATTCACAAATTTCCCAAGCCAAGATTCACAAATTTCCCAAGTATAGATTTATAAATTTCCCAAGTATAGATTCACAAATTTCCCATGTATAGATTCACAAATTTATCAAGTATAGATTCAAAAATTTCCTAAGTATTGATTCACAAATTTCCCAAGTATAGATTCACAAATTTCCAATGTATAGATTCACAAATTTAACAAGTATAGATTCACAAATTTACCAAATATAGATTCACAAATTTCCCAAATATAGATTGACAAATTTCACAATTATAAATCCACAAATTTCTCAAGTATAGATTCACAAATTTCCCAAGTATAGATTCATAAATTTCTCAAGTATAGATTCACAAATTTCCCAAGTATAGACTAACATATTTCCCAAGTATAAATTCACAAATTTCCCAAGTATAGATTCACAAATTTCCCATGTATAGATTCACAAATTTCCCAAGCCTAGATTCACAAATTTCCCAAGTATAGATTCATAAATTTCCCAAGTATAGATTCACAAATTTCCCATGTATAGATTCACAAATTTATCAAGTATAGATTCAAAAATTTCCTAAGTATTGATTCACAAATTTCCCAAGTATTGATTCACAAATTTCCAATGTATAGATTCACAAATTTATCAAGTATAGATTCACAAATTTACCAAATATAGATTCACAAATTTCCCAAATATAGATTGACAAATTTCACAAGTATAAATCCACAAATTTCTCAAGTATAGATTGACAAATTTCCCAAGTATAGATTCACAAATTTTCCAAATATAGATTCACAAATTTTCCAAGTATAGATTCACAAATTTCCCATGTATAGATTCACAAATTTCCCAAGTATAGATTCACAAATTTCTCAAATATAGATTCACAAATTTCCCAAGAATAGATTCACAAATTTCCCAAGTATAGATTCACAAATTTCCCAAGTATAGATTCATAAATTTCTCAAGTATAGATTCACAAATTTCCCAAGTATAGACTAACATATTTCCCAAGTATAAATTCACAAATTTCCCAAGTATAGATTCACAAATTTCCCATGTATAGATTCACAAATTTCCCAAGCCTAGATTCACAAATTTCCCAAGTATAGATTCATAAATTTCCTAAGTATAGATTCACAAATTTCCCATGTATAGATTCACAAATTTATCAAGTATAGATTCAAAAATTTCCTAAGTATTGATTCACAAATTTCCCAAGTATTGATTCACAAATTTCCAATGTATAGATTCACAAATTTAACAAGTATAGATTCACAAATTTACCAAATATAGATTCACAAATTTCCCAAATATAGATTGACAAATTTCACAAGTATAAATCCACAAATTTCTCAAGTATAGATTGACAAATTTCCCAAGTATAGATTCACAAATTTTCCAAATATAGATTCACAAATTTTCCAAGTATAGATTCACAAATTTCCCATGTATAGATTCACAAATTTCCCAAGTATAGATTCACAAATTTCTCAAATATAGATTCACAAATTTCCCAAGAATAGATTCACAAATTTCCCAAGTATAGATTCACAAATTTCCCAAGTATAGATTCATAAATTTCTCAAGTATAGATTCACAAATTTCCCAAGTATAGACTAACATATTTCCCAAGTATAAATTCACAAATTTCCCAAGTATAGATTCACAAATTTCCCATGTATAGATTCACAACTTTCCCAAGTATAGATTCACAAATTTTCCAAATATAAATTAACAAATTTTCCAAATATAGATTCACAAATTTCCCAGGTATAGATTGACAAATTTTCCAAGTATAAATCCACAAATTTCCCAAGTATGATTCACAAATTTCCCAAGTATAGATTCACAAATTTCCCCAGTATAGATTCACAAATTTCCCAAGTATAGATTCACAAATTTCCCAAGTATATTTTCACAAATTTCCCAAGTATAGATTCACAAATTTCCCAAGTATAGATTCACAAATTTCCCACGTATAGATTCACAAATTTCCCATGTATAGATTCACAAATTTCCCAAGTATAGATTCTCAAATTTCCCAAGTATGATTCACAAATTTCCCAAGTATAGATTCAAAAATTTTCCAAATATAGATTCACAAATTTTCCATGTATAGATTCACAACTTTCCCAAGTATAGATTCACAAATTTTCCAAATATAGATTCACAAATTTTCCAAATATAGATTCACAAATTTCCCAGGTATAGATTGACAAATTTCCCAATTATAAATCCACAAATTTCCCAAGTATGATTCACAAATTTCCCAAGTATAGATTCACAAATTTCCCCAGTATAGATTCACAAATTTCTTAAGTATAGATTCACAAATTTCCCAAGAATAGATTCACAAATTTCACAAGTATAGATTCACAAATTTCCCAAGTATAGATTCACAAATATCTCAAGTATAGATTCACAAATTTCCCATGTATAGATTCACAAATTTCCCAAGTATAGATTCACAAATTTCCCAAGTATGATTCACAAATTTCCCAAGTATAGATTCACAAATTTCCCAAGTATAGATTCACAAATTTCTCAAGTATAGATTCACAAATTTCCCAAGTATAGACTAACATATTTCCCAAGTATAGATTCACAATTTTCCCAAGTATAGATTCAAAAATTTTCCAAATATAGACTCACAATGTATAAATGTATAGAATCACAAATTTCCCAAGTATAGATTCACAAATTTCCCATGTATAGATTCACAAAATTATCAAGTATAGATTCAAAAATTTCCTAAGTATTGATTCACAAATTTCCGAAGTATAGATTCACAAATTTCCAATGTATAGATTCACAAATTTAACAAGTATAGATTCACAAATTTACCAAGTATAGATTAACAAATTTCCCAAGTATAAATTCACAAATTTCCCATGTATAGATTCACAAATTTCCCAAGTATAGATTCACAAATTTCCCAAATATAGATTTACAAATTTCCCAAGAATAGATTCACAAATTTTCCAAGTATAGATTCACAAATTTTCCCAAATATAGATTCACAAATTTTCCAAGTATAGATTCACAAATTTCCCAAGTATAGATTCACAAATTTTCCAAATATAGATTCACAAATTTTACAAATATAGATTCACAAATTTCCCAGGTATAGATTGACAAATTTCCCAATTATAAATCCACAAATTTCACAAGTATGATACACAAATTTCCCAAGTATAGATTCACAAATTTCCCCAGTATAGATTCACAAATTTCACAAGTATTGATTCACAAATTTCCCAAGTATAGATTCACAAATTTCCATTGTATAGATTCACAAATTTAACAAGTATAGATTCACAAATTTACCAAATATAGATTCACAAATTTCCCAAATATAAATTGACAAATTTCACAAGTATAAATCCACAAATTTCTCAAGTATAGATTGACAAATTTCCCAAGTATAGATTCACAAATTTTCCAAATATAGATTCACAAATTTTCTAAGTATAGATTCACAAATTTCCCAAGTATAGATTCAAAAATTTCCCCAGTATAGATTCACAAATTTCCCAAGTATAGATTCACAAATTTTCCAAATATAGACTTTCAATGTTTAAATCTATAGGTTCACAAATTTCCCAAGTATAGATTCAAAATTTCCCAAGTATACATTCACAAATTTCCCAAGTATAGATTCACAAATTTCCCAAGCCTAGATTCACAAATTTCCCAAGTATAGATTTATAAATTTCCCAAGTATAGATTCACAAATTTCCCATGTATAGATTCACAAATTTATCAAGTATAGATTCAAAAATTTCCTAAGTATTGATTCACAAATTTCCCAAGTATAGATTCACAAATTTCCAATGTATAGATTCACAAATTTAACAAGTATAGATTCACAAATTTACCAAATATAGATTCACAAATTTCTCAAATATAGATTGACAAATTTCACAAGTATAAATCCACAAATTTCTCAAGTATAGATTCACAAATTTTCCAAATGTAGATTCACAAATTTTCCAAGTATAGATCCACAAATTTCCCAAGTATAGATCCACAAATTTCCCTAGTATAGATCCACAAATTTCCCAAGTATAGATTCAAAAATTTCCCAAGTATAGATTCACAAATTTCCCAAGTATAGAATCACAAATTTACCAAGTATAGATTCACAAATTTCCCAAGCCTAGATTCACAAATTTCCCAAGTATAGATTCATAAATTTCCCAAGTATTGATTCACAAATTTCCCAAGTATAGATTCACAAATTTCCAATGTATAGATTCACAAATTTCCGAAGTATAGATTCAAAAATTTACCAAATATAGATTCACAAATTTCCCAAATATAGATTCACAAATTTCCCAAGTATAGATTCACAAATTTCCCAAGTATAGATTCACAAATTTCCCAAGTATAGATTCACAAATTTCCCAAGTATAGATTCACAAATTTTCCAAGTATAGATCCACAAATTTCCCAAGTATAGATCCAAAAATTTCCCAAGTATAAATCCACAAATTTCTCAAGTATAGATTCACAAATTTCCCAAGTATAGATTCACAAATTTTCAGAATATAGATTCACAAATTTTCCAAGTATAGATTCACAAATTTTCCAAATATAGATTCACAAATTTTCCAAGTATAGATCCACAAATTTCCCAAGTATAGATCCACAAATTTCCCTAGTATAGATCCACAAATTTCCCAAGTATAGATTCACAAATTTCCCAAGTATAGATTCACAAATTTCCCAAGTATAGATTCACAAATTTCCCAAGTATAGATTGACAAATTTCCCAAGTATAGATTCACAAATTTCCCAAGTATAAATTCACAAATTTCTCAAGTATAGATTCACAAATTTCCCAAGTAAAGATTCACAAATTTCAAATGTACAGTATCACAAATTTCCCAAGTATAGATTCCCAAATTTCCCAAATATAGATTCACAAATTTCCCAAGAATAAATTCACAAATTTCCCAAGTATAGATTCACAAATTTTCCAAATATAGATTCACAAATTTTTCATGTATAGATTCACAACTTTCCCAAGAATAGATTCACAAATTTTCCAAATATAGATTCACAAATTTCCCAAGTATAGATTCACAAATTTCCAATGTATAGATTCACAAATTTAACAAGTATAGATTCACAAATTTACCAAGTATAGATTAACAAATTTCCCAAGTATAAATTCACAAATTTCCCATGTATAGATTCACAAATTTCCCAAGTATAGATTCACAAATTTCCCAAATATAGATTCACAAATTTCCCAAGAATAGATTCACAAATTTTCCAAGTATAGATTCACAAATTTTCCCAAATATAGATTCACAAATTTCCCAAGTATAGATTCACAAATTTCCCAAGTATAGATTCACAAATTTTCCAAATATAGATTCACAAATTTTACAAATATAGATTCACAAATTTCCCAGGTATAGATTGACAAATTTCCCAATTATAAATCCACAAATTTCACAAGTATGATTCACAAATTTCCCAAGTATAGATTCACAAATTTCCCCAGTATAGATTCACAAATTTCACAAGTATTGATTCACAAATTTCCCAAGTATAGATTCACAAATTTCCATTGTATAGATTCACAAATTTAACAAGTATAGATTCACAAATTTACCAAATATAGATTCACAAATTTCCCAAATATAAATTGACAAATTTCACAAGTATAAATCCACAAATTTCTCAAGTATAGATTGACAAATTTCCCAAGTATAGATTCACAAAATTTCCAAATTTAGATTCACAAATTTTCTAAGTATAGATTCACAAATTTCCTAAGTATAGATTCAAAAATTTCCCCAGTATAGATTCACAAATTTCCCAAGTATAGATTCACAAATTTTCCAAATATAGACTTTCAATGTTTAAATCTATAGCTTCACAAATTTCCCAAGTATAGATTCAAAATTTCCCAAGTATACATTCACAAATTTCCCAAGTATAGATTCACAAATTTCCCAAGCCTAGATTCACAAATTTCCCAAGTATAGATTTATAAATTTCCCAAGTATAGATTCACAAATTTCCCATGTATAGATTCACAAATTTATCAAGTATAGATTCAAAAATTTCCTAAGTATTGATTCACAAATTTCCCAAGTATAGATTCACAAATTTCCAATGTATAGATTCACAAATTTAAAAAGTATAGATTCACAAATTTACCAAATATAGATTCACAAATTTCTCAAATATAAATTGACAAATTTCACAAGTATAAATCCACAAATTTCTCAAGTATAGATTCACAAATTTTCCAAATATAGATTCACAAATTTTCCAAGTATAGATCCACAAATTTCCCAAGTATAGATCCACAAATTTCCCTAGTATAGATCCACAAATTTCCCAAGTATAGATTCAAAAATTTCCCAAGTATAGATTCACAAATTTCCCAAGTATAGATTCACAAATTTCCCAAGTATAGATTCACAAATTTCCCAAGCCTAGATTCACAAATTTCCCAAGTATAGATTCATAAATTTCCCAAGTATTGATTCACAAATTTCCCAAGTATAGATTCACAAATTTCCAATGTATAGATTCACAAATTTCCGAAGTATAGATTCAAAAATTTACCAAATATAGATTCACAAATTTCCCAAATATAGATTCACAAATTTCCCAAGTATAGATTCACAAATTTCCCAAGTATAGATTCACAAATTTCCCAAGTATAGATTCACAAATTTCCCAAGTATAGATTCACAAATTTTCCAAGTATAGATCCACAAATTTCCCAAGTATAGATCCAAAAATTTCCCAAGTATAAATCCACAAATTTCTCAAGTATAGATTCACAAATTTCCCAAGTATAGATTCACAAATTTTCAGAATATAGATTCACAAATTTTCCAAGTATAGATTCACAAATTTTCCAAATATAGATTCACAAATTTTCCAAGTATAGATCCACAAATTTCCCAAGTATAGATCCACAAATTTCCCTAGTATAGATCCACAAATTTCCCAAGTATAGATTCACAAATTTCCCAAGTATAGATTCACAAATTTCCCAAGTATAGATTCACAAATTTCCCAAGTATAGATTGACAAATTTCCCAAGTATAGATTCACAAATTTCCCAAGTATAAATTCACAAATTTCTCAAGTATAGATTCACAAATTTCCCAAGTAAAGATTCACAAATTTCAAATGTACAGATTCACAAATTTCCCAAGTATAGATTCACAAATTTCCCAAATATAGATTCACAAATTTCCCAAGAATAAATTCACAAATTTCCCAAGTATAGATTCACAAATTTTCCAAATATAGATTCACAAATTTTTCATGTATAGATTCACAACTTTCCCAAGAATAGATTCACAAATTTTCCAAATATAGATTCACAAATTTCCCAAGTATAGATTGAAAAATTTCCCAAGTATAAATCCACAAATTTCTCAAGTATAGATTCACAAATTTCCCAAGTATAGATTCACAAATTTTCCAAATATAGATTCACAAATTTTCCAAGTATAGATTCACAAATTTCCCAAGTATAGATTCACAAATTTCTCAAGTATAGATTCGCAAATTTCCCAAGTATAGACTAACATATTTCCCAAGTATAGATTCACAAATTTCCCAATTATAGATTCACAAATTTCCCAAGTATAGATTCACAAATTTTCCAAATATAGATTCACAAATTTTCCATGTATAGATTCACAAATTTCCCAAGAATAGATTCACAAATTTCAGAAGTATAGATTCACAAATTTCCCAAGTATGATTCACAAATTTCCCAAGTATAGATTCACAAATTTCCCATGTATAGATTCACAAATTTCCCATGTATAGATTCACAAATTTCCCATGTATAGATTCACAAATTTCCCAAGTATGATTCAAAAATTCCCAAGTATAGATTCACAAATTTCCCAAGTATTGATTCATAAATTTTCCCAAGTATAGATTCACAAATTTCCCAAGTATAGATTCACAAATTTCCCAAGTATAGATTCACAAATTTTCTTAGTATAGATCCACAAATTTCCCAAGTATAGATCCACAAATTTCCCAAGTATAAATCCACAAATTTTTCAAGTATAGATTCACAAATTTCCCAAGTATAGATTCACAAATTTTCCAAATATAGATTCACAAATTTTCCAAGTATAGATCCACAAATTTCCCAAGTATAGATCCACAAATTTCCCTAGTATAGATTTACAAATTTCCCAAGTATAGATTCACAAATTTCCCAAGTGTGATTAAAAAATTTCCCAAGTATAGATTCACAAATTTCCCAAGAATAGATTCACAAATTTTCCAAATATAGATTCACAAATTTTCCATGTATAGATTCACAAATTTCCCAAGTATAGATTCACAAATTTCAGAAGTATAGATTCACAAATTTCCCAAGTATAGATTCACAAATTTCCCATGTATAGATTCACAAATTTCCCATGTATAGATTCACAAATTTCCCATGTATAGATTCACAAATTTCCCAAGCATGATTCAAAAATTTCCCAAGTATAGATTCACAAATTTCCCAAGTATAGATTCACAAATTTCCCATGTATAGATTCACAAATTTCCCATGTATAGATTCACAAATTTCCCATGTATAGATTCACAAATTTCCCAAGTATGATTCAAAAATTCCCAAGTATAGATTCACAAATTTCCCAAGTATTGATTCATAAATTTTCCCAAGTATAGATTCACAAATTTCCCAAGTATAGATTCACAAATTTTCTTAGTATAGATCCACAAATTTCCCAAGTATAGATCCACAAATTTCCCAAGTATAAATCCACAAATTTTTCAAGTATAGATTCACAAATTTCCCAAGTATAGATTCACAAATTTTCCAAATATAGATTCACAAATTTTCCAAGTATAGATCCACAAATTTCCCAAGTATAGATCCACAAATTTCCCTAGTATAGATTTACAAATTTCCCAAGTATAGATTCACAAATTTCCCAAGTGTGATTAAAAAATTTCCCAAGTATAGATTCACAAATTTCCCAAGAATAGATTCACAAATTTTCCAAATATAGATTCACAAATTTTCCATGTATAGATTCACAAATTTCCCAAGTATAGATTCACAAATTTCAGAAGTATAGATTCACAAATTTCCCAAGTATGATTCACAAATTTCCCAAGTATAGATTCACAAATTTCCCATGTATAGATTCACAAATTTCCCATGTATAGATTCACAAATTTCCCATGTATAGATTCACAAATTTCCCAAGCATGATTCAAAAATTTCCCAAGTATAGATTCACAAATTTCCCAAGTATAGATTCACAAATTTTCCCAAGTATAGATTCACAAATTTCCCAAGTATAGATTCACAAATTTTCCTAGTATAGATCCACAAATTTCCCAAGTATAGATCCACAAATTTCCCAAGTATAAATCCACAAATTTTTCAAGTATAGATTCACAAATTTCCCAAGTATAGATTCAGAAATTTTCCAAATATAGATTCACAAATTTTCCAAGTATAGATCCACAAATTTCCCAAGTATAGATCCACAAATTTCCCTAGTATAGATCCACAAATTTCCCAAGTATAGATTCAAAAATTTCCCAAGTATAGATTCACAAATTTCCCAAGTATAGATTCACAAATTTCCCAAGTATAGATTCACAAATTTCCCAAGCCTAGATTCACAAATTTCCCAAGTATAGATTCATAAATTTCCCAAGTATAGATTCACAAATTTATCAAGTATAGATTCAAAAATTTCCTAAGTATTCATTCACAAATTTCCCAAGTATAGATTCACAAATTTCCAATGTATAGATTCACAAATTTCCGAAGTATAGATTCAAAAATTTACCAAATATAGATTCACAAATTTCCCAAGTATAGATTCACAAATTTCCCAAGTATAGATTCACAAATTTTCCAAGTATAGATCCACAAATTTCCCAAGTATAGATCCAAAAATTTCCCAAGTATAAATCCACAAATTTCTCAAGTATAGATTCACAAATTTCCCAAGTATAGATTCACAAATTTTCAGAATATAGATTCACAAATTTTCCAAGTATAGATTCACAAATTTTCCAAATATAGATTCACAAATTTTCCAAGTATAGATCCACAAATTTCCCAAGTATAGATCCACAAATTTCCCTAGTATAGATCCACAAATTTCCCAAGTATAGATTCACAAATTTCCCAAGTATAGATTCACAAATTTCCCAAGTATAGATTGACAAATTTCCCAAGTATAGATTCACAAATTTCCCAAGTATAAATTCACAAATTTCCCAAGTATAGATTCACAAATTTCCCAAGTAAAGATTCACAAATTTCAAATGTACAGATTCACAAATTTCCCAAGTATAGATTCACAAATTTCCCAAATATAGATTCACAAATTTCCCAAGAATAAATTCACAAATTTCCCAAGTATAGATTCACAAATTTTCCAAATATAGATTCACAAATTTTTCATGTATAGATTCACAACTTTCCCAAGAATAGATTCACAAATTTTCCAAATATAGATTCACAAATTTCCCAAGTATAGATTGAAACATTTCCCAAGTATAAATCCACAAATTTATCAAGTATAGATTCACAAATTTCCCAAGTATAGATTCACAAATTTTCCAAATATAGATTCACAAATTTTCCAAGTATAGATTCACAAATTTCCCAAGTATAGATTCACAAATTTCTCAAGTATAGATTCGCAAATTTCCCAAGTATAGACTAACATATTTCCCAAGTATAGATTCACAAATTTTCCAAATATAGATTCACAAATTTTCCAAATATAGATTCACAAATTTTCCATGTATAGATTCACAAATTTCCCAAGTATAGATTCACAAATTTCAGAAGTATAGATTTACAAATTTTCCAAGTATGATTCACAAATTTTCCAAGTATAGATTCACAAATTTCCCATGTATAGATTCACAAATTTCCCATGTATAGATTCACAAATTTCCCATGTATAGATTCACAAATTTCCCAAGTATAGATTCACAAATTTTTCCAAGTATAGATTCACAAATTTCCCAAGTATAGATTCACAAATTTCCCAAGTATAGATTCACAAATTTTCCTAGTATAGATCCACAAATTTCCCAAGTATAGATCCACAAATTTCCCAAGTATAAATCCACAAATTTTTCAAGTATAGATTCACAAATTTCCCAAGTATAGATTCACAAATTTTCCAAATATAGACTCACAAATTTTCCAAGTATAGATCCACAAATTTCCCAAGTATAGATCCAAAAATTTCCCAAGTATAAATCCACAAATTTCTCAAGTATAGATTCACAAATTTCCCAAGTATAGATTCACAAATTTTCAGAATATAGATTCACAAATTTTCCAAGTATAGATTCACAAATTTTCCAAATATAGATTCACAAATTTTCCAAGTATAGATCCACAAATTTCCCAAGTATAGATCCACAAATTTCCCTAGTATAGATCCACAAATTTCCCAAGTATAGATTCACAAATTTCCCAAGTATAGATTCACAAATTTCCCAAGTATAGATTGACAAATTTCCCAAGTATAGATTCACAAATTTCCCAAGTATAAATTCACAAATTTCCCAAGTATAGATTCACAAATTTCCCAAGTAAAGATTCACAAATTTCAAATGTACAGATTCACAAATTTCCCAAGTATAGATTCACAAATTTCCCAAATATAGATTCACAAATTTCCCAAGAATAAATTCACAAATTTCCCAAGTATAGATTCACAAATTTTCCAAATATAGATTCACAAATTTTTCATGTATAGATTCACAACTTTCCCAAGAATAGATTCACAAATTTTCCAAATATAGATTCACAAATTTCCCAAGTATAGATTGAAACATTTCCCAAGTATAAATCCACAAATTTATCAAGTATAGATTCACAAATTTCCCAAGTATAGATTCACAAATTTTCCAAATATAGATTCACAAATTTTCCAAGTATAGATTCACAAATTTCCCAAGTATAGATTCACAAATTTCTCAAGTATAGATTCGCAAATTTCCCAAGTATAGACTAACATATTTCCCAAGTATAGATTCACAAATTTTCCAAATATAGATTCACAAATTTTCCAAATATAGATTCACAAATTTTCCATGTATAGATTCACAAATTTCCCAAGTATAGATTCACAAATTTCAGAAGTATAGATTTACAAATTTTCCAAGTATGATTCACAAATTTTCCAAGTATAGATTCACAAATTTCCCATGTATAGATTCACAAATTTCCCATGTATAGATTCACAAATTTCCCATGTATAGATTCACAAATTTCCCAAGTATAGATTCACAAATTTTTCCAAGTATAGATTCACAAATTTCCCAAGTATAGATTCACAAATTTCCCAAGTATAGATTCACAAATTTTCCTAGTATAGATCCACAAATTTCCCAAGTATAGATCCACAAATTTCCCAAGTATAAATCCACAAATTTTTCAAGTATAGATTCACAAATTTCCCAAGTATAGATTCACAAATTTTCCAAATATAGACTCACAAATTTTCCAAGTATAGATCCACAAATTTCCCAAGTATAGATCCACAAATTTCCCTAGTATAGATTTACAAATTTCCCAAGTATAGATTCACAAATTTCCCAAGTATGATTAAAAAATTTCCCAAGTATAGATTCACAAATTTCCCAAGAATAGATTCACAAATTTTCCAAATATAGATTCACAAATTTTCCATGTATAGATTCACAAATTTCCCAAGTATAGATTCACAAATTTCAGAAGTATAGATTCACAAATTTCCCAAGCATGATTCACAAATTTCCCAAGTATAGATTCACAAATTTCCCATGTATAGATTCACAAATTTCCCATGTATAGATTCACAAATTTCCCATGTATAGATTCACAAATTTCCCAAGTATGATTCAAAAATTTCCCAAGTATAGATTCACAATTTTCCCAAGTATAGATTCACAAATTTCCCAAGTATAGATTCACAAATTTCCCAAGTATAGATTCACAAATTTTCCTAGTATAGATCCACAAATTTCCCAAGTATGGATCCACAAATTTCCCAAGTATAAATCCACAAATTTTTCAAGTATAGATTCACAAATTTCCCAAGTATAGATTCACAAATTTTCCAAATATAGATTCACAAATTTTCCAAGTATAGATTCACAAATTTCCCTAGTATAGATTTACAAATTTCCCAAGTATAGATTCACAAATTTCCCAAGTATGATTAAAAAATTTCCCAAGTATAGATTCACAAATTTCCCAAGAATAGATTCACAAATTTTCCAAATATAGATTCACAAATTTTCCATGTATAGATTCACAAATTTCCCAAGTATAGATTCACAAATTTCAGAAGTATAGATTCACAAATTTCCCAAGCATGATTCACAAATTTCCCAAGTATAGATTCACAAATTTCCCATGTATAGATTCACAAATTTCCCATGTATAGATTCACAAATTTCCCATGTATAGATTCACAAATTTCCCAAGTATGATTCAAAAATTTCCCAAGTATAGATTCACAAATTTGCCAAGTATAGATTCACAAATTTTCCCAAGTATAGATTCACAAATTTCCCAAGTATAGATTCACAAATTTCCCAAGTATAGATTCACAAATTTTCCTAGTATAGATCCACAAATTTCCCAAGTATGGATCCACAAATTTCCCAAGTATAAATCCACAAATTTTTCAAGTATAGATTCACAAATTTCCCAAGTATAGATTCACAAATTTTCCAAATATAGATTCACAAATTTTCCAAGTATAGATTCACAAATTTCCCAAGTATAGATTCACAAATTTCCCAAGTATAGATTCACAAATTTCCCAAGCCTAGATTCACAAATTTCCCAAGTATAGATTCACAAATTTCCCAAATATAGACTCACAAATTTTCCAAGTATAGATCCACAAATTTCCCAAGTATAGATCCACAAATTTCCCTAGTATAGATTTACAAATTTCCCAAGTATAGATTCACAAATTTCCCAAGTATGATTAAAAAATTTCCCAAGTATAGATTCACAAATTTCCCAAGAATAGATTCACAAATTTTCCAAATATAGATTCACAAATTTTCCATGTATAGATTCACAAATTTCCCAAGTATAGATTCACAAATTTCAGAAGTATAGATTCACAAATTTCCCAAGCATGATTCACAAATTTCCCAAGTATAGATTCACAAATTTCCCATGTATAGATTCACAAATTTCCCATGTATAGATTCACAAATTTCCCATGTATAGATTCACAAATTTCCCAAGTATGATTCAAAAATTTCCCAAGTATAGATTCACAAATTTGCCAAGTATAGATTCACAAATTTTCCCAAGTATAGATTCACAAATTTCCCAAGTATAGATTCACAAATTTCCCAAGTATAGATTCACAAATTTTCCTAGTATAGATCCACAAATTTCCCAAGTATGGATCCACAAATTTCCCAAGTATAAATCCACAAATTTTTCAAGTATAGATTCACAAATTTCCCAAGTATAGATTCACAAATTTTCCAAATATAGATTCACAAATTTTCCAAGTATAGATTCACAAATTTCCCAAGTATAGATTCACAAATTTCCCAAGTATAGATTCACAAATTTCCCAAGCCTAGATTCACAAATTTCCCAAGTATAGATTCATAAATTTCCCAAGTATAGATTCACAAATTTATCAAGTATAGATTCAAAAATTTCCTAAGTATTGATTCACAAATTTCCCAAGTATAGATTCACAAATTTCCAATGTATAGATTCACAAATTTCCGAAGTATAGATTCAAAAATTTACCAAATATAGATTCACAAATTTCCCAAATATAGATTCACAAATTTCCCAAGTATAGATTCACAAATTTCCCAAGTATAGATTCACAAATTTCCCAAGTATAGATTCACAAATTTCCCAAGTATAGATTCACAAATTTCCCAAGTATAGATTCACAAATTTTCCAAGTATAGATCCACAAATTTCCCAAGTATAGATCCAAAAATTTCCCAAGTATAAATCCACAAATTTCTCAAGTATAGATTCACAAATTTCCCAAGTATAGATTCACAAATTTTCAGAATATAGATTCACAAATTTTCCAAGTATAGATTCACAAATTTTCCAAATATAGATTCACAAATTTTCCAAGTATAGATTCACAAATTTCCCATGTATAGATTCACAAATTTCCCAAGTATAGATTCACAAATTTTTCCAAGTATAGATTCACAAATTTCCCAAGTATAGATTCACAAATTTCCCAAGTATAGATTCACAAATTTTCCTAGTATAGATCCACAAATTTCCCAAGTATAGATCCACAAATTTCTCAAGTATAAATCCACAAATTTTTCAAGTATAGATTCACAAATTTCCCAAGTATAGATTCACAAATTTTCCAAATATAGACTCACAAATTTTCCAAGTATAGATCCACAAATTTCCCAAGTATAGATCCACAAATTTCCCTAGTATAGATTTACAAATTTCCCAAGTATAGATTCACAAATTTCCCAAGTATGATTAAAAAATTTCCCAAGTATAGATTCACAAATTTCCCAAGAATAGATTCACAAATTTTCCAAATATAGATTCACAAATTTTCCATGTATAGATTCACAAATTTCCCAAGTATAGATTCACAAATTTCAGAAGTATAGATTCACAAATTTCCCAAGTATGATTCACAAATTTCCCAAGTATAGATTCACAAATTTCCCATGTATAGATTCACAAATTTCCCATGTATAGATTCACAAATTTCCCATGTATAGATTCACAAATTTCCCAAGTATGATTCAAAAATTTCCCAAGTATAGATTCACAAATTTGCCAAGTATAGATTCACAAATTTTCCTAGTATAGATCCACAAATTTCCCAAGTATAGATCCACAAATTTCCCAAGTATAAATCCACAAATTTTTCAAGTATAGATTCACAAATTTCCCAAGTATAGATTCACAAATTTTCCAAATATAGATTCACAAATTTTCCAAGTATAGATTCACAAATTTCCCAAGTATAGATTCACAAATTTCCCAAGTATAGATTCACAAATTTCCCAAGCCTAGATTCACAAATTTCCCAAGTATAGGTTCATAAATTTCCCAAGTATAGATTCACAAATTTATCAAGTATAGATTCAAAAATTTCCTAAGTATTGATTCACAAATTTCCCAAGTATAGATTCACAAATTTCCAATGTATAGATTCACAAATTTCCGAAGTATAGATTCAAAAATTTACCAAATATAGATTCACAAATTTCCCAAATATAGATTCACAAATTTCCCAAGTATAGATTCATAAATTTCCCAAGTATAGATTCACAAATTTCCCAAGTATAGATTCACAAATTTCCCAAGTATAGATTCACAAATTTCCCAAGTATAGATTCACAAATTTTCCAAGTATAGATCCACAAATTTCCCAAGTATAGATCCAAAAATTTCCCAAGTATAAATCCACAAATTTCTCAAGTATAGATTCACAAATTTCCCAAGTATAGATTCAAAAATTTTCAGAATATAGATTCACAAATTTTCCAAGTATAGATTCACAAATTTTCCAAATATAGATTCACAAATTTTCCAAGTATAGATCCACAAATTTCCCAAATATAGATTCACAAATTTCCCAAGTATAGATTCACAAATTTCCCAAGTATAGATTCACAAATTTCCCAAGTATAGATTCACAAATTTCCCAAGTATAGATTCACAAATTTCCCAAGTATAGATTCACAAATTTTCCAAGTATAGATCCACAAATTTCCCAAGTATAGATCCAAAAATTTCCCAAGTATAAATCCACAAATTTCTCAAGTATAGATTCACAAATTTCCCAAGTATAGATTCACAAATTTTCAGAATATAGATTCACAAATTTTCCAAGTATAGATTCACAAATTTTCCAAATATAGAATCACAAATTTTCCAAGTATAGATCCACAAATTTCCCAAGTATAGATCCACAAATTTCCCTAGTATAGATCCACAAATTTCCCAAGTATAGATTCACAAATTTCCCAAGTATAGATTCACAAATTTCCCAAGTATAGATTGACAAATTTCCCAAGTATAAATTCACAAATTTCCCAAGTATAAATTCACAAATTTCCCAAGTATAGATTCACAAATTTCCCAAGTATAGATTCACAATTTTCCCAAGTATAGATTCACAAATTTTCCAAGTATAGATCCACAAATTTCCCAAGTATAGATTCACAAATTTGCCAAGTATAGATTCACAAATTTTCCTAGTATAGATCCACAAATTTCCCAAGTATAGATCCACAAATTTCCCAAGTATAAATCCACAAATTTTTCAAGTATAGATTCACAAATTTCCCAAGTATAGATTCACAAATTTTCCAAATATAGATTCACAAATTTTCCAAGTATAGATTCACAAATTTCCCAAGTATAGATTCACAAATTTCCCAAGTATAGATTCACAAATTTCCCAAGCCTAGATTCACAAATTTCCCAAGTATAGGTTCATAAATTTCCCAAGTATAGATTCACAAATTTATCAAGTATAGATTCAAAAATTTCCTAAGTATTGATTCACAAATTTCCCAAGTATAGATTCACAAATTTCCAATGTATAGATTCACAAATTTCCGAAGTATAGATTCAAAAATTTACCAAATATAGATTCACAAATTTCCCAAATATAGATTCACAAATTTCCCAAGTATAGATTCATAAATTTCCCAAGTATAGATTCACAAATTTCCCAAGTATAGATTCACAAATTTCCCAAGTATAGATTCACAAATTTCCCAAGTATAGATTCACAAATTTTCCAAGTATAGATCCACAAATTTCCCAAGTATAGATCCAAAAATTTCCCAAGTATAAATCCACAAATTTCTCAAGTATAGATTCACAAATTTCCCAAGTATAGATTCAAAAATTTTCAGAATATAGATTCACAAATTTTCCAAGTATAGATTCACAAATTTTCCAAATATAGATTCACAAATTTTCCAAGTATAGATCCACAAATTTCCCAAATATAGATTCACAAATTTCCCAAGTATAGATTCACAAATTTCCCAAGTATAGATTCACAAATTTCCCAAGTATAGATTCACAAATTTCCCAAGTATAGATTCACAAATTTCCCAAGTATAGATTCACAAATTTTCCAAGTATAGATCCACAAATTTCCCAAGTATAGATCCAAAAATTTCCCAAGTATAAATCCACAAATTTCTCAAGTATAGATTCACAAATTTCCCAAGTATAGATTCACAAATTTTCAGAATATAGATTCACAAATTTTCCAAGTATAGATTCACAAATTTTCCAAATATAGAATCACAAATTTTCCAAGTATAGATCCACAAATTTCCCAAGTATAGATCCACAAATTTCCCTAGTATAGATCCACAAATTTCCCAAGTATAGATTCACAAATTTCCCAAGTATAGATTCACAAATTTCCCAAGTATAGATTGACAAATTTCCCAAGTATAAATTCACAAATTTCCCAAGTATAAATTCACAAATTTCCCAAGTATAGATTCACAAATTTCCCAAGTATAGATTCACAATTTTCCCAAGTATAGATTCACAAATTTTCCAAGTATAGATCCACAAATTTCCCAAGTATAGATCCAAAAATTTCCCAAGTATAAATCCACAAATTTCTCAAGTATAGATTCACAAATTTCCCAAGTATAGATTCACAAATTTTCAGAATATAGATTCACAAATTTTCCAAGTATAGATTCACAAATTTTCCAAATATAGATTCACAAATTTTCCAAGTATAGATCCACAAATTTCCCAAGTATAGATCCACAAATTTCCCTAGTATAGATCCACAAATTTCCCAAGTATAGATACACAAATTTCCCAAGTATAGATTCACAAATTTCCCAAGTATAGATTCACAAATTTCCCAAGTATAAATTCACAAATTTCCCAAGTATAGATTCACAAATTTCCCAAGTAAAGATTCACAAATTTCAAATGTACAGATTCACAAATTTCCCAAGTATAGATTCACAAATTTCCCAAATATAGATTCACATATTTCCCAAGAGTAAATTCACAAATTTCCCAAGTATAGATTCACAAATTTTCCAAATATAGATTCACAAATTTTTCATGTATAGATTCACAACTTTCCCAAGAATAGATTCACAAATTTTCCAAATATAGATTCACAAATTTCCCAAGTATAGATTGAAAAATTTCCCAAGTATAAATCCACAAATTTCTCAAGTATAGATTCACAAATTTCCCAAGTATAGATTCACAAATTTTCCAAATATAGATTCACAAATTTTCCAAGTATAGATTCACAAATTTCCCAAGTATAGATTCACAAATTTCTCAAGTATAGATTCGCAAATTTCCCAAGTATAGACTAACATATTTCCCAAGTATAGATTCGCAAATTTCCCAATTATAGATTCACAAATTTCCCAAGTATAGATTCACAAATTTTCCAAATATAGATTCACAAATTTTCCATGTATAGATTCACAAATTTCCCAAGTATAGATTCACAAATTTCAGAAGAATAGATTCACAAATTTCCCAAGTATGATTCACAAATTTCCCAAGTATAGATTCACAAATTTCCCATGTATAGATTCACAAATTTCCCATGTATAGATTCACAAATTTCCCAAGTATGATTCAAAAATTTCCCAAGTATAGATTCACAAATTTCCCAAGTATAGATTCACAAATTTTCCCAAGTATAGATTCACAAATTTCCCAAGCATAGATTCACAAATTTCCCAAGTATAGATTTACAAATTTTCCTAGTATAGATCCACAAATTTCCCAAGTATAGATCCACAAATTTCCCAAGTATAAATCCACAAATTTTTCAAGTATAGATTCACAAATTTTCCAAGTATAGATTCACAAATTTTCCAAATATAGATTCACAAATTTTCCAAGTATAGATCCACAAATTTCCCAAGTATAGATCCACAAATTTCCCTAGTATAGATTTACAAATTTCCCAAGTATAGATTCACAAATTTCCCAAGTATGATTAAAAAATTTCCCAAGTATAGATTCACAAATTTCCCAAGAATAGATTCACAAATTTTCCAAATATAGATTCACAAATTTTCCAAATATAGATCCACAAATTTCCCAAGTATAGATTCACAAATTTCCCTAGTATAGATTTACAAATTTCCCAAGTATAGATTCACAAATTTCCCAAGTATGATTAAAAAATTTCCCAAGTATAGATTCACAAATTTCCCAAGAATAGATTCACAAATTTTCCCAAGTATAGATTCACAAATTTACCAAGTATAGATCACAAATTTCCCAAGTATAGATTCACAAATTTCTCAAGTATAGATTCACAAATTTCCCAAGTATAGATTCACAAATTTCCCAAGTATGATTCACAAATTTCCCAAGTATAGATTCACAAATTTCCCATGTATAGATTCACAAATTTTCCCAAGTATAGATTCACAAATTTCCCAAGTATAGATTCACAAATTTCCCAAGTATAGATTCACAAATTTTCCTAGTATAGATCCACAAATTTCCCAAGTATAGATCCACAAATTTCCCAAGTATAAATCCACAAATTTTTCAAGTATAGATTTACAAATTTCCCAAGTATAGATTCACAAATTTCCCAAGTATGATTAAAAAATTTCCCAAGTATAGATTCACAAATTTCCCAAGAATAGATTCACAAATTTTCCCAAGTATAGATTCACAAATTTACCAAGTATAGATCACAAATTTCCCAAGTATAGATTCACAAATTTCTCAAGTATAGATTCACAAATTTCCCAAGTATAGACTAACATATTTCCCAAGTATAGATTCACAAATTTCCCAATTATAGATTCACAAATTTCCCAAGTATAGATTCACAAATTTCCCAAGTGTAGATTCACAAATTTTCCTAGTATAGATCCACAAATTTCCCAAGTATAGATCCACAAATTTCCCAAGTATAAATCCACAAATTTTTCAAGTATAGACTAACATATTTCCAAAGCATAGATTCACAAATTTCCCAAGTATAGATTCACAAATTTCCCAAGTATAGATTCACAAATTTTCCAAATATAGATTCACAAATTTTCCATGTATATATTCACAAATTTCCCAAGTATAGATTCACAAATTTCAGAAGTATAGATTCACAAATTTCCCAAGTATAGATTCACTAATTTCCCAAGTATAGATTCACAAATTTCCTAGTATAGATTCACAAATTTCCCAAGTATAGATTCACAAATTTCCCAAGAATAGATTCACAAATTTCCCAAGTATAGATTCACAAATTTCCCAAGTATAGTTTCACAAATTTCCCAAGTATGATTCACAAATTTCCCAAGTATAGATTCACAAATTTCTCAAGTATAGATTCACAAATTTCCCACGTATAGATTCACAAATTTCCCAAGAATAGATTCACAAATTTCCCAAGTATGATCCACAAATTTCCCAAGTATAGATTCACAAATTTCCCAAATATAGATCCACAAATTTCCCTAGTATAGATCCACAAATTTCCCAAGAATAGATTCACAAATTTTCCCAAGTATAGATTCACAAATTTCCCAAGAATAGATTCACAAATATCCCAAGTATAGATTCACAAATTTTCCTAGTATAGATCCACAAATTTCCCAAGAATAGATCCACAAATTTCCCAAGTATAAATCCACAAATTTTTCAAGTATAGATTCACAAATTTCCCAAGTATAGATTCACAAATTTTCCAAATATAGATTCACAAATTTTCCAAGTATAGATCCACAAATTTCCCAAGTATAGATTCACAAATTTCCCTAGTATAGATCCACAAATTTCCCAAGTATAGATTCACAAATTTCCAATGTATAGATTCACAAATTTCCGAAGTATAGATTCAAAAATTTACCAAATATGGATTCACAAATTTCCCAAATATAGATTCACAAATTTCCCAAGCCTAGATTCACAAATTTCCCAAGTATGATTCAAAAATTTCCCAAGTATAGATTCCCAAATTTTCCCAAATATAGATTCACAAATTTCCCAAGTATAGATTCACAAATTTCCCAAGAATAGACTCACAAATTTCTCAAGTATAGATTCACAAATTTCCCAAGTATAGACTAACATATTTCCCAAGTATAGATTCACAAATTTCCCAAGTATAGATTCACAAATTTTCCAAATATAGATTCACAAATTTTCCATGTATAGATTCACAACTTTCCCAAGTATAGATTCACAAATTTTCCAAATATAGATTCACAAATTTTCCAAATATAGTTTCATAAATTTCCCAAGTATAGATTCACAAATTTATCAAGTCTAGATTCAAAAATTTCCTAAGTATTGATTCACAAATTTCCCAAGTATAGATTCACAAATTTCCAATGTATAGATTCACAAATTTCCGAAGTATAGATTCAAAAATTTACCAAATATAGATTCACAAATTTCCCAAATATAGATTCACAAATTTCCCAAGTATAGATTCACAAATATCCCAAGTATAGATTCACAAATATCCCTAGTATAGATTCACAAATTTCCCATGTATAGATTCACAAATTTCCCATGTATAGATTCACAAATTTCCCAAGAATGATTCACAAATTTCCCAAGTATGATTCAAAAATTTCCCAAGTATAGATTCACAAATTTCCCAAGTATAGATTCACAAATTTCCCAAGTATAGATTCACAAATAAACCAAGTATTGATTCACAAATTTCCCAAGTATAGATTCACAAATTTCCAATGTATAGATTCACAAATTTCCGAAGTATAGATTCAAAAATTTACCAAATATAGATTCACAAATTTCCCAAATATAGATTCACAAATTTCCCAAGTATAGATTCACAAATATCCCAAGTATAGATTCACAAATTTCCCATGTATAGATTCACAAATTTCCCATGTATAGATTCACAAATTTCCCAAGTATGATTCACAAATTTCCCAAGTATGATTCAAAAATTTCCCAAGTATAGATTCACAAATTTCCCAAGTATAGATTCACAAATTTCCCAAGTATAGATTCACAAATATCCCAAGTATAGATTCACAAATTTCCCATGTATAGATTCACAAATTTCCCATGAATAGATTCACAAATTTCCCAACTATAGATTCACAAATTTCCCAAGTATAGATTCACAAATTTCAAATGTACAGATTCACAAATTTCCCAAGTATATATTCACAAATTTCCCAAATATAGATTCACAAATTTCCCAAGAATAAATTCACAAATTTCCCAAGTATAGATTCACAAATTTCCAAGTATAGATTCAAAAATTTACCAAGTATAGATTCACAAATTTCTCAAGTATAGATTCACAAATTTCCCAAGTAGAGACTAACATATTTCCCAAGCATAGATTCACAAATTTTCCATGTATATATTCACAAATTTCCCAAGTATAGATTCACAAATTTCAGAAGTATAGATTCACAAATTTCCCAAGTATAGATTCACAAATTTCCCAAGTATAGATTCACAAATTTCCCAAGTATAGATTCACAAATTTCCCAAGAATAGATTCACAAATTTCCCAAGTATAGATTCACAAATTTCCCAAGTATAGTTTCACAAATTTCCCAAGTATGATTCACAAATTTCCCAAGTATAGATTCACAAATTTCTCAAGTATAGATTCACAAATTTCCCACGTATAGATTCACAAATTTCCCAAGAATAGATTCACAAATTTCCCAAGTATGATTCACAAATTTCCCAAGTATAGATTCACAAATTTCCCCAGTATAGATTCACAAATTTCCCAAGTATAGATTCACAAATTTCCCAAGTATAGATTCACAAATTTCCCAAGTATAGATTCACAAATTTCCCAAGTATAGATTCACAAATATCCCAAGTATAGATTCACAAATTTCCCATGCATAGATTCACAAATTTTTCAAGTATAGATTCACAAATTTCCCAAGTATAGATTCACAAATTTTCCAAATATAGATTCACAAATTTTCCAAGTATAGATTCACAAATTTTCCAAATATAGATTCACAAATTTTCCAAGTATAGATCCACAAATTTTCCAAGTATAGATCCACAAATTTCCTAAGTAAAGATTCACAAATTTCCCAAGTATAGATTCACAAATTTCCCAAGTATAAATTCACAAATTTCCCAAGTATAGATTCACAAATTTCCCAAGTATAAATTCACAAATTTCCCATGTGTAGATTCACAAATTTCCCAAATATAGATTCACAAATTTCCCAAGAATAGATTCACAAATTTCCAAAGTATAGATTCACAAATTTCCCAAGTATAGATTCACAAATTTCCCAAGTATAGATTCACAAATTTCTCAAGTATAGATTCACAAATTTCCCAAGTATAGACTAACATATTTCCCAAGTATAGATTCACAAATTTCCCAAGTATAGATTCACAAATTTCCCAAGTATAGATTCACAAATTTTCCAAATATAGATTCACAAATTTCCCAAGTATAGACTAACATATTTCCCAAGTATAGATTCACAAATTTCCCAATAATAGATTCACAACTTTCCCAAGTATAGATTCACAAATTTTCCAAATATAGATTCACAAATTTCCCAAGTATAGATTGACAAATTTCCCAAGTATAAATCCATAAATTTCTCAAGTATAGATTCACAAATTTCCCAAGTATAGATTCACAAATTTTCCAAATATAGATTCACAAATTTTCCAAGTATACATTCACAAATTTCCCAAGTATAGATTCAAAATTTCCCAAGTATAGATTCACAAATTTCCCAAGTATAGATTCACAAATATCCCAAGTATAGATTCACAAATTTCCCATGTATAGATTCACAAATTTCCCTTGTATAGATTCACAAATTTCCCAAGTATAGATTCACAAATTTCCCAAGTATGATTCAAAAATTTCCCAAGTATAGATTCACAAATTTTCCCAAGTATATATTCACAAATTTCCCAAGTATAGATTCACAAATTTCCCAAGTATAGATTCACAAATTTCCCAAGTATAGACTTACATATTTCCCAAGTATAGATTCACAAATTTCCCAATTATAGATTCACAAATTTCCCAAGTATAGATTCACAAATTTTCCAAATATAGATTCACAAATTTTCCATGTATAGATTCACAAATTTCCCAAGTATAGATTCACAAATTTCAGAAGTATAGATTCACAAATTTCCCAAGTATGATTCACAAATTTCCCAAGTATAGATTCACAAATTTCCCATGTATAGATTCACAAATTTCCCATGTATAGATTCACAAATTTCCCATGTATAGATTCACAAATTTCCCAAGTATAGATTCACAAATTTCCCAAGTATAGATTCACAAATTTTCCTAGTATAGATCCACAAATTTCCCAAGTAAAGATCCGCAAATTTCCCAAGTATAAATCCACAAATTTTTCAAGTATAGATTCACAAATTTCCCAAGTATAGATTCACAAATTTTCCAAATATAGATTCACAAATTTTCCAAGTATAGATCCACAAATTTCCCAAGTATAGATCCACAAATTTCCCTAGTATAGATCCACAAATTTCCCAAGTATAGATTCACAAATTTCCCAAGTATAGATTTACAAATTTCCCAAGTATAGATTCACAAATTTCCCAAGTATAGATTCACAAATTTCCCAAGTATAAATTCACAAATTTCCCAAGTATAAATTCAAAAATTTCCCATATATAGATTCACAAATTTCCCATGTATAGATTCACAAATTTCCCAAGTATAGATTCACAAATTTCCCAAGTATAGATTCACAAATTTTCCTAGTATAGATCCACAAATTTCCCAAGTAAAGATCCGCAAATTTCCCAAGTATAAATCCACAAATTTTTCAAGTATAGATTCACAAATTTCCCAAGTATAGATTCACAAATTTTCCTAGTATAGATCCACAAATTTCCCAAGTAAAGATCCGCAAATTTCCCAAGTATAAATCCACAAATTTTTCAAGTATAGATTCACAAATTTCCCAAGTATAGATTCACAAATTTTCCAAATATAGATTCACAAATTTTCCAAGTATAGATCCACAAATTTCCCAAGTATAGATCCACAAATTTCCCTAGTATAGATCCACAAATTTCCCAAGAATAGATTCACAAATTTCCCAAGTATAGATTTACAAATTTCCCAAGTATAGATTCACAAATTTCCCAAGTATAGATTCACAAATTTCCCAAGTATAAATTCACAAATTTCCCAAGTATAAATTCACAAATTTCCCAAGTATAAATTCTCAAATTTCCCATATATAGATTCACAAATTTCCCAAGTATAGATTTACAAATTTCCCAAGTATAGATTCACAAATTTCCCAAGTATAGATTCACAAATTTCCCAAGTATAAATTCACAAATTTCCCAAGTATAAATTCACAAATTTCCCAAGTATAAATTCACAAATTTCCCATATATAGATTCACAAATTTTTCAAGTATAGATTAACAAATTTCCCAAGTATAGATTCACAAATTTTCCAAGTATAGATCCACAAATTTCCCAAGTATAGATCCACAAATTTCCCTAGTATAGATCCACAAATTTCCCAAGTATAGATTCAAAAATTTCCCAAGTATAGATTCACAAATTTTCCATATATAGATTCACAAATTTCCAAAGTATAGATTCACAATTTTCCCAAATATAGATCCACAAATTTCCCTAGTATAGATCCACAAATTTCCCAAGAATTGATTCACAAATTTTCCCAAGTATAGATTCACAAATTTCCCAAGAATAGATTCACAAATATCCCAAGTATAGATTCACAAATTTTCCTAGTATAGATCCACAAATTTCCCAAGAATAGATCCACAAATTTCCCAAGTATAAATCCACAAATTTTTCAAGTATAGATTCACAAATTTCCCAAGTATAGATTCACAAATTTTCCAAATATAGATTCACAAATTTTCCAAGTATAGATCCACAAATTTCCCAAGTATAGATCCACAGATTTCCCTAGTATAGATCCACAAATTTCCCAAGTATAGATTCAAAAATTTCCCAAGTATAGATTCACAAATTTCCCAATTATAGATTCACAAATTTCCCAAGTATAGATTCACAAATTTCCCAAGCCTAGATTCACAAATTTCCCAAGTATAGATTCATATATTTCCCAAGTATTGATTCACAAATTTCCCAAGTATAGATTCACAAATTTCCAATGTATAGATTCACAAATTTCCGAAGTATAGATTCAAAAATTTACCAAATATAGATTCACAAATTTCCCAAATATAGATTCACAAATTTCCCAAGTATAGATTCACAAATATCCCAAGTATAGATTCACAAATTTCCCATGTATAGATTCACAAATTTCCCATGTATAGATTCACAAATTTCCCAAGTACGATTCACAAATTTCCCAAGTATGATTCAAAAATTTCCCAAGTATAGATTCACAAATTTCCCAAGTATAGATTCACAAATTTCCCAAGAATAGATTCACAAATATCCCAAGTATAGATTCACAAATTTCCCATGTATAGATTCACAAATTTCCCATGTATAGATTCACAAATTTTCCCAAGTATAGATTCACAAATTTCCCAAGTATAGATTCACAAATTTCCCAAGTATAGATTCACAAATTTCTCAAGTATAGATTCACAAATTTCCCAAGTATAGACTAACATATTTCCCAAGTATAGATTCACAAATTTCCCAATTATAGATTCACAAATTTCCCAAGTATAGATTCACAAATTTTCCAAATATAGATTCACAAATTTTCCATGTATAGATTCACAAATTTCCCAAGTATATATTCACAAATTTCAGAAGTATAGATTCACAAATTTCCCAAGTATGATTCACAAATTTTCCAAGTATAGATTCATAAATTTCTCAAGTATAGACTCACAAATTTCCCAAGTATAAATCCACAAATTTTTCAAGTATAGATTCACAAATTTCCCAAGTATAGATTCACAAATTTTCCAAATATAGATCCACAAATTTCCCTAGTATAGATCCACAAATTTCCCAAGTATAGATTCACAAATTTCCCAAGTATAGATTCACAAATTTCCCAAGTATAAATTCACAAATTTCCCAAGTATAGATTCACAAATTTCCCAAGTATAAATTCACAAATTTCCCATGTATAGATTCACAAATTTCCCAAGAATAGATTCACAAATTTTCCCAAATATAGATTCACAAATTTCCCAAGTATAGATTCACAAATTTCCCAAGAATAGTTTCACAAATTTCAGAAGTATAGATTCAATAATTTCCCAAGTATGATTCACAAATTTCCCAAGTATAGATTCACAAATTTCTCAAGTATAGATTCACAAATTTCCCAAATATAGATTCACAAATTTCCCCCCGTATAGATTCACAAATTTCCCAATTATAGATTCACAAATTTCCCAAGTATAGATTCACAAATTTCCCAAGTATAGATTCACAAATTTTCCAAATATAGATTCACAAATTTTCCATGTATAGATTCTCAAATTTACCAAGTATAGATTCACAAATTTCAGAAGTATAGATTCACAGTATGATTCACAAATTTCCCAAGCATAGATTCACAAATTTCTCAAGTATAGATTCACAAATCTCCCACGTATAGATTCACAAATTTCTCATGTATAGATTCACAAATTTCCCAAGTATAGATTCACAAATTTCCCAAGTATAGATTCACAAATTTCCCAAGTATAGATTCACAAATATCCCAAGTATAAATTCACAAATTTCCCATGTATAGATTCACAAATTTCCCAAGTATAGATTCACAAATTTCCCAAGTATAAATCCACAAATTTCCCAAGTATGATTCACAAATTTCCCATGTATAGATTCACAACTTTCCCAAGTATAGATTCACAAATTTTCCAAATATAAATTAACTAATTTTCCAAATATAGATTCACAAATTTCCCAGGTATAGATTGACAAATTTTCCAAGTATAAATTCACAAATTTCCCAAGTATGATTCACAAATTTCCCAAGTATAGATTCACAAATTTCAGATGTATAGATTCACAAATTTTCCTAGTATAGATTCACAAATTTCCCAAGTATATTTTCACAAATTTCCCAAGTATAGATTCACAAATTTCCCAAGTATAGATTCACAAATTTCCCACGTATAGATTCACAAATTTCCCATGTATAGATTCACAAATTTCCCAAGTATAGATTCTCAAATTTCCCTAGTATGATTCACAGATTTCCCAAGTATAGATTCAAAAATTTTCCAAATATAGATTCACAAATTTTCCATGTATAGATTCACAACTTTCCCAAGTATAGATTCACAAATTTTCCAAATATAGATTCACAAATTTTCCATGTATAGATTCACAACTTTCCCAAGTATAGATTCACAAATTTTCCAAATATAGATTCACAAATTTTCCAAGTATAGATTCACAAATTTCCCAGGTATAGATTGACAAATTTCCCAATTATAAATCCACAAATTTCCCAAGTATGATTCACAAATTTCCCAAGTATGATTCACAAATTTCCCCAGTATAGATTCACAAATTTCCCAAGTATAGATTCACAAATTTCCCAAGAATAGATTCACAAATTTCACAAGTATAGATTCACAAATTTCCCAAGTATAGATTCACAAATATCTCAAGTATAGATTCACAAATTTCCCATGTATAGATTCACAAATTTCCCAAGTATAGATTCACAAATTTCCCAAGTATGATTCAAAAATTTCCCAAGTATAGATTCACAAATTTCCCAAGTATAGATTCACAAATTTTCCCAAATATAGATTCACAAATTTCCCAAGTATAGATTCACAAATTTCCCAAGTATAGATTCACAAATTTCTCAAGTATAGATTCACAAATTTCCCAAGTATAGACTAACATATTTCCCAAGTATAGATTCACAAATTTCCCAAGTATAGATTCACAAATTTCCCAAGTATAGATTCAAAAATTTTCCAAATATAGACTCACAATGTTTAAATGTATAGAATCACAAATTTCCCAAGTATAGATTCACAAATTTCCCATGTATTGATTCACAAATTTATCAAGTATAGATTCATAAATTTCCTAAGTATTGATTCACAAATTTCCCAAGTATAGATTCACAAATTTCCAATGTATAGATTCACAAATTTAACAAGTATAGATTCACAAATTTACCAAGTATAGATTCACAAATTTCCCAAGTATAAATTCACAAATTTCCCATGTATAGATTCACAAATTTCCCAAGTATAGATTCACAAATTTCCCAAATATAGATTCACAAATTTCCCAAGAATAGATTCACAAATTTTCCAAGTATAGATTCACAAATTTTCCCAAATATAGATTCACAAATTTTCCAAGTATAGATTCACAAATTTCCCAAGTATAGATTCACAAATTTTCCAAATATAGATTCACAAATTTTACAAATATAGATTCACAAATTTCCCAGGTATAGATTGACAAATTTCCCAATTATAAATCCACAAATTTCACAAGTATGACTCACAAATTTCCCAAGTATAGATTCACAAATTTCCCCAGTATAGATTCACAAATTTCACAAGTATTGATTCACAAATTTCCCAAGTATAGATTCACAAATTTCCAATGTATAGATTCACAAATTTACCAAATATAGATTCACAAATTTCCCAAATATAAATTGACAAATTTCACAAGTATAAATCCACAAATTTCTCAAGTATAGATTGACAAATTTCCCAAGTATAGATTCACAAATTTTCCAAATATAGATTCACAAATTTTCTAAGTATAGATTCACAAATTTCCCAAGTATAGATTCAAAAATTTCCCCAGTATAGATTCACAAATTTCCCAAGTATAGATTCACAAATTTCCCAAGTATAGATTCACAAATTTCCCAAGAATAGATTCACAAATTTCACAAGTATAGATTCACAAATTTCCCAAGTATAGATTCACAAATATCTCAAGTATAGATTCACAAATTTCCCATGTATAGATTCACAAATTTCCCAAGTATAGATTCACAAATTTCCCAAGTATGATTCAAAAATTTCCCAAGTATAGATTCACAAATTTCCCAAGTATAGATTCACAAATTTTCCCAAATATAGATTCACAAATTTCCCAAGTATAGATTCACAAATTTCCCAAGTATAGATTCACAAATTTCTCAAGTATAGATTCACAAATTTCCCAAGTATAGACTAACATATTTCCCAAGTATAGATTCACAAATTTCCCAAGTATAGATTCACAAATTTCCCAAGTATAGATTCAAAAATTTTCCAAATATAGACTCACAATGTTTAAATGTATAGAATCACAAATTTCCCAAGTATAGATTCACAAATTTCCCATGTATTGATTCACAAATTTATCAAGTATAGATTCAAAAATTTCCTAAGTATTGATTCACAAATTTCCCAAGTATAGATTCACAAATTTCCAATGTATAGATTCACAAATTTAACAAGTATAGATTCACAAATTTACCAAGTATAGATTCACAAATTTCCCAAGTATAAATTCACAAATTTCCCATGTATAGATTCACAAATTTCCCAAGTATAGATTCACAAATTTCCCAAATATAGATTTACAAATTTCCCAAGAATAGATTCACAAATTTTCCAAGTATAGATTCACAAATTTTCCCAAATATAGATTCACAAATTTTCCAAGTATAGATTCACAAATTTCCCAAGTATAGATTCACAAATTTTCCAAATATAGATTCACAAATTTTACAAATATAGATTCACAAATTTCCCAGGTATAGATTGACAAATTTCCCAATTATAAATCCACAAATTTCACAAGTATGACTCACAAATTTCCCAAGTATAGATTCACAAATTTCCCCAGTATAGATTCACAAATTTCACAAGTATTGATTCACAAATTTCCCAAGTATAGATTCACAAATTTCCAATGTATAGATTCACAAATTTACCAAATATAGATTCACAAATTTCCCAAATATAAATTGACAAATTTCACAAGTATAAATCCACAAATTTCTCAAGTATAGATTGACAAATTTCCCAAGTATAGATTCACAAATTTTCCAAATATAGATTCACAAATTTTCTAAGTATAGATTCACAAATTTCCCAAGTATAGATTCAAAAATTTCCCCAGTATAGATTCACAAATTTCCCAAGTATAGATTCACAAATTTCCCAAGTATAGATTCACAAATTTCCCAAGTATAGATTCACAAATTTCTCAAGTATAGACTAACATATTTCCCAAGTATAGATTCACAAATTTCCCAAGTATAGATTCACAAATTTCCCAAGTATAGATTCAAAAATTTTCCAAATATAGACTCACAATGTTTAAATGTATAGAATCACAAATTTCCCAAGTATAGATTCACAAATTTCCCATGTATTGATTCACAAATTTATCAAGTATAGATTCAAAAATTTCCTAAGTATTGATTCACAAATTTCCCAAGTATAGATTCACAAATTTCCAATGTATAGATTCACAAATTTAACAAGTATAGATTCACAAATTTCCCAAGTATGATTCACAAATTTTCCAAGTATAGATTCATAAATTTCTCAAGTATAGACTCACAAATTTCCCAAGTATAAATCCACAAATTTTTCAAGTATAGATTCACAAATTTCCCAAGTATAGATTCACAAATTTTCCAAATATAGATCCACAAATTTCCCTAGTATAGATCCACAAATTTACCAAGTATAGATTCACAAATTTCCCAAGTATAGATTCACAAATTTCCCAAGTATAAATTCACAAATTTCCCAAGTATATATTCACAAATTTCCCAAGTATAAATTCACAAATTTCCCATGTATAGATTCACAAATTTCCCAAGAATAGTTTCACAAATTTTCCCAAATATAGATTCACAAATTTCCCAAGTATAGATTCACAAATTTCCCAAGTATAGATTCACAAATTTCTCAAGTATAGATTCACAAATTTCCCAAGTATAGACTAACATATTTCCCAAGTATAGATTCACAAATTTCCCAAGTATAGATTCACAAATTTCCCAAGTATAGATTCACAAATTTTTCAAATATAGATTCACAAATTTTCCATGTATAGATTCACAACTTTCCCAAGTATAGATTCACAAATTTTCCGAATATAGATTCACAAATTTTCCAAATATAGATTCACAAATTTCCCAAGTATAGATTGACAAATTTCCCAAGTATAAATCCACAAATTTCTCAAGAATAGATTCACAAATTTCCCAAGTATAGATTCACAAATTTTCCTAGTATAGATCCACAAATTTCCCATGTATAGATTCACAAATTTCCCATGTATAGATTCACAAATTTCCGAAGTATAGATTCACAAATTTCCCAAGTATGATTCAAAAATTTCCCAAGTATAGATTCACAAATTTCCCAAGAATAGATTCACAAATTTTCCCAAGTATAGATTCACAAATTTCCCAAGTATAGATTCACAAATTTCCCAAGTATAGATTCACAAATTTCTCAAGTATAGATTCACAAATTTCCCAAGTATAGACTAACATATTTACGAAGTATAGATTCACAAATTTCCCAATTATAGATTCATAAATTTCCTCAGTATAGATTCACAAATTTCCCCAGTATAGATTAACAAATTTCCCAATTATAGATTCACAAATTTCCAGAGTATAGATTCACAAATTTCCCAAGTATAGATTCACAAATTTCCCAAGTATAGATTCACAAATATCCCAAGTATAGATTCACAAATTTCCCATGTATAGATTCACAAATTTCCCATGTATAGATTCACAAATTTCCCAAGTATAGATTCACAAATTTCCCAAGTATGATTCAAAAATTTCCCAAGTATAGATTCACAAATTTCCCAAGTATAGATTCACAAATTTTCCATGTATAGATTCACAAATTCACCAAGTATAGATTCACAAATTTCAGAAGTATAGATTCACAAATTTGCCAAGTATGATTCACAAATTTCCCAAGTATAGATTCACAAATTTCCCAAGAATAGTTTCACAAATTTCAGAAGTATAGATTCAATAATTTCCCAAGTATGATTCAAAAATTTCCCAAGTATAGATTCACAAATTTCTCAAGTATAGATTCACAAATTTCCCAAATATAGATTCACAAATTTCCCCCCGTATAGATTCACAAATTTCCCAATTATAGATTCACAAATTTCCCAAGTATAGATTCACAAATTTCCCAAGTATAGATTCACAAATTTTCCAAATATAGATTCACATATTTTCCATGTATAGATTCTCAAATTTACCAAGTATAGATTCACAAATTTCAGAAGTATAGATTCACAGTATGATTCACAAATTTCCCAAGTATAGATTCACAAATTTCTCAAGTATAGATTCACAAATTTCCCACGTATAGATTCACAAATTTCTCATGTATAGATTCACAAATTTCCCAAGTATAGATTCACAAATTTCCCAAGTATAGATTCACAAATTTCCCAAGTATAGATTCACAAATATCCCAAGTATAAATTCACAAATTTCCCATGTATAGATTCACAAATTTCCCAAGTATAGATTCACAAATTTCCCAAGTATAGATTCACAAATTTCAAAAGTATAGATTCACAAATTTCTCAAGTATAGATTCACAAATTTCCCAAGTATAGACTAACATATTTCCGAAGTATAGATTCACAAATTTCCCAATTATAGATTCACAAATTTCCCAAGTATAGATTCACAAATTTTACAAATATAGATTCACAAATTTTCCATGCATAGATTCACAAATTTCCCAAGTATAGATTCACAAATTTCAGAAGTATAGATTCACAAATTTTCCTAGTATAGATCCACAAATTTCCCAAGTATAGATCCACAAATTTCCCAAGAATAAATCCACAAATTTTTCAAGTATAGATTCACAAATTTCCCAAGTATAGATTCACAAATTTCCCAAGTATAAATTCACAAATTTCCCAAGTATAAATTCACAAATTTCCCAAGTATAAATTCACAAATTTCCCATGTATAGATTCACAAATTTCCCAAGTATAGATTCACAAATTTCCCAAATATAGATTCACAAATTTCCCAAGAATAGATTCACAAATTTCCCAAGTATAGATTCACAAATTTCCCAAGTATAGATTCACAAATTTCTCAAGTATAGATTCACAAATTTCCCAAGTATAGACTAACATATTTCCCAAGTATAGATTCACAAATTTCCCAAGTATAGATTCACAAATTTCCCAAGTATAGATTCACAAATTTTTCAAATATAGATTCACAAATTTTCCATGTATAGATTCACAAATTTCCCAAGTATAGATTCACAAATTTCAGAAGTATAGATTCACAAATTTTCCTAGTATAGATCCACAAATTTCCCAAGTATAGATCCACAAATTTCCCAAGAATAAATCCACAAATTTTTCAAGTATAGATTCACAAATTTCCCAAGTATAGATTCACAAATTTCCCAAGTATAAATTCACAAATTTCCCAAGTATAAATTCACAAATTTCCCAAGTATAAATTCACAAATTTCCCATGTATAGATTCACAAATTTCCCAAGTATAGATTCACAAATTTCCCAAATATAGATTCACAAATTTCCCAAGAATAGATTCACAAATTTCCCAAGTATAGATTCACAAATTTCCCAAGTATAGATTCACAAATTTCTCAAGTATAGATTCACAAATTTCCCAAGTATAGACTAACATATTTCCCAAGTATAGATTCACAAATTTCCCAAGTATAGATTCACAAATTTCCCAAGTATAGATTCACAAATTTTTCAAATATAGATTCACAAATTTTCCATGTATAGATTCACAACTTTCCCAAGTATAGATTCACAAATTTTCCGAATATAGATTCACAAATTTTCCAAATATAGATTCACAAATTTCCCAAGTATAGATTGACAAATTTCCCAAGTATAAATCCACAAATTTCTCAAGAATAGATTCACAAATTTCCCAAGTATAGATTCACAAATTTTCCTAGTATAGATCCTCAAATTTCCCATGTATAGATTCACAAATTTCCCATGTATAGATTCACAAATTTCCGAAGTATAGATTCACAAATTTCCCAAGTATGTTTCAAAAATTTCCCAAGTATAGATTCACAAATTTCCCAAGAATAGATTCACAAATTTCCCAAGTATAGATTCACAAATTTCCCAAGTATAAATCCACAAATTTCTCAAGAATAGATTCACAAATTTCCCAAGTATAGATTCACAAATTTTCCTAGTATAGATCCTCAAATTTCCCATGTATAGATTCACAAATTTCCCATGTATAGATTCACAAATTTCCGAAGTATAGATTCACAAATTTCCCAAGTATGATTCAAAAATTTCCCAAGTATAGATTCACAAATTTCCCAAGAATAGATTCACAAATTTCCCAAGTATAGATTCACAAATTTCCCAAGTATGATTCAAAAATTTCCCAAGTATATATTCACAAATTTCCCAAGTATAGATTCACAAATTTTCCATGTATAGATTCACAAATTCACCAAGTATAGATTCACAAATTTCAGAAGTATAGATTCACAAATTTGCCAAGTATGATTCACAAATTTCCCAAGTATAGATTCATAAATTTCCCAAGTATGATTTACAAATTTCCCAAGTATAGATTCACAAATTTCTCAAGAATAGATTCACAAATTTCCCACGTATAGATTCACAAATTTCCCATGTATAGATTCACAAATTTCCCAAGTATAGATTCACAAATTTCCCAAGTATGGGTTCACAAATTTTTCAAATATAGATTCACAAATTTTCCATGTATAGATTCACAACTTTCCCAAGTATAGATTCACAAATTTTCCAAATATAGATTCACAAATTTTCCAAATATAGATTCACAAATTTCCCAAGTATAGATTGACAAATTTCCCAAGTATAAATCCACAAATTTCTCAAGAATAGATTCACAAATTTCCCAAGTATAGATTCACAAATTTTCCTAGTATAGATCCACAAATTTCCCATGTATAGATTCACAAATTTCCCATGTATAGATTCACAAATTTCCGAAGTATAGATTCACAAATTTCCCAAGTATGATTCAAAAATTTCCCAAGTATAGATTCACAAATTTCCCAAGAATAGATTCACAAATTTTCCCAAGTATAGATTCACAAATTTCCCAAGTATAGATTCACAAATTTCCCAAGTATAAATCCACAAATTTCTCAAGAATAGATTCACAAATTTCCCAAGTATAGATTCACAAATTTTCCTAGTATAGATCCTCAAATTTCCCATGTATAGATTCACAAATTTCCCATGTATAGATTCACAAATTTCCGAAGTATAGATTCACAAATTTCCCAAGTATGATTCAAAAATTTCCCAAGTATAGATTCACAAATTTCCCAAGAATAGATTCACAAATTTCCCAAGTATAGATTCACAAATTTCCCAAGTATGATTCAAAAATTTCCCAAGTATATATTCACAAATTTCCCAAGTATAGATTCACAAATTTTCCATGTATAGATTCACAAATTCACCAAGTATAGATTCACAAATTTCAGAAGTATAGATTCACAAATTTGCCAAGTATGATTCACAAATTTCCCAAGTATAGATTCATAAATTTCCCAAGTATGATTTACAAATTTCCCAAGTATAGATTCACAAATTTCTCAAGAATAGATTCACAAATTTCCCACGTATAGATTCACAAATTTCCCATGTATAGATTCACAAATTTCCCAAGTATAGATTCACAAATTTCCCAAGTATGGGTTCACAAATTTTTCAAATATAGATTCACAAATTTTCCATGTATAGATTCACAACTTTCCCAAGTATAGATTCACAAATTTTCCAAATATAGATTCACAAATTTTCCAAATATAGATTCACAAATTTCCCAAGTATAGATTGACAAATTTCCCAAGTATAAATCCACAAATTTCTCAAGAATAGATTCACAAATTTCCCAAGTATAGATTCACAAATTTTCCTAGTATAGATCCACAAATTTCCCATGTATAGATTCACAAATTTCCCATGTATAGATTCACAAATTTCCGAAGTATAGATTCACAAATTTCCCAAGTATGATTCAAAAATTTCCCAAGTATAGATTCACAAATTTCCCAAGAATAGATTCACAAATTTTCCCAAGTATAGATTCACAAATTTCCCAAGTATAGATTCACAAATTTCCCAAGTATAGATTCACAAATTTCTCAAGTATAGATTCACAAATTTCCCAAGTATAGACTAACATATTTACGAAGTATAGATTCACAAATTTCCCAATTATAGATTCATAAATTTCCTCAGTATAGATTCACAAATTTCAGAAGTATAGATTCACAAATTTCCCAAGTATGATTCACAAATTTCCCAAGTATAAATCCACAAATTTCCCAAGTATGATTCACAAATTTCCCATGTATAGATTCACAACTTTCCCAAGTATAGATTCACAAATTTTCCAAATATAAATTAACTAATTTTCCAAATATAGATTCACAAATTTCCCAGGTATAGATTGACAAATTTTCCAAGTATAAATCCACAAATTTCCCAAGTATGATTCACAAATTTCCCAAGTATAGATTCACAAATTTCAGAAGTATAGATTCACAAATTTTCCTAGTATAGATTCACAAATTTCCCAAGTATATTTTCACAAATTTCCCAAGTATAGATTCACAAATTTCCCAAGTATAGATTCACAAATTTCCCACGTATAGATTCACAAATTTCCCATGTATAGATTCACAAATTTCCCACGTATAGATTCACAAATTTCCCATGTATAGATTCACAAATTTCCCAAGTATAGATTCTCAAATTTCCCTAGTATGATTCACAGATTTCCCAAGTATAGATTCACAAATTTTCCAAATATAGATTCACAAATTTTCCAAGTATAGATTCACAAATTTCCCAGGTATAGATTGACAAATTTCCCAATTATAAATCCACAAATTTCCCAAGTATGATTCACAAATTTCCCAAGTATGATTCACAAATTTCCCCAGTATAGATTCACAAATTTCCCAAGTATAGATTCACAAATTTCCCAAGAATAGATTCACAAATTTCACAAGTATAGATTCACAAATTTCCCAAGTATAGATTCACAAATATCTCAAGTATAGATTCACAAATTTCCCATGTATAGATTCACAAATTTCCCAAGTATAGATTCACAAATTTCCCAAGTATGATTCAAAAATTTCCCAAGTATAGATTCACAAATTTCCCAAGTATAGATTCACAAATTTTCCCAAATATAGATTCACAAATTTCCCAAGTATAGATTCACAAATTTCCCAAGTATAGATTCACAAATTTCTCAAGTATAGATTCACAAATTTCCCAAGTATAGACTAACATATTTCCCAAGTATAGATTCACAAATTTCCCAAGTATAGATTCACAAATTTCCCAAGTATAGATTCAAAAATTTTCCAAATATAGACTCACAATGTTTAAATGTATAGAATCACAAATTTCCCAAGTATAGATTCACAAATTTCCCATGTATTGATTCACAAATTTATCAAGTATAGATTCAAAAATTTCCTAAGTATTGATTCACAAATTTCCCAAGTATAGATTCACAAATTTCCAATGTATAGATTCACAAATTTAACAAGTATAGATTCACAAATTTACCAAGTATAGATTCACAAATTTCCCAAGTATAAATTCACAAATTTCCCATGTATAGATTCACAAATTTCCCAAGTATAGATTCACAAATTTTCCAAATATAGATTCACAAATTTTACAAATATAGATTCACAAATTTCCCAGGTATAGATTGACAAATTTCCCAATTATAAATCCACAAATTTCACAAGTATGACTCACAAATTTCCCAAGTATAGATTCACAAATTTCCCCAGTATAGATTCACAAATTTCACAAGTATTGATTCACAAATTTCCCAAGTATAGATTCACAAATTTCCAATGTATAGATTCACAAATTTAACAAGTATAGATTCACAAATTTACCAAATATAGATTCACAAATTTCCCAAATATAGATTCACAAATTTCCCAAATATAAATTGACAAATTTTCCAAATATAGATTCACAAATTTTCTAAGTATAGATTCACAAATTTCCCAAGTATAGATTCAAAAATTTCCCCAGTATAGATTCACAAATTTCCCAAGTATAGATTCACAAATTTCCCAAGTATAGATTCACAAATTTCCCAAGTATAGATTCACAAATTTCTCAAGTATAGATTCACAAATTTCCCAAGTATAGACTAACATATTTCCCAAGTATAGATTCACAAATTTCCCAAGTATAGATTCACAAATTTCCCAAGTATAGATTCACAAATTTCCCAAGTATAGATTCAAAAATTTTCCAAATATAGACTCACAATGTTTAAATGTATAGAATCACAAATTTCCCAAGTATAGATTCACAAATTTCCCATGTATTGATTCACAAATTTATCAAGTATAGATTCAAAAATTTCCTAAGTATTGATTCACAAATTTCCCAAGTATAGATTCACAAATTTCCAATGTATAGATTCACAAATTTAACAAGTATAGATTCACAAATTTCCCAAGTATGATTCACAAATTTTCCAAGTATAGATTCACAAATTTCCCAAGTATAGATTCAAAAATTTCCCCAGTATAGATTCACAAATTTCCCAAGTATAGATTCACAAATTTCCCAAGTATAGATTCACAAATTTCCCAAGTATAGATTCACAAATTTCCCAATTATAGATTCACAAATTTTCCAAATATAGATTCACAAATTTCAGAAGTATAGATTCACAGTATGATTCACAAATTTCCCAAGTATAGATTCACAAATTTCTCAAGTATAGATTCACAAATTTCCCACGTATAGATTCACAAATTTCTCATGTATAGATTCACAAATTTCCCAAGTATAGATTCACAAATTTCCCAAGTATAGATTCACAAATTTCCCAAGTATAGATTCACAAATATCCCAAGTATAAATTCACAAATTTCCCATGTATAGATTCACAAATTTCCCAAGTATAGATTCACAAATTTCCCAAGTATAGATTCACAAATTTCAAAAGTATAGATTCACAAATTTCTCAAGTATAGGTTCACAAATTTCCCAAGTATAGACTAACATATTTCCGAAGTATAGATTCACAAATTTCCCAATTATAGATTCACAAATTTCCCAAGTATAGATTCACAAATTTTACAAATATAGATTCACAAATTTTCCATGTATAGATTCACAAATTTCCCAAGTATAGATTCACAAATTTCAGAAGTATAGATTCACAAATTTTCCTAGTATAGATCCACAAATTTCCCAAGTATAGATCCACAAATTTCCCAAGAATAAATCCACAAATTTTTCAAGTATAGATTCACAAATTTCCCAAGTATAGATTCACAAATTTCCCAAGTATAAATTCACAAATTTCCCAAGTATAAATTCACAAATTTCCCAAGTATAAATTCACAAATTTCCCATGTATAGATTCACAAATTTCCCAAGTATAGATTCACAAATTTCCCAAATATAGATTCACAAATTTCCCAAGAATAGATTCACAAATTTCCCAAGTATAGATTCACAAATTTCCCAAGTATAGATTCACAAATTTCTCAAGTATAGATTCAAAAATTTCCCAAGTATAGACTAACATATTTCCCAAGTATAGATTCACAAATTTCCCAAGTATAGATTCACAAATTTCCCAAGTATAGATTCACAAATTTTTCAAATATAGATTCACAAATTTTCCATGTATAGATTCACAACTTTCCCAAGTATAGATTCACAAATTTTCCGAATATAGATTCACAAATTTTCCAAATATAGATTCACAAATTTCCCAAGTATAGATTGACAAATTTCCCAAGTATAAATCCACAAATTTCTCAAGAATAGATTCACAAATTTCCCAAGTATAGATTCACAAATTTTCCTAGTATAGATCCACAAATTTCCCATGTATAGATTCACAAATTTCCCATGTATAGATTCACAAATTTCCGAAGTATAGATTCACAAATTTCCCAAGTATGATTCAAAAATTTCCCAAGTATAGATTCACAAATTTCCCAAGAATAGATTCACAAATTTTCCCAAGTATAGATTCACAAATTTCCCAAGTATAGATTCACAAATTTCCCAAGTATAGATTCACAAATTTCTCAAGTATAGATTCACAAATTTCCCAAGTATAGACTAACATATTTACGAAGTATAGATTCACAAATTTCCCAATTATAGATTCATAAATTTCCTCAGTATAGATTCACAAATTTCCCCAGTATAGATTAACAAATTTCCCAATTTTAGATTCACAAATTTCCAGAGTATAGATTCACAAATTTCCCAAGTATAGATTCACAAATTTCCCAAGTATAGATTCACAAATATCCCAAGTATAGATTCACAAATTTCCCATGTATAGATTCACAAATTTCCCATGTATAGATTCACAAATTTCCCAAGTATAGATTCACAAATTTCCCAAGTATGATTCAAAAATTTCCCAAGTATAGATTCACAAATTTCCCAAGTATAGATTCACAAATTTTCCATGTATAGATTCACAAATTCACCAAGTATAGATTCACAAATTTCAGAAGTATAGATTCACAAATTTCCCAAGTATGATTCACAAATTTCCCAAGTATAGATTCACAAATTTCCCAAGTATGATTCACAAATTTACCAAGTATAGATTCACAAATTTCTCAAGAATAGATTCACAAATTTCCCACGTATAGATTCACAAATTTCCCATGTATAGATTCACAAATTTCCCAAGTATAGATTCACAAATTTCCCAAGTATAGGTTCACAAATTTTTCAAATATAGATTCACAAATTTTCCATGTATAGATTCACAACTTTCCCAAGTATAGATTCACAAATTTTCCAAATATAGATTCACAAATTTTCCAAATATAGATTCACAAATTTCCCAAGTATAGATTGACAAATTTCCCAAGTATAAATCCACAAATTTCTCAAGAATAGATTCACAAATTTCCCAAGTATAGATTCACAAATTTTCCTAGTATAGATCCACAAATTTCCCATGTATAGATTCACAAATTTCCCATGTATAGATTCACAAATTTCCGAAGTATATATTCACAAATTTCCCAAGTATGATTCAAAAATTTCCCAAGTATAGATTCACAAATTTCCCAAGAATAGATTCACAAATTTTCCCAAGTATAGATTCACAAATTTCCCAAGTATAGATTCACAAATTTCCCAAGTATAGATTCACAAATTTCTCAAGTATAGATTCACAAATTTCCCAAGTATAGACTAACATATTTACGAAGTATAGATTCACAAATTTCCCAATTATAGATTCATAAATTTCCTCAGTATAGATTCACAAATTTCCCCAGTATAGATTAACAAATTTCCCAATTATAGATTCACAAATTTCCAGAGTATAGATTCACAAATTTCCCAAGTATAGATTCACAAATTTCCCAAGTATAGATTCACAAATTTTCCAAATATAGATTCACAAATTTTCCATGTATAGATTCTCAAATTTACCAAGTATAGATTCACAAATTTCAGAAGTATAGATTCACAGTATGATTCACAAATTTCCCAAGTATAGATTCACAAATTTCTCAAGTATAGATTCACAAATTTCCCACGTATAGATTCACAAATTTCTCATGTATAGATTCACAAATTTCCCAAGTATAGATTCACAAATTTCCCAAGTATAGATTCACAAATTTCCCAAGTATAGATTCACAAATATCCCAAGTATAAATTCACAAATTTCCCATGTATAGATTCACAAATTTCCCAAGTATAGATTCACAAATTTCCCAAGTATAGATTCACAAATTTCAAAAGTATAGATTCACAAATTTCTCAAGTATAGATTCACAAATTTCCCAAGTATAGACTAACATATTTCCGAAGTATAGATTCACAAATTTCCCAATTATAGATTCACAAATTTCCCAAGTATAGATTCACAAATTTTACAAATATAGATTCACAAATTTTCCATGTATAGATTCACAAATTTCCCAAGTATAGATTCACAAATTTCAGAAGTATAGATTCACAAATTTTCCTAGTATAGATCCACAAATTTCCCAAGTATAGATCCACAAATTTCCCAAGAATAAATCCACAAATTTTTCAAGTATAGATTCACAAATTTCCCAAGTATAGATTCACAAATTTCCCAAGTATAAATTCACAAATTTCCCAAGTATAAATTCACAAATTTCCCAAGTATAAATTCACAAATTTTCCCATGTATAGATTCACAAATTTCCCAAGTATAGATTCACAAATTTCCCAAATATAGATTCACAAATTTCCCAAGAATAGATTCACAAATTTCCCAAGTATAGATTCATAAATTTCCCAAGTATGATTTACAAATTTCCCAAGTATAGATTCACAAATTTCTCAAGAATAGATTCACAAATTTCCCACGTATAGATTCACAAATTTCCCATGTATAGATTCACAAATTTCCCAAGTATAGATTCACAAATTTCCCAAGTATGGGTTCACAAATTTTTCAAATATAGATTCACAAATTTTCCATGTATAGATTCACAACTTTCCCAAGTATAGATTCACAAATTTTCCAAATATAGATTCACAAATTTTCCAAATATAGATTCACAAATTTCCCAAGTATAGATTGACAAATTTCCCAAGTATAAATCCACAAATTTCTCAAGAATAGATTCACAAATTTCCCAAGTATAGATTCACAAATTTTCCTAGTATAGATCCACAAATTTCCCATGTATAGATTCACAAATTTCCCATGTATAGATTCACAAATTTCCGAAGTATAGATTCACAAATTTCCCAAGTATGATTCAAAAATTTCCCAAGTATAGATTCACAAATTTCCCAAGAATAGATTCACAAATTTTCCCAAGTATAGATTCACAAATTTCCCAAGTATAGATTCACAAATTTCCCAAGTATAGATTCACAAATTTCTCAAGTATAGATTCACAAATTTCCCAAGTATAGACTAACATATTTACGAAGTATAGATTCACAAATTTCCCAATTATAGATTCATAAATTTCCTCAGTATAGATTCACAAATTTCAGAAGTATAGATTCACAAATTTCCCAAGTATGATTCACAAATTTCCCAAGTATAAATCCACAAATTTCCCAAGTATGATTCACAAATTTCCCATGTATAGATTCACAACTTTCCCAAGTATAGATTCACAAATTTTCCAAATATAAATTAACTAATTTTCCAAATATAGATTCACAAATTTCCCAGGTATAGATTGACAAATTTTCCAAGTATAAATCCACAAATTTCCCAAGTATGATTCACAAATTTCCCAAGTATAGATTCACAAATTTCAGAAGTATAGATTCACAAATTTTCCTAGTATAGATTCACAAATTTCCCAAGTATATTTTCACAAATTTCCCAAGTATAGATTCACAAATTTCCCAAGTATAGATTCACAAATTTCCCACGTATAGATTCACAAATTTCCCATGTATAGATTCACAAATTTCCCACGTATAGATTCACAAATTTCCCATGTATAGATTCACAAATTTCCCAAGTATAGATTCTCAAATTTCCCTAGTATGATTCACAGATTTCCCAAGTATAGATTCACAAATTTTCCAAATATAGATTCACAAATTTTCCAAGTATAGATTCACAAATTTCCCAGGTATAGATTGACAAATTTCCCAATTATAAATCCACAAATTTCCCAAGTATGATTCACAAATTTCCCAAGTATGATTCACAAATTTCCCCAGTATAGATTCACAAATTTCCCAAGTATAGATTCACAAATTTCCCAAGAATAGATTCACAAATTTCACAAGTATAGATTCACAAATTTCCCAAGTATAGATTCACAAATATCTCAAGTATAGATTCACAAATTTCCCATGTATAGATTCACAAATTTCCCAAGTATAGATTCACAAATTTCCCAAGTATGATTCAAAAATTTCCCAAGTATAGATTCACAAATTTCCCAAGTATAGATTCACAAATTTTCCCAAATATAGATTCACAAATTTCCCAAGTATAGATTCACAAATTTCCCAAGTATAGATTCACAAATTTCTCAAGTATAGATTCACAAATTTCCCAAGTATAGACTAACATATTTCCCAAGTATAGATTCACAAATTTCCCAAGTATAGATTCACAAATTTCCCAAGTATAGATTCAAAAATTTTCCAAATATAGACTCACAATGTTTAAATGTATAGAATCACAAATTTCCCAAGTATAGATTCACAAATTTCCCATGTATTGATTCACAAATTTATCAAGTATAGATTCAAAAATTTCCTAAGTATTGATTCACAAATTTCCCAAGTATAGATTCACAAATTTCCAATGTATAGATTCACAAATTTAACAAGTATAGATTCACAAATTTACCAAGTATAGATTCACAAATTTCCCAAGTATAAATTCACAAATTTCCCATGTATAGATTCACAAATTTCCCAAGTATAGATTCACAAATTTTCCAAATATAGATTCACAAATTTTACAAATATAGATTCACAAATTTCCCAGGTATAGATTGACAAATTTCCCAATTATAAATCCACAAATTTCACAAGTATGACTCACAAATTTCCCAAGTATAGATTCACAAATTTCCCCAGTATAGATTCACAAATTTCACAAGTATTGATTCACAAATTTCCCAAGTATAGATTCACAAATTTCCAATGTATAGATTCACAAATTTAACAAGTATAGATTCACAAATTTACCAAATATAGATTCACAAATTTCCCAAATATAAATTGACAAATTTTCCAAATATAGATTCACAAATTTTCTAAGTATAGATTCACAAATTTCCCAAGTATAGATTCAAAAATTTCCCCAGTATAGATTCACAAATTTCCCAAGTATAGATTCACAAATTTCCCAAGTATAGATTCACAAATTTCCCAAGTATAGATTCACAAATTTCTCAAGTATAGATTCACAAATTTCCCAAGTATAGACTAACATATTTCCCAAGTATAGATTCACAAATTTCCCAAGTATAGATTCACAAATTTCCCAAGTATAGATTCAAAAATTTTCCAAATATAGACTCACAATGTTTAAATGTATAGAATCACAAATTTCCCAAGTATAGATTCACAAATTTCCCATGTATTGATTCACAAATTTATCAAGTATAGATTCAAAAATTTCCGAAGTATAGATTCACAAATTTCCCAAGTATGATTCAAAAATTTCCCAAGTATAGATTCACAAATTTCCCAAGAATAGATTCACAAATTTTCCCAAGTATAGATTCACAAATTTCCCAAGTATAGATTCACAAATTTCCCAAGTATAGATTCACAAATTTCTCAAGTATAGATTCACAAATTTCCCAAGTATAGACTAACATATTTACGAAGTATAGATTCACAAATTTCCCAATTATAGATTCATAAATTTCCTCAGTATAGATTCACAAATTTCCCCAGTATAGATTAACAAATTTCCCAATTTTAGATTCACAAATTTCCAGAGTATAGATTCACAAATTTCCCAAGTATAGATTCACAAATTTCCCAAGTATAGATTCACAAATATCCCAAGTATAGATTCACAAATTTCCCATGTATAGATTCACAAATTTCCCATGTATAGATTCACAAATTTCCCAAGTATAGATTCACAAATTTCCCAAGTATGATTCAAAAATTTCCCAAGTATAGATTCACAAATTTCCCAAGTATAGATTCACAAATTTTCCATGTATAGATTCACAAATTCACCAAGTATAGATTCACAAATTTCAGAAGTATAGATTCACAAATTTCCCAAGTATAGATTCACAAATTTTCCATGTATAGATTCACAAATTCACCAAGTATAGATTCACAAATTTCAGAAGTATAGATTCACAAATTTCCCAAGTATGATTCACAAATTTACCAAGTATAGATTCACAAATTTCTCAAGAATAGATTCACAAATTTCCCACGTATAGATTCACAAATTTCCCATGTATAGATTCACAAATTTCCCAAGTATAGATTCACAAATTTCCCAAGTATAGGTTCACAAATTTTTCAAATATAGATTCACAAATTTTCCATGTATAGATTCACAACTTTCCCAAGTATAGATTCACAAATTTTCCAAATATAGATTCACAAATTTTCCAAATATAGATTCACAAATTTCCCAAGTATAGATTGACAAATTTCCCAAGTATAAATCCACAAATTTCTCAAGAATAGATTCACAAATTTCCCAAGTATAGATTCACAAATTTTCCTAGTATAGATCCACAAATTTCCCATGTATAGATTCACAAATTTCCCATGTATAGATTCACAAATTTCCGAAGTATATATTCACAAATTTCCCAAGTATGATTCAAAAATTTCCCAAGTATAGATTCACAAATTTCCCAAGAATAGATTCACAAATTTTCCCAAGTATAGATTCACAAATTTCCCAAGTATAGATTCACAAATTTCCCAAGTATAGATTCACAAATTTCTCAAGTATAGATTCACAAATTTCCCAAGTATAGACTAACATATTTACGAAGTATAGATTCACAAATTTCCCAATTATAGATTCATAAATTTCCTCAGTATAGATTCACAAATTTCCCCAGTATAGATTAACAAATTTCCCAATTATAGATTCACAAATTTCCAGAGTATAGATTCACAAATTTCCCAAGTATAGATTCACAAATTTCCCAAGTATAGATTCACAAATTTTCCAAATATAGATTCACAAATTTTCCATGTATAGATTCTCAAATTTACCAAGTATAGATTCACAAATTTCAGAAGTATAGATTCACAGTATGATTCACAAATTTCCCAAGTATAGATTCACAAATTTCTCAAGTATAGATTCACAAATTTCCCACGTATAGATTCACAAATTTCTCATGTATAGATTCACAAATTTCCCAAGTATAGATTCACAAATTTCCCAAGTATAGATTCACAAATTTCCCAAGTATAGATTCACAAATATCCCAAGTATAAATTCACAAATTTCCCATGTATAGATTCACAAATTTCCCAAGTATAGATTCACAAATTTCCCAAGTATAGATTCACAAATTTCAAAAGTATAGATTCACAAATTTCTCAAGTATAGATTCACAAATTTCCCAAGTATAGACTAACATATTTCCGAAGTATAGATTCACAAATTTCCCAATTATAGATTCACAAATTTCCCAAGTATAGATTCACAAATTTTACAAATATAGATTCACAAATTTTCCATGTATAGATTCACAAATTTCCCAAGTATAGATTCACAAATTTCAGAAGTATAGATTCACAAATTTTCCTAGTATAGATCCACAAATTTCCCAAGTATAGATCCACAAATTTCCCAAGAATAAATCCACAAATTTTTCAAGTATAGATTCACAAATTTCCCAAGTATAGATTCACAAATTTCCCAAGTATAAATTCACAAATTTCCCAAGTATAAATTCACAAATTTCCCAAGTATAAATTCACAAATTTTCCCATGTATAGATTCACAAATTTCCCAAGTATAGATTCACAAATTTCCCAAATATAGATTCACAAATTTCCCAAGAATAGATTCACAAATTTCCCAAGTATAGATTCATAAATTTCCCAAGTATGATTTACAAATTTCCCAAGTATAGATTCACAAATTTCTCAAGAATAGATTCACAAATTTCCCACGTATAGATTCACAAATTTCCCATGTATAGATTCACAAATTTCCCAAGTATAGATTCACAAATTTCCCAAGTATGGGTTCACAAATTTTTCAAATATAGATTCACAAATTTTCCATGTATAGATTCACAACTTTCCCAAGTATAGATTCACAAATTTTCCAAATATAGATTCACAAATTTTCCAAATATAGATTCACAAATTTCCCAAGTATAGATTGACAAATTTCCCAAGTATAAATCCACAAATTTCTCAAGAATAGATTCACAAATTTCCCAAGTATAGATTCACAAATTTTCCTAGTATAGATCCACAAATTTCCCATGTATAGATTCACAAATTTCCCATGTATAGATTCACAAATTTCCGAAGTATAGATTCACAAATTTCCCAAGTATGATTCAAAAATTTCCCAAGTATAGATTCACAAATTTCCCAAGAATAGATTCACAAATTTTCCCAAGTATAGATTCACAAATTTCCCAAGTATAGATTCACAAATTTCCCAAGTATAGATTCACAAATTTCTCAAGTATAGATTCACAAATTTCCCAAGTATAGACTAACATATTTACGAAGTATAGATTCACAAATTTCCCAATTATAGATTCATAAATTTCCTCAGTATAGATTCACAAATTTCAGAAGTATAGATTCACAAATTTCCCAAGTATGATTCACAAATTTCCCAAGTATAAATCCACAAATTTCCCAAGTATGATTCACAAATTTCCCATGTATAGATTCACAACTTTCCCAAGTATAGATTCACAAATTTTCCAAATATAAATTAACTAATTTTCCAAATATAGATTCACAAATTTCCCAGGTATAGATTGACAAATTTTCCAAGTATAAATCCACAAATTTCCCAAGTATGATTCACAAATTTCCCAAGTATAGATTCACAAATTTCAGAAGTATAGATTCACAAATTTTCCTAGTATAGATTCACAAATTTCCCAAGTATATTTTCACAAATTTCCCAAGTATAGATTCACAAATTTCCCAAGTATAGATTCACAAATTTCCCACGTATAGATTCACAAATTTCCCATGTATAGATTCACAAATTTCCCACGTATAGATTCACAAATTTCCCATGTATAGATTCACAAATTTCCCAAGTATAGATTCTCAAATTTCCCTAGTATGATTCACAGATTTCCCAAGTATAGATTCACAAATTTTCCAAATATAGATTCACAAATTTTCCAAGTATAGATTCACAAATTTCCCAGGTATAGATTGACAAATTTCCCAATTATAAATCCACAAATTTCCCAAGTATGATTCACAAATTTCCCAAGTATGATTCACAAATTTCCCCAGTATAGATTCACAAATTTCCCAAGTATAGATTCACAAATTTCCCAAGAATAGATTCACAAATTTCACAAGTATAGATTCACAAATTTCCCAAGTATAGATTCACAAATATCTCAAGTATAGATTCACAAATTTCCCATGTATAGATTCACAAATTTCCCAAGTATAGATTCACAAATTTCCCAAGTATGATTCAAAAATTTCCCAAGTATAGATTCACAAATTTCCCAAGTATAGATTCACAAATTTTCCCAAATATAGATTCACAAATTTCCCAAGTATAGATTCACAAATTTCCCAAGTATAGATTCACAAATTTCTCAAGTATAGATTCACAAATTTCCCAAGTATAGACTAACATATTTCCCAAGTATAGATTCACAAATTTCCCAAGTATAGATTCACAAATTTCCCAAGTATAGATTCAAAAATTTTCCAAATATAGACTCACAATGTTTAAATGTATAGAATCACAAATTTCCCAAGTATAGATTCACAAATTTCCCATGTATTGATTCACAAATTTATCAAGTATAGATTCAAAAATTTCCTAAGTATTGATTCACAAATTTCCCAAGTATAGATTCACAAATTTCCAATGTATAGATTCACAAATTTAACAAGTATAGATTCACAAATTTACCAAGTATAGATTCACAAATTTCCCAAGTATAAATTCACAAATTTCCCATGTATAGATTCACAAATTTCCCAAGTATAGATTCACAAATTTTCCAAATATAGATTCACAAATTTTACAAATATAGATTCACAAATTTCCCAGGTATAGATTGACAAATTTCCCAATTATAAATCCACAAATTTCACAAGTATGACTCACAAATTTCCCAAGTATAGATTCACAAATTTCCCCAGTATAGATTCACAAATTTCACAAGTATTGATTCACAAATTTCCCAAGTATAGATTCACAAATTTCCAATGTATAGATTCACAAATTTAACAAGTATAGATTCACAAATTTACCAAATATAGATTCACAAATTTCCCAAATATAAATTGACAAATTTTCCAAATATAGATTCACAAATTTTCTAAGTATAGATTCACAAATTTCCCAAGTATAGATTCAAAAATTTCCCCAGTATAGATTCACAAATTTCCCAAGTATAGATTCACAAATTTCCCAAGTATAGATTCACAAATTTCCCAAGTATAGATTCACAAATTTCTCAAGTATAGATTCACAAATTTCCCAAGTATAGACTAACATATTTCCCAAGTATAGATTCACAAATTTCCCAAGTATAGATTCACAAATTTCCCAAGTATAGATTCAAAAATTTTCCAAATATAGACTCACAATGTTTAAATGTATAGAATCACAAATTTCCCAAGTATAGATTCACAAATTTCCCATGTATTGATTCACAAATTTATCAAGTATAGATTCAAAAATTTCCTAAGTATTGATTCACAAATTTCCCAAGTATAGATTCACAAATTTCCAATGTATAGATTCACAAATTTAACAAGTATAGATTCACAAATTTCCCAAGTATGATTCACAAATTTTCCAAGTATAGATTCACAAATTTCCCAAGTATAGATTCAAAAATTTCCCCAGTATAGATTCACAAATTTCCCAAGTATAGATTCACAAATTTCCCAAGTATAGATTCACAAATTTCCCAAGTATAGATTCACAAATTTCTCAAGTATAGATTCACAAATTTCCCAAGTATAGACTAACATATTTCCCAAGTATAGATTCACAAATTTCCCAAGTATAGATTCACAAATTTCCCAAGTATAGATTCAAAAATTTTCCAAATATAGACTCACAATGTTTAAATGTATAGAATCACAAATTTCCCAAGTATAGATTCACAAATTTCCCATGTATTGATTCACAAATTTATCAAGTATAGATTCAAAAATTTCCTAAGTATTGATTCACAAATTTCCCAAGTATAGATTCACAAATTTCCAATGTATAGATTCACAAATTTAACAAGTATAGATTCACAAATTTCCCAAGTATGATTCACAAATTTTCCAAGTATAGATTCATAAATTTCTCAAGTATAGACTCACAAATTTCCCAAGTATAAATCCACAAATTTTTCAAGTATAGATTCACAAATTTCCCAAGTATAGATTCACAAATTTTCCAAATATAGATCCACAAATTTCCCTAGTATAGATCCACAAATTTCCCAAGTATAGATTCACAAATTTCCCAAGTATAGATTCACAAATTTCCCAAGTATAAATTCACAAATTTCCCAAGTATAGATTCACAAATTTCCCAAGTATAAATTCACAAATTTCCCATGTATAGATTTACAAATTTCCCAAGAATAGATTCACAAATTTTCCCAAATATAGATTCACAAATTTCCCAAGTATAGATTCACAAATTTCCCAAGAATAGTTTCACAAATTTCAGAAGTATAGATTCAATAATTTCCCAAGTATGATTCACAAATTTCCCAAGTATAGATTCACAAATTTCTCAAGTATAGATTCACAAATTTCCCAAATATAGATTCACAAATTTCCCCCCGTATAGATTCACAAATTTCCCAATTATAGATTCACAAATTTCCCAAGTATAGATTCACAAATTTCCCAAGTATAGATTCACAAATTTTCCAAATATAGATTCACAAATTTTCCATGTATAGATTCTCAAATTTACCAAGTATAGATTCACAAATTTCAGAAGTATAGATTCACAGTATGATTCACAAATTTCCCAAGTATAGATTCACAAATTTCTCAAGTATAGATTCACAAATTTCCCACGTATAGATTCACAAATTTCTCATGTATAGATTCACAAATTTCCCAAGTATAGATTCACAAATTTCCCAAGTATAGATTCACAAATTTCCCAAGTATAGATTCACAAATATCCCAAGTATAAATTCACAAATTTCCCATGTATAGATTCACAAATTTCCCAAGTATAGATTCACAAATTTCCCAAGTATAGATTCACAAATTTCAAAAGTATAGATTCACAAATTTCTCAAGTATAGGTTCACAAATTTCCCAAGTATAGACTAACATATTTCCGAAGTATAGATTCACAAATTTCCCAATTATAGATTCACAAATTTCCCAAGTATAGATTCACAAATTTTACAAATATAGATTCACAAATTTTCCATGTATAGATTCACAAATTTCCCAAGTATAGATTCACAAATTTCAGAAGTATAGATTCACAAATTTTCCTAGTATAGATCCACAAATTTCCCAAGTATAGATCCACAAATTTCCCAAGAATAAATCCACAAATTTTTCAAGTATAGATTCACAAATTTCCCAAGTATAGATTCACAAATTTCCCAAGTATAAATTCACAAATTTCCCAAGTATAAATTCACAAATTTCCCAAGTATAAATTCACAAATTTCCCATGTATAGATTCACAAATTTCCCAAGTATAGATTCACAAATTTCCCAAATATAGATTCACAAATTTCCCAAGAATAGATTCACAAATTTCCCAAGTATAGATTCACAAATTTCCCAAGTATAGATTCACAAATTTCTCAAGTATAGATTCACAAATTTCCCAAGTATAGACTAACATATTTCCCAAGTATAGATTCACAAATTTCCCAAGTATAGATTCACAAATTTCCCAAGTATAGATTCACAAATTTTTCAAATATAGATTCACAAATTTTCCATGTATAGATTCACAACTTTCCCAAGTATAGATTCACAAATTTTCCGAATATAGATTCACAAATTTTCCAAATATAGATTCACAAATTTCCCAAGTATAGATTGACAAATTTCCCAAGTATAAATCCACAAATTTCTCAAGAATAGATTCACAAATTTCCCAAGTATAGATTCACAAATTTTCCTAGTATAGATCCACAAATTTCCCATGTATAGATTCACAAATTTCCCATGTATAGATTCACAAATTTCCGAAGTATAGATTCACAAATTTCCCAAGTATGATTCAAAAATTTCCCAAGTATAGATTCACAAATTTCCCAAGAATAGATTCACAAATTTTCCCAAGTATAGATTCACAAATTTCCCAAGTATAGATTCACAAATTTCCCAAGTATAGATTCACAAATTTCTCAAGTATAGATTCACAAATTTCCCAAGTATAGACTAACATATTTACGAAGTATAGATTCACAAATTTCCCAATTATAGATTCATAAATTTCCTCAGTATAGATTCACAAATTTCCCCAGTATAGATTAACAAATTTCCCAATTTTAGATTCACAAATTTCCAGAGTATAGATTCACAAATTTCCCAAGTATAGATTCACAAATTTCCCAAGTATAGATTCACAAATATCCCAAGTATAGATTCACAAATTTCCCATGTATAGATTCACAAATTTCCCATGTATAGATTCACAAATTTCCCAAGTATAGATTCACAAATTTCCCAAGTATGATTCAAAAATTTCCCAAGTATAGATTCACAAATTTCCCAAGTATAGATTCACAAATTTTCCATGTATAGATTCACAAATTCACCAAGTATAGATTCACAAATTTCAGAAGTATAGATTCACAAATTTCCCAAGTATGATTCACAAATTTCCCAAGTATAGATTCACAAATTTCCCAAGTATGATTCACAAATTTACCAAGTATAGATTCACAAATTTCTCAAGAATAGATTCACAAATTTCCCACGTATAGATTCACAAATTTCCCATGTATAGATTCACAAATTTCCCAAGTATAGATTCACAAATTTCCCAAGTATAGGTTCACAAATTTTTCAAATATAGATTCACAAATTTTCCATGTATAGATTCACAACTTTCCCAAGTATAGATTCACAAATTTTCCAAATATAGATTCACAAATTTTCCAAATATAGATTCACAAATTTCCCAAGTATAGATTGACAAATTTCCCAAGTATAAATCCACAAATTTCTCAAGAATAGATTCACAAATTTCCCAAGTATAGATTCACAAATTTTCCTAGTATAGATCCACAAATTTCCCATGTATAGATTCACAAATTTCCCATGTATAGATTCACAAATTTCCCATGTATAGATTCACAAATTTCCGAAGTATATATTCACAAATTTCCCAAGTATGATTCAAAAATTTCCCAAGTATAGATTCACAAATTTCCCAAGAATAGATTCACAAATTTTCCCAAGTATAGATTCACAAATTTCCCAAGTATAGATTCACAAATTTCCCAAGTATAGATTCACAAATTTCTCAAGTATAGATTCACAAATTTCCCAAGTATAGACTAACATATTTACGAAGTATAGATTCACAAATTTCCCAATTATAGATTCATAAATTTCCTCAGTATAGATTCACAAATTTCCCCAGTATAGATTAACAAATTTCCCAATTATAGATTCACAAATTTCCAGAGTATAGATTCACAAATTTCCCAAGTATAGATTCACAAATTTCCCAAGTATAGATTCACAAATTTTCCAAATATAGATTCACAAATTTTCCATGTATAGATTCTCAAATTTACCAAGTATAGATTCACAAATTTCAGAAGTATAGATTCACAGTATGATTCACAAATTTCCCAAGTATAGATTCACAAATTTCTCAAGTATAGATTCACAAATTTCCCACGTATAGATTCACAAATTTCTCATGTATAGATTCACAAATTTCCCAAGTATAGATTCACAAATTTCCCAAGTATAGATTCACAAATTTCCCAAGTATAGATTCACAAATATCCCAAGTATAAATTCACAAATTTCCCATGTATAGATTCACAAATTTCCCAAGTATAGATTCACAAATTTCCCAAGTATAGATTCACAAATTTCAAAAGTATAGATTCACAAATTTCTCAAGTATAGATTCACAAATTTCCCAAGTATAGACTAACATATTTCCGAAGTATAGATTCACAAATTTCCCAATTATAGATTCACAAATTTCCCAAGTATAGATTCACAAATTTTACAAATATAGATTCACAAATTTTCCATGTATAGATTCACAAATTTCCCAAGTATAGATTCACAAATTTCAGAAGTATAGATTCACAAATTTTCCTAGTATAGATCCACAAATTTCCCAAGTATAGATCCACAAATTTCCCAAGAATAAATCCACAAATTTTTCAAGTATAGATTCACAAATTTCCCAAGTATAGATTCACAAATTTCCCAAGTATAAATTCACAAATTTCCCAAGTATAAATTCACAAATTTCCCAAGTATAAATTCACAAATTTTCCCATGTATAGATTCACAAATTTCCCAAGTATAGATTCACAAATTTCCCAAATATAGATTCACAAATTTCCCAAGAATAGATTCACAAATTTCCCAAGTATAGATTCACAAATTTCCCAAGTATAGATTCACAAATTTCTCAAGTATAGATTCACAAATTTCCCAAGTATAGACTAACATATTTCCCAAGTATAGATTCACAAATTTCCCAAGTATAGATTCACAAATTTCCCAAGTATAGATTCACAAATTTTTCAAATATAGATTCACAAATTTTCCATGTATAGATTCACAACTTTCCCAAGTATAGATTCACAAATTTTCCGAATATAGATTCACAAATTTTCCAAATATAGATTCACAAATTTCCCAAGTATAGATTGACAAATTTCCCAAGTATAAATCCACAAATTTCTCAAGAATAGATTCACAAATTTCCCAAGTATAGATTCACAAATTTTCCTAGTATAGATCCACAAATTTCCCATGTATAGATTCACAAATTTCCCATGTATAGATTCACAAATTTCCGAAGTATAGATTCACAAATTTCCCAAGTATGATTCAAAAATTTCCCAAGTATAGATTCACAAATTTCCCAAGAATAGATTCACAAATTTTCCCAAGTATAGATTCACAAATTTCCCAAGTATAGATTCACAAATTTCCCAAGTATAGATTCACAAATTTCTCAAGTATAGATTCACAAATTTCCCAAGTATAGACTAACATATTTACGAAGTATAGATTCACAAATTTCCCAATTATAGATTCATAAATTTCCTCAGTATAGATTCACAAATTTCCCCAGTATAGATTAACAAATTTCCCAATTTTAGATTCACAAATTTCCAGAGTATAGATTCACAAATTTCCCAAGTATAGATTCACAAATTTCCCAAGTATAGATTCACAAATATCCCAAGTATAGATTCACAAATTTCCCATGTATAGATTCACAAATTTCCCATGTATAGATTCACAAATTTCCCAAGTATAGATTCACAAATTTCCCAAGTATGATTCAAAAATTTCCCAAGTATAGATTCACAAATTTCCCAAGTATAGATTCACAAATTTTCCATGTATAGATTCACAAATTCACCAAGTATAGATTCACAAATTTCAGAAGTATAGATTCACAAATTTCCCAAGTATGATTCACAAATTTCCCAAGTATAGATTCACAAATTTCCCAAGTATGATTCACAAATTTACCAAGTATAGATTCACAAATTTCTCAAGAATAGATTCACAAATTTCCCACGTATAGATTCACAAATTTCCCATGTATAGATTCACAAATTTCCCAAGTATAGATTCACAAATTTCCCAAGTATAGGTTCACAAATTTTTCAAATATAGATTCACAAATTTTCCATGTATAGATTCACAACTTTCCCAAGTATAGATTCACAAATTTTCCAAATATAGATTCACAAATTTTCCAAATATAGATTCACAAATTTCCCAAGTATAGATTGACAAATTTCCCAAGTGTAAATCCACAAATTTCTCAAGAATAGATTCACAAATTTCCCAAGTATAGATTCACAAATTTTCCTAGTATAGATCCACAAATTTCCCATGTATAGATTCACAAATTTCCCATGTATAGATTCACAAATTTCCGAAGTATATATTCACAAATTTCCCAAGTATGATTCAAAAATTTCCCAAGTATAGATTCACAAATTTCCCAAGAATAGATTCACAAATTTTCCCAAGTATAGATTCACAAATTTCCCAAGTATAGATTCACAAATTTCCCAAGTATAGATTCACAAATTTCTCAAGTATAGATTCACAAATTTCCCAAGTATAGACTAACATATTTACGAAGTATAGATTCACAAATTTCCCAATTATAGATTCATAAATTTCCTCAGTATATATTCACAAATTTCCCCAGTATAGATTAACAAATTTCCCAATTATAGATTCACAAATTTCCAGAGTATAGATTCACAAATTTCCCAAGTATAGATTCACAAATTTCCCAAGTATAGATTCACAAATATCCCAAGTATAGATTCACAAATTTCCCATGTATAGATTCACAAATTTCCCAAGTATAGATTCACAAATTTCCCAAGTATGATTCATAAATTTCCTCAGTATAGATTCACAAATTTCCCCTGTATAGATTAACAAATTTCCCAATTATAGATTCACAAATATCCCAAGTATAAATTCACAAATTTCCCATGTATAGATTCACAAATTTCCCAAGTATAGATTCACAAATTTCCCAAGTATAGATTCACAAATTTCAAAAGTATAGATTCACAAATTTCTCAAGTATAGATTCACAAATTTCCCAAGTATAGACTAACATATTTCCGAAGTATAGATTCACAAATTTCCCAATTATAGATTCACAAATTTCCCAAGTATAGATTCACAAATTTTACAAATATAGATTCACAAATTTTCCATGTATAGATTCACAAATTTCCCAAGTATAGATTCACAAATTTCAGAAGTATAGATTCACAAATTTTCCTAGTATAGATCCACAAATTTCCCAAGTATAGATCCACAAATTTCCCAAGAATAAATCCACAAATTTTTCAAGTATAGATTCACAAATTTCCCAAGTATAGATTCACAAATTTCCCAAGTATAAATTCACAAATTTCCCAAGTATAAATTCACAAATTTCCCAAGTATAAATTCACAAATTTCCCATGTATAGATTCACAAATTTCCCAAGTATAGATTCACAAATTTCCCAAATATAGATTCACAAATTTCCCAAGAATAGATTCACAAATTTCCCAAGTATAGATTCACAAATTTTCCGAATATAGATTCACAAATTTTCCAAATATAGATTCACAAATTTCCCAAGTATAGATTGACAAATTTCCCAAGTATAAATCCACAAATTTCTCAAGAATAGATTCACAAATTTCCCAAGTATAGATTCACAAATTTTCCTAGTATAGATCCACAAATTTCCCATGTATAGATTCACAAATTTCCCATGTATAGATTCACAAATTTCCGAAGTATAGATTCACAAATTTCCCAAGTATGATTCAAAAATTTCCCAAGTATAGATTCACAAATTTCCCAAGAATAGATTCACAAATTTTCCCAAGTATAGATTCACAAATTTCCCAAGTATAGATTCACAAATTTCCCAAGTATAGATTCACAAATTTCCCAAGTATAGACTAACATATTTCCCAAGTATAGATTCACAAATTTCCCAAGTATAGATTCACAAATTTCCCAAGTATAGATTCACAAATTTTTCAAATATAGATTCACAAATTTTCCATGTATAGATTCACAACTTTCCCAAGTATAGATTCACAAATTTTCCGAATATAGATTCACAAATTTTCCAAATATAGATTCACAAATTTCCCAAGTATAGATTGACAAATTTCCCAAGTATAAATCCACAAATTTCTCAAGAATAGATTCACAAATTTCCCAAGTATAGATTCACAAATTTTCCTAGTATAGATCCACAAATTTCCCATGTATAGATTCACAAATTTCCCATGTATAGATTCACAAATTTCCGAAGTATAGATTCACAAATTTCCCAAGTATGATTCAAAAATTTCCCAAGTATAGATTCACAAATTTCCCAAGAATAGATTCACAAATTTTCCCAAGTATAGATTCACAAATTTCCCAAGTATAGATTCACAAATTTCCCAAGTATAGATTCACAAATTTCTCAAGTATAGATTCACAAATTTCCCAAGTATAGACTAACATATTTACGAAGTATAGATTCACAAATTTCCCAATTATAGATTCATAAATTTCCTCAGTATAGATTCACAAATTTCCCCAGTATAGATTAACAAATTTCCCAATTTTAGACTCACAAATTTCCAGAGTATAGATTCACAAATTTCCCAAGTATAGATTCACAAATTTCCCAAGTATAGATTCACAAATATCCCAAGTATAGATTCACAAATTTCCCATGTATAGATTCACAAATTTCCCATGTATAGATTCACAAATTTCCCAAGTATAGATTCACAAATTTCCCAAGTATGATTCAAAAATTTCCCAAGTATAGATTCACAAATTTCCCAAGTATAGATTCACAAATTTTCCATGTATAGATTCACAAATTCACCAAGTATAGATTCACAAATTTCAGAAGTATAGATTCACAAATTTCCCAAGTATGATTCACAAATTTCCCAAGTATAGATTCACAAATTTCCCAAGTATGATTCACAAATTTACCAAGTATAGATTCACAAATTTCTCAAGAATAGATTCACAAATTTCCCACGTATAGATTCACAAATTTCCCATGTATAGATTCACAAATTTCCCAAGTATAGATTCACAAATTTCCCAAGTATAGGTTCACAAATTTTTCAAATATAGATTCACAAATTTTCCATGTATAGATTCACAACTTTCCCAAGTATAGATTCACAAATTTTCCAAATATAGATTCACAAATTTTCCAAATATAGATTCACAAATTTCCCAAGTATAGATTGACAAATTTCCCAAGTATAAATCCACAAATTTCTCAAGAATAGATTCACAAATTTCCCAAGTATAGATTCACAAATTTTCCTAGTATAGATCCACAAATTTCCCATGTATAGATTCACAAATTTCCCATGTATAGATTCACAAATTTCCGAAGTATATATTCACAAATTTCCCAAGTATGATTCAAAAATTTCCCAAGTATAGATTCACAAATTTCCCAAGAATAGATTCACAAATTTTCCCAAGTATAGATTCACAAATTTCCCAAGTATAGATTCACAAATTTCCCAAGTATAGATTCACAAATTTCTCAAGTATAGATTCACAAATTTCCCAAGTATAGACTAACATATTTACGAAGTATAGATTCACAAATTTCCCAATTATAGATTCATAAATTTCCTCAGTATAGATTCACAAATTTCCCCAGTATAGATTAACAAATTTCCCAATTATAGATTCACAAATTTCCAGAGTATAGATTCACAAATTTCCCAAGTATAGATTCACAAATTTCCCAAGTATAGATTCACAAATATCCCAAGTATAGATTCACAAATTTCCCATGTATAGATTCACAAATTTCCCAAGTATAGATTCACAAATTTCCCAAGTATAGATTCACAAATTTCCCAAGTATAGATTCACAAATTTTCCATGTATAGATTCACAAATTCACCAAGTATAGATTCACAAATTTCTCAAGAATAGATTCACAAATTTCCCACGTATAGATTCACAAATTTCCCACGTATAGATTCACAAATTTCCCATGTATAGATTCACAAATTTCCCAAGTATAGATTCACAAATTTCCCAAGTATAGGTTCACAAATTTTTCAAATATAGATTCACAAATTTTCCATGTATAGATTCACAACTTTCCCAAGTATAGATTCACAAATTTTCCAAATATAGATTCACAAATTTTCCAAATATAGATTCACAAATTTCCCAAGTATAGATTGACAATTTTCCCAAGTATAAATCCACAAATTTCTCAAGAATAGATTCACAAATTTCCCAAGTATAGATTCACAAATTTTCCTAGTATAGATCCACAAATTTCCCATGTATAGATTCACAAATTTCCCATGTATAGATTCACAAATTTCCGAAGTATAGATTCACAAATTTCCCAAGTATGATTCAAAAATTTCCCAAGTATAGATTCACAAATTTCCCAAGAATAGATTCACAAATTTTCCCAAGTATAGATTCACAAATTTCCCAAGTATAGATTCACAAATTTCCCAAGTATAGATTCACAAATTTCTCAAGTATAGATTCACAAATTTCCCAAGTATAGACTAACATATTAACGAAGTATAGATTCACAAATTTCCCAATTATATATTCATAAATTTCCTCAGTATAGATTCACAAATTTCCCCAGTATAGATTAACAAATTTCCCAATTATAGATTCACAAATTTCCAGAGTATAGATTCACAAATTTCCCAAGTATAGATTCACAAATTTCCCAAGTATAGATTCACAAATATCCCAAGTATAGATTCACAAATTTCCCATGTATAGATTCACAAATTTCCCATGTATAGATTCACAAATTTCCCAAGTATAGATTCACAAATTTCCCAAGTATGATTCAAAAATTTCCCAAGTATAGATTCACAAATTTCCCAAGTATAGATTCACAAATTTTCCATGTATAGATTCACAAATTCACCAAGTATAGATTCACAAATTTCAGAAGTATAGATTCACAAATTTCCCAAGTATGATTCACAAATTTCCCAAGTATAGATTCACAAATTTCCCAAGTATGATTCACAAATTTCCCAAGTATAGATTCACAAATTTCTCAAGAATAGATTCACAAATTTCCCACGTATAGATTCACAAATTTCCCATGTATAGATTCACAAATTTCCCAAGTAGAGATTCACAAATTTTTCAAATATAGATTCACAAATTTTCCATGTATAGATTCACAACTTTCCCAAGTATAGATTCACAAATTTTCCAAATATAGATTCATAAATTTTCCAAATATAGATTCACAAATTTCCCAAGTATAGATTGACAAATTTCCCAAGTATAAATCCACAAATTTCTCAAGAATAGATTCACAAATTTCCCAAGTATAGATTCACAAATTTTCCTAGTATAGATCCACAAATTTCCCATGTATAGATTCACAAATTTCCCATGTATAGATTCACAAATTTCCGAAGTATAGATTCACAAATTTCCCAAGTATGATTCAAAAATTTCCCAAGTATAGATTCACAAATTTCCCAAGAATAGATTCACAAATTTTCCCAAGTATAGATTCACAAATTTCCCAAGTATAGATTCACAAATTTCCCAAGTATAGATTCACAAATTTCTCAAGTATAGATTCACAAATTTCCCAAGTATAGACTAACATATTTACGAAGTATAGATTCACAAATTTCCCAATTATAGATTCATAAATTTCCTCAGTATAGATTCACAAATTTCCCCAGTATAGATTAACAAATTTCCCAATTATAGATTCACAAATTTCCCAAGTATAGATTCACAAATTTCCCAAGTATAGATTCACAAATATCCCAAGTATAGATTCACAAATTTCCCATGTATAGATTCACAAATTTCCCATGTATAGATTCACAAATTTCCCAAGTTTAGATTCACAAATTTCCCAAGTATGATTCAAAAATTTCCCAAGTATAGATTCACAAATTTTCCAAGTATAGATTCACAAATTTTCCATGTATAGATTCACAAATTCACCAAGTATAGATTCACAAATTTCAGAAGTATAGATTCACAAATTTCCCAAGTATGATTCACAAATTTCCCAAGTATAGATTCACAAATTTCCCAAGTATGATTCACAAATTTCCCAAGTATAGATTCACAAATTTCTCAAGAATAGATTCACAAATTTCCCACGTATAGATTCACAAATTTCCCATGTATAGATTCACAAATTTCCCAAGTATAGATTCACAAATTTCCCAAGTATAGATTCACAAATATCCCAAGTATAGATTCACAAATTTCCCATGTATAGATTCACAAATTTCCCATGCATAGATTCACAAATTTCCCAAGTAAAGATTCACAAATTTCCCAAGTATAGATTCACAAATTTCCCAAGTATAGATTCACAAATTTTCCAAAATATAGATTCACAAATTTCCCAAGTATAGATTCACAAATTTCCCAAGTATAGATTCACAAATTTCTCAAGTATAGATTCACAAATTTCCCAAGTATAGACTAATATATTTCCCAAGTTTAGATTCACAAATTTCCCAATTATAGATTCACAAATTTCCCAAGTATAAATTCACAAATTTCCCAAGTATAGATTCACAAATTTCCCAAGTATAAATTCACAAATTTCATATGTATAGATTCACAAATTTCCCAAGAATAGATTCACAAATTTTCCCAAATATAGATTCACAAATTTCCCAAGTATAGATTCACAAATTTCCCAAGAATAGTTTCACAAATTTCAGAAGTATAGATTCAATAATTTCCCAAGTATGATTCACAAATTTCCCAAGTATAGATTCACAAATTTCTCAAGTATAGATTCACAAATTTCCCAAATATAGATTCAGAAATTTCCCCCGTATAGATTCACAAATTTCACAATTATAGATTCACAAATTTCCCAAGTATAGATTCACAAATTTCCCAAGTATAGATTCACAAATTTTCCAAATATAGATTCACAAATTTTCCATGTATAGATTCTCAAATTTACCAAGTATAGATTCACAAATTTCAGAAGTATAGATTCACAGTATGATTCACAAATTTCCCAAGTATAGATTCACAAATTTCTCAAGTATAGATTCACAAATTTCCCACGTATAGATTCACAAATTTCTCATGTATAGATTCACAAATTTCCCAAGTATAGATTCACAAATTTCCCAAGTATAGATTCACAAATTTCCCAAGTATAGATTCACAAATATCCTAAGTATAAATTCACAAATTTCCCATGTATAGATTCACAAATTTCCCAAGTATGATTCAAAATTTTCCCAAATATAGATTCACAAATTTCCCAAGTATAGATTCACAAATTTTCCAAATATAGATTCACAAATTTTCCATGTATAGATTCACAAATTTCCCAAGTATAGATTCACAAATTTCCCAAGTATGATTCAAAAATTTCCCAAGTATAGATTCACAAATTTCCCAAGTATAGATTCACAAATTTTCCAAATATAGATTCACAAATTTTCCAAGTATAGATCCACAAATTTCCCAAGTATAGATCCACAAATTTCCCTAGTATAGATCCACAAATTTCCCAAGTATAGATTCAAAAATTTCCCAAGTATAGATTTACAAATTTCCCAAGTATAGATTCACAAATTTCCCAAGTATAGATTCACAAATTTCCCAAGTATAAATTCACAAATTTCCCAAGTATAAATTCACAAATTTCCCAAGTATAAATTCACAAATTTCCCATGTATAGATTCACAAATTTCCCAAGTATAGATTCACAAATTTCCCAAGTATAGATTCACAAATTTACCAAATATAGATTCACAAATTTCCCAAGAATAGATTCACAAATTTCCCGAGTATAGATTCACAAATTTCCCAAGTATAGATTCACAAATTTCTCAAGTATAGATTCACAAATTTCCCAAGTATAGACTAACATATTTCCTAAGTATAGATTCACAAATTTCCCACGTATAGATTCACAAATTTCCCATGTATAGATTCACAAATTTCCCAAGTATAGATTCACAAATTTCCCAAGTATAGATTCACAAATTTCCCAAGTATAGATTCACAAATATCCCAAGTATAGATTCACAAATTTCCCATGCATAGATTCACAAATTTCCCAAGTATAGATTCACAAATTTCCCAAGTATGATTCAAAATTTTCCCAAATATAGATTCACAAATTTCCCAAGTATAGATTCACAAATTTCCCAAGTATAGATTCACAAATTTCTCAAGTATAGATTCACAAATTTCCCAAGTATAGACTAATATATTTCCCAAGTATAGATTCACAAATTTCCCAAGTATAGATTCACAAATTTTCCAAATATAGATTCACAAATTTTCCATGTATAGATTCACAAATTTCCCAAGTATAGATTCACAAATTTCAGAAGTATAGATTCACAAATTTCCCAAGTATGATTCACAAATTTCCCAAGTATAGATTCACAAATTTCCCATGTATAGATTCACAAATTTCACATGTATAGATTCACAAATTTCCCATGTATAGATTCACAAATTTCCCAAGTATGATTCAAAAATTTCCCAAGTATAGATTCACAAATTTCCCAAGTATAGATTCACAAATTTTCCCAAGTATAGATTCACAAATTTCCCAAGTATAGGTTCACAAATTTCCCAAGTATAGATTCACAAATTTCCCAAGTATAGATCCACAAATTTCCCAAGTATAAATCCACAAATTTTTCAAGTATAGATTCACAAATTTCCCAAGTATAGATTCACAAATTTTCCAAATATAGATTCACAAATTTTCCTAGTATAGATCCACAAATTTCCCAAGTATAGATCCACAAATTTCCCTAGTATAGATCCACAAATTTCCCAAGTATAGATTCACAAATTTCCAGAGTATAGATTTACAAATTTCCCAAGTATAAATTCACAAATTTCCCAAGTATAAATTCACAAATTTCCCATGTATAGATTCACAAATTTCCCAAGTATAGATTCACAAATTTCCCAAATATAGATTCACAAATTTCCCAAGAATAGATTCAAAAATTTCCCAAGTATAGATTCACAAATTTCCCAAGTATAGATTCACAAATTTCTCAAGTATAGATTCACAAATTTCCCAAGTATAGACTAACATATTTCCCAAGTATAGATTCACAAATTTCCCAAGTATAGATTCACAAATTTCCCAAGTATAGATTCACAAATTTTCCAAATATAGATTCACAAATTTTCCATGTATAGATTCACAAATTTTCCAAATATAGATTCGCGAATTTTCCAAATATAGATTCGCAAATTTCCCAAGAATAGATTGACAAATTTCCCAAGTATAAATCCACAAATTTCTCAAGAATAGATTCACAAATTTCCCAAGAATAGATTCACAAATTTCCCAAGTATAGATTCACAAATTTCCCAAGTATAGATTCACAAATTTCTCAAGTATAGATTCACAAATTTCCCAAGTATAGACTAACATATTTCCCAAGTATAGATTCACAAATTTCCCACGTATAGATTCACAAATTTCCCATGTATAGATTCACAAATTTCCCAAGTATAGATTCACAAATTTCCCAAGTATAGATTCACAAATATCCCAAGTATAGATTCACAAATTTCTCAAGTATAGATTCACAAATTTCCCATGCATAGATTCACAAATTTCCCAAGTATAGATTCACAAATTTCCCAAGTATGATTCAAAATTTTCCCAAATATAGACTCACAAATTTCCCAAGTATAGATTCACAAATTTCCCAAGTATAGATTCACAAATTTCTCAAGTATAGATTCACAAATTTCCCAAGTATAGACTAATATATTTCCCAAGTATAGATTCACAAATTTCCCAATTATAGATTCACAAATTTCCCAATATAGATTCACAAATTTTCCAAATATAGATTCACAAATTTTCCATGTATAGATTCACAAATTTCCCAAGTATAGATTCACAAATTTCAGAAGTATAGATTCACAAATTTCCCAAGTATGATTCACAAATTTCCCAAGTATAGATTCACAAATTTCCCATGTATAGATTCACAAATTTCACATGTATAGATTCACAAATTTCCCATGTATAGATTCACAAATTTCCCAAGTATGATTGTAAAATTTCCCAAGTATAGATTCACAAATTTCCCAAGTATAGATTCACAAATTTTCCCAAGTATAGATTCACAAATTTCCCAAGTATAGTTTCACAAATTTCCCAAGTATAGATTCACAAATTTCCCAAGTATAGATCCACAAATTTCCCAAGTATAAATCCACAAATTTTTCAAGTATAGATTCACAAATTTCCCAAGTATAGATTCACAAATTTTCCAAATATAGATTCACAAATTTTCCAAGTATAGATCCACAAATTTCCCAAGTATAGATCCACAAATTTCCCTAGTATAGATCCACAAATTTCCCAAGTATAGATTCACAAATTTCCCAAGTATAGATTTACAAATTTCCCAAGTATAAATTCACAAATTTCCCAAGTATAAATTCACAAATTTCCCAAGTATAAATTCACAAATTTCCCATGTATAGATTCACAAATTTCCCAAGTATAGATTCACAAATTTCCCAAATTTAGATTCACAAATTTCCCAAGAATAGATTCAAAAATTTCCCAAGTATAGATTCACAAATTTCCCAAGTATAGATTCACAAATTTCTCAAGTATAGATTCACAAATTTCCCAAGTATAGACTAACATATTTCCCAAGTATAGATTTACAAATTTCCCAAGTATAGATTCACAAATTTCCCAAGTATAGATTCACAAATTTTCTAAATATAGATTCACAAATTTTCCATGTATAGATTCACAACTTTCCCAAGTATAGATTCACAAATTTTCCAAATATAGATTCGCGAATTTTCCAAATATAGATTCACAAATTTCCCAAGTATAGATTGACAAATTTCCCAAGCATAAATCCACAAATTTCTCAAGAATAGATTCACAAATTTCCCAAGTATAGATTCACAAATTTTCCAAATATAGATTCACAAATTTTCCAAGTATAGATTCACAAATTTCCCAAGTATAGATTCACAAATTTCCCAAGTATAGATTCACAAATTTCCCAAGTATAGATTCACAAATATCCCAAGTATAGATTCACAAATTTCCCATGTATAGATTCACAAATTTCCCATGTATAGATTCACAAATTTCCCAAGTATAGATTCACAAATTTCCCAAGTATGATTCAAAAATTTCCCAAGTATAGATTCACAAATTTCCCAAGTATAGATTCACAAATTTTCCCAAGTATAGATTCACAAATTTCCCAAGTATAGGTTCACAAATTTCCCAAGTATAGATTCACAAATTTCCCAAGTATAGATCCACAAATTTCCCAAGTATAAATCCACAAATTTTTCAAGTATAGATTCACAAATTTCCCAAGTATAGATTCACAAATTTCTCAAGTATAGATTCACAAATTTCCCAAGTATAGACTAACATATTTCCCAAGTATAGATTCACAAATTTCCCACGTATAGATTCACAAATTTCCCATGTATAGATTCACAAATTTCCCAAGTATAGATTCACAAATTTCACATGTATAGATTCACAAATTTCCCATGTATAGATTCACAAATTTCCCAAGTATGATTGTAAAATTTCCCAAGTATAGATTCACAAATTTCCCAAGTATAGATTCACAAATTTTCCCAAGTATAGATTCACAAATTTCCCAAGTATAGTTTCACAAATTTCCCAAGTATAGATTCACAAATTTCCCAAGTATAGATCCACAAATTTCCCAAGTATAAATCCACAAATTTTTCAAGTATAGATTCACAAATTTCCCAAGTATAGATTCACAAATTTTCCAAATATAGATTCACAAATTTTCCAAGTATAGATCCACAAATTTCCCAAGTATAGATCCACAAATTTCCCTAGTATAGATCCACAAATTTCCCAAGTATAGATTCACAAATTTCCCAAGTATAGATTTACAAATTTCCCAAGTATAAATTCACAAATTTCCCAAGTATAAATTCACAAATTTCCCAAGTATAAATTCACAAATTTCCCATGTATAGATTCACAAATTTCCCAAGTATAGATTCACAAATTTCCCAAATTTAGATTCACAAATTTCCCAAGAATAGATTCAAAAATTTCCCAAGTATAGATTCACAAATTTCCCAAGTATAGATTCACAAATTTCTCAAGTATAGATTCACAAATTTCCCAAGTATAGACTAACATATTTCCCAAGTATAGATTTACAAATTTCCCAAGTATAGATTCACAAATTTCCCAAGTATAGATTCACAAATTTTCTAAATATAGATTCACAAATTTTCCATGTATAGATTCACAACTTTCCCAAGTATAGATTCACAAATTTTCCAAATATAGATTCGCGAATTTTCCAAATATAGATTCACAAATTTCCCAAGTATAGATTGACAAATTTCCCAAGCATAAATCCACAAATTTCTCAAGAATAGATTCACAAATTTCCCAAGTATAGATTCACAAATTTTCCAAATATAGATTCACAAATTTTCCAAGTATAGATTCACAAATTTCCCAAGTATAGATTCACAAATTTCCCAAGTATAGATTCACAAATTTCCCAAGTATAGATTCACAAATATCCCAAGTATAGATTCACAAATTTCCCATGTATAGATTCACAAATTTCCCATGTATAGATTCACAAATTTCCCAAGTATAGATTCACAAATTTCCCAAGTATGATTCAAAAATTTCCCAAGTATAGATTCACAAATTTCCCAAGTATAGATTCACAAATTTTCCCAAGTATAGATTCACAAATTTCCCAAGTATAGGTTCACAAATTTCCCAAGTATAGATTCACAAATTTCCCAAGTATAGATCCACAAATTTCCCAAGTATAAATCCACAAATTTTTCAAGTATAGATTCACAAATTTCCCAAGTATAGATTCACAAATTTCTCAAGTATAGATTCACAAATTTCCCAAGTATAGACTAACATATTTCCCAAGTATAGATTCACAAATTTCCCACGTATAGATTCACAAATTTCCCATGTATAGATTCACAAATTTCCCAAGTATAGATTCACAAATTTCCCAAGTATAGATTCACAAATATCCCAAGTATAGATTCACAAATTTCTCAAGTATAGATTCACAAATTTCCCATGCATAGATTCACAAATTTCCCAAGTATAGATTCACAAATTTCCCAAGTATGATTCAAAATTTTCCCAAATATAGACTCACAAATTTCCCAAGTATAGATTCACAAATTTCCCAAGTATAGATTCACAAATTTCTCAAGTATAGATTCACAAATTTCCCAAGTATAGACTAATATATTTCCCAAGTATAGATTCACAAATTTCCCAATTATAGATTCACAAATTTCCCAATATAGATTCACAAATTTTCCAAATATAGATTCACAAATTTTCCATGTATAGATTCACAAATTTCCCAAGTATAGATTCACAAATTTCAGAAGTATAGATTCACAAATTTCCCAAGTATGATTCACAAATTTCCCAAGTATAGATTCACAAATTTCCCATGTATAGATTCACAAATTTCACATGTATAGATTCACAAATTTCCCATGTATAGATTCACAAATTTCCCAAGTATGATTGTAAAATTTCCCAAGTATAGATTCACAAATTTCCCAAGTATAGATTCACAAATTTTCCCAAGTATAGATTCACAAATTTCCCAAGTATAGTTTCACAAATTTCCCAAGTATAGATTCACAAATTTCCCAAGTATAGATCCACAAATTTCCCAAGTATAAATCCACAAATTTTTCAAGTATAGATTCACAAATTTCCCAAGTATAGATTCACAAATTTTCCAAATATAGATTCACAAATTTTCCAAGTATAGATCCACAAATTTCCCAAGTATAGATCCACAAATTTCCCTAGTATAGATCCACAAATTTCCCAAGTATAGATTCACAAATTTCCCAAGTATAGATTTACAAATTTCCCAAGTATAAATTCACAAATTTCCCAAGTATAAATTCACAAATTTCCCAAGTGTAAATTCACAAATTTCCCATGTATAGATTCACAAATTTCCCAAGTATAGATTCACAAATTTCCCAAATTTAGATTCACAAATTTCCCAAGAATAGATTCAAAAATTTCCCAAGTATAGATTCACAAATTTCCCAAGTATAGATTCACAAATTTCTCAAGTATAGATTCACAAATTTCCCAAGTATAGACTAACATATTTCCCAAGTATAGATTTACAAATTTCCCAAGTATAGATTCACAAATTTCCCAAGTATAGATTCACAAATTTTCTAAATATAGATTCACAAATTTTCCATGTATAGATTCACAACTTTCCCAAGTATAGATTCACAAATTTTCCAAATATAGATTCGCGAATTTTCCAAATATAGATTCACAAATTTCCCAAGTATAGATTGACAAATTTCCCAAGCATAAATCCACAAATTTCTCAAGAATAGATTCACAAATTTCCCAAGTATAGATTCACAAATTTTCCAAATATAGATTCACAAATTTTCCAAGTATAGATTCACAAATTTCCCAAGTATAGATTCACAAATTTCCCAAGTATAGATTCACAAATTTCCCAAGTATAGATTCACAAATATCCCAAGTATAGATTCACAAATTTCCCATGTATAGATTCACAAATTTCCCATGAATAGATTCACAAATTTCCCAAGTATAGATTCACAAATTTCCCAAGTATGATTCAAAAATTTCCCAAGTATAGATTCACAAATTTCCCAAGAATAGATTCACAAATTTCCCATGTATAGATTCACAAATTTCCCAAGTATAGATTCACAAATTTCCCAAGTATGATTCAAAAATTTCCCAAGTATAGATTCACAAATTTCCCAAGAATAGATTCACAAATTTTCCCAAGTATAGATTCACAAATTTCTCAAGTATAAATTCACAAATTTCCCAAGTATAGATTCATAAATTTCTCAAGTATAGATTCACAAATTTCCCAAGTATAGACTAACATATTTCCCAAGTATAGATTCACAAATTTCCCAAATATAGATTCACAAATTTCCCAAGTATAGATTCACAAAATTCAGAAGTATAGATTCACAAATTCCCATGTGTAGATTCACAAATTTCCCAAGTATGATTCACAAATTTCCCAAGTATGATTCACAAATTTCCCAAGTATAGATTCACAAATTTCCCCAGTATAGATTCACAAATTTCCCAATTATAGATTCACAAATTTCCCAAGCATAAATCCACAAATTTCTCAAGAATAGATTCACAAATTTCCCAAGTATAGATTCACAAATTTTCCAAATATAGATTCACAAATTTTCCAAGTATAGATTCACAAATTTCCCAAGTATAGATTCACAAATTTCCCAAGTATAGATTCACAAATTTCCCAAGTATAGATTCACAAATATCCCAAGTATAGATTCACAAATTTCCCATGTATAGATTCACAAATTTCCCATGTATAGATTCACAAATTTCCCAAGTATAGATTCACAAATTTCCCAAGTATGATTCAAAAATTTCCCAAGTATAGATTCACAAATTTCCCAAGTATAGATTCACAAATTTTCCCAAGTATAGATTCACAAATTTCCCAAGTATAGGTTCACAAATTTCCCAAGTATAGATTCACAAATTTCCCAAGTATAGATCCACAAATTTCCCAAGTATAAATCCACAAATTTTTCAAGTATAGATTCACAAATTTCCCAAGTATAGATTCACAAATTTCTCAAGTATAGATTCACAAATTTCCCAAGTATAGACTAACATATTTCCCAAGTATAGATTCACAAATTTCCCACGTATAGATTCACAAATTTCCCATGTATAGATTCACAAATTTCCCAAGTATAGATTCACAAATTTCACATGTATAGATTCACAAATTTCCCATGTATAGATTCACAAATTTCCCAAGTATGATTGTAAAATTTCCCAAGTATAGATTCACAAATTTCCCAAGTATAGATTCACAAATTTTCCCAAGTATAGATTCACAAATTTCCCAAGTATAGTTTCACAAATTTCCCAAGTATAGATTCACAAATTTCCCAAGTATAGATCCACAAATTTCCCAAGTATAAATCCACAAATTTTTCAAGTATAGATTCACAAATTTCCCAAGTATAGATTCACAAATTTTCCAAATATAGATTCACAAATTTTCCAAGTATAGATCCACAAATTTCCCAAGTATAGATCCACAAATTTCCCTAGTATAGATCCACAAATTTCCCAAGTATAGATTCACAAATTTCCCAAGTATAGATTTACAAATTTCCCAAGTATAAATTCACAAATTTCCCAAGTATAAATTCACAAATTTCCCAAGTATAAATTCACAAATTTCCCATGTATAGATTCACAAATTTCCCAAGTATAGATTCACAAATTTCCCAAATTTAGATTCACAAATTTCCCAAGAATAGATTCAAAAATTTCCCAAGTATAGATTCACAAATTTCCCAAGTATAGATTCACAAATTTCTCAAGTATAGATTCACAAATTTCCCAAGTATAGACTAACATATTTCCCAAGTATAGATTTACAAATTTCCCAAGTATAGATTCACAAATTTCCCAAGTATAGATTCACAAATTTTCTAAATATAGATTCACAAATTTTCCATGTATAGATTCACAACTTTCCCAAGTATAGATTCACAAATTTTCCAAATATAGATTCGCGAATTTTCCAAATATAGATTCACAAATTTCCCAAGTATAGATTGACAAATTTCCCAAGCATAAATCCACAAATTTCTCAAGAATAGATTCACAAATTTCCCAAGTATAGATTCACAAATTTTCCAAATATAGATTCACAAATTTTCCAAGTATAGATTCACAAATTTCCCAAGTATAGATTCACAAATTTCCCAAGTATAGATTCACAAATTTCCCAAGTATAGATTCACAAATATCCCAAGTATAGATTCACAAATTTCCCATGTATAGATTCACAAATTTCCCATGTATAGATTCACAAATTTCCCAAGTATAGATTCACAAATTTCCCAAGTATGATTCAAAAATTTCCCAAGTATAGATTCACAAATTTCCCAAGTATAGATTCACAAATTTTCCCAAGTATAGATTCACAAATTTCCCAAGTATAGGTTCACAAATTTCCCAAGTATAGATTCACAAATTTCCCAAGTATAGATCCACAAATTTCCCAAGTATAAATCCACAAATTTTTCAAGTATAGATTCACAAATTTCCCAAGTATAGATTCACAAATTTCTCAAGTATAGATTCACAAATTTCCCAAGTATAGACTAACATATTTCCCAAGTATAGATTCACAAATTTCCCACGTATAGATTCACAAATTTCCCATGTATAGATTCACAAATTTCCCAAGTATAGATTCACAAATTTCCCAAGTATAGATTCACAAATATCCCAAGTATAGATTCACAAATTTCTCAAGTATAGATTCACAAATTTCCCATGCATAGATTCACAAATTTCCCAAGTATAGATTCACAAATTTCCCAAGTATGATTCAAAATTTTCCCAAATATAGACTCACAAATTTCCCAAGTATAGATTCACAAATTTCCCAAGTATAGATTCACAAATTTCTCAAGTATAGATTCACAAATTTCCCAAGTATAGACTAATATATTTCCCAAGTATAGATTCACAAATTTCCCAATTATAGATTCACAAATTTCCCAATATAGATTCACAAATTTTCCAAATATAGATTCACAAATTTTCCATGTATAGATTCACAAATTTCCCAAGTATAGATTCACAAATTTCAGAAGTATAGATTCACAAATTTCCCAAGTATGATTCACAAATTTCCCAAGTATAGATTCACAAATTTCCCATGTATAGATTCACAAATTTCACATGTATAGATTCACAAATTTCCCATGTATAGATTCACAAATTTCCCAAGTATGATTGTAAAATTTCCCAAGTATAGATTCACAAATTTCCCAAGTATAGATTCACAAATTTTCCCAAGTATAGATTCACAAATTTCCCAAGTATAGTTTCACAAATTTCCCAAGTATAGATTCACAAATTTCCCAAGTATAGATCCACAAATTTCCCAAGTATAAATCCACAAATTTTTCAAGTATAGATTCACAAATTTCCCAAGTATAGATTCACAAATTTTCCAAATATAGATTCACAAATTTTCCAAGTATAGATCCACAAATTTCCCAAGTATAGATCCACAAATTTCCCTAGTATAGATCCACAAATTTCCCAAGTATAGATTCACAAATTTCCCAAGTATAGATTTACAAATTTCCCAAGTATAAATTCACAAATTTCCCAAGTATAAATTCACAAATTTCCCAAGTGTAAATTCACAAATTTCCCATGTATAGATTCACAAATTTCCCAAGTATAGATTCACAAATTTCCCAAATTTAGATTCACAAATTTCCCAAGAATAGATTCAAAAATTTCCCAAGTATAGATTCACAAATTTCCCAAGTATAGATTCACAAATTTCTCAAGTATAGATTCACAAATTTCCCAAGTATAGACTAACATATTTCCCAAGTATAGATTTACAAATTTCCCAAGTATAGATTCACAAATTTCCCAAGTATAGATTCACAAATTTTCTAAATATAGATTCACAAATTTTCCATGTATAGATTCACAACTTTCCCAAGTATAGATTCACAAATTTTCCAAATATAGATTCGCGAATTTTCCAAATATAGATTCACAAATTTCCCAAGTATAGATTGACAAATTTCCCAAGCATAAATCCACAAATTTCTCAAGAATAGATTCACAAATTTCCCAAGTATAGATTCACAAATTTTCCAAATATAGATTCACAAATTTTCCAAGTATAGATTCACAAATTTCCCAAGTATAGATTCACAAATTTCCCAAGTATAGATTCACAAATTTCCCAAGTATAGATTCACAAATATCCCAAGTATAGATTCACAAATTTCCCATGTATAGATTCACAAATTTCCCATGAATAGATTCACAAATTTCCCAAGTATAGATTCACAAATTTCCCAAGTATGATTCAAAAATTTCCCAAGTATAGATTCACAAATTTCCCAAGAATAGATTCACAAATTTCCCATGTATAGATTCACAAATTTCCCAAGTATAGATTCACAAATTTCCCAAGTATGATTCAAAAATTTCCCAAGTATAGATTCACAAATTTCCCAAGAATAGATTCACAAATTTTCCCAAGTATAGATTCACAAATTTCTCAAGTATAAATTCACAAATTTCCCAAGTATAGATTCATAAATTTCTCAAGTATAGATTCACAAATTTCCCAAGTATAGACTAACATATTTCCCAAGTATAGATTCACAAATTTCCCAAATATAGATTCACAAATTTCCCAAGTATAGATTCACAAAATTCAGAAGTATAGATTCACAAATTCCCATGTGTAGATTCACAAATTTCCCAAGTATGATTCACAAATTTCCCAAGTATGATTCACAAATTTCCCAAGTATAGATTCACAAATTTCCCCAGTATAGATTCACAAATTTCCCAATTATAGATTCACAAATTTCCCAAGCATAAATCCACAAATTTCTCAAGAATAGATTCACAAATTTCCCAAGTATAGATTCACAAATTTTCCAAATATAGATTCACAAATTTTCCAAGTATAGATTCACAAATTTCCCAAGTATAGATTCACAAATTTCCCAAGTATAGATTCACAAATTTCCCAAGTATAGATTCACAAATATCCCAAGTATAGATTCACAAATTTCCCATGTATAGATTCACAAATTTCCCATGAATAGATTCACAAATTTCCCAAGTATAGATTCACAAATTTCCCAAGTATGATTCAAAAATTTCCCAAGTATAGATTCACAAATTTCCCAAGAATAGATTCACAAATTTCCCATGTATAGATTCACAAATTTCCCAAGTATAGATTCACAAATTTCCCAAGTATGATTCAAAAATTTCCCAAGTATAGATTCACAAATTTCCCAAGAATAGATTCACAAATTTTCCCAAGTATAGATTCACAAATTTCTCAAGTATAAATTCACAAATTTCCCAAGTATAGATTCATAAATTTCTCAAGTATAGATTCACAAATTTCCCAAGTATAGACTAACATATTTCCCAAGTATAGATTCACAAATTTCCCAAATATAGATTCACAAATTTCCCAAGTATAGATTCACAAAATTCAGAAGTATAGATTCACAAATTCCCATGTGTAGATTCAAAATTTCCCAAGTATGATTCACAAATTTCCCAAGTATGATTCACAAATTTCCCAAGTATAGATTCACAAATTTCCCCAGTATAGATTCACAAATTTCCCAATTATAGATTCACAAATTTCCAGAGTATAGATTCACAAATTTCCCAAGTATAGATTCACAAATATCCCAAGTATAGATTCACAAATTTCCCATGTATAGATTCACAAATTTCCCATGTATAGATTCACAAATTTCCCAAGTATAGATTCACAAATTTCCCATGTATAGATTCACAAATTTCCCAAGTATAGATTCACAAATTTCCCAAGTATGATTCAAAAATTTCCCAAGTATAGATTCACAAATTTACCAAGAATAGATTCACAAATTTCCCATGTATAGATTCACAAATTTCCCAAGTATAGATTCACAAATTTCCCAAGTATGATTCAAAAATTTCCCAAGTATAGATTCACAAATTTCCCAAGAATAGATTCACAAATTTTCCCAAGTATAGATTCACAAATTTCTCAAGTATAAATTCACAAATTTCCCAAGTATAGATTCATAAATTTCTCAAGTATAGATTCACAAATTTCCCAAGTATAGACTAACATATTTCCCAAGTATAGATTCACAAATTTCCCAATTATAGATTCACAAATTTCCCAAGTATAGATTCACAAATTTTCCAAATATAGATTCACAAATTTTCTATGTATAGATTCACAAATTTCCCAAGTATAGATTCACAAATTTCAGAAGTATAGATTCACAAATTTCCCATGTGTACATTCACAAATTTCCCAAGTATGATTCACAAATTTCCCAAGTATGATTCACAAATTTCCCAAGTATAGATTCACAAATTTCCCCAGTATAGATTCACAAATTTCCCAATTACAGATTCACAAATTTCCAGAGTATAGATTTACAAATTTCCCAAGTATAGATTCACAAATATCCCAAGTATAGATTCACAAATTTCCCATGTATAGATTCACAAATTTCCCATGTATAGATTCACAAATTTCCCAAGTATAGATTCACAAATTTCCCAAGTATAGATTCACAAATTTCCCAAGAATAGATTCACAAATTTCTCAAGTATAGATTCACAAATTTCCCAAGTATAGACTAACATATTTCCCAAGTATAGATTCACAAACTTCCCAAGTATAGATTCACAAATTTTCCAAATATAGATTCACAAATTTTCCATGTATAGATTCACAACTTTCCCAAGTATAGATTCACAAATCTCCCAAGTATAGATTCACAAATTTCTCAAGAATAGATTCACAAATTTCCCAAGTATAGACTAACATATTTCCCAAGTATAGATTCACAAATTTCCCAAGTATAGATTCACAAATTTCCCAAGTATAGATTCACATATTTCCCAAGTATAGATTCACAAATTTTCCAAATTTAGATTCACAAATTTTCCATGTATAGATTCACAACTTTCCCAAGTATAGATTCACAAATCTCCCAAGTATAGATTCACAAATTTCTCAAGAATAGATTCACAAATTTCCCAAGTATAGACTAACATATTTCCCAAGTATAGATTCACAAATTTCCCAAGTATAGATTCACAAATTTCCCAAGTATAGATTCACAAATTTCCCAAGTATAGATTCACAAATTTCCCAAGTATAGATTCACAAATTTTCCAAATATAGATTCACAAATTTTCCATGTATAGATTCACAACTTTCCCAAGTATAGATTCACAAATTTTCCAAATATAGATTCGCGAATTTTCCAAATATAGATTCACAAATTTCCCAAGTATAGATTGACAAATTTCCCAAGTATAAATCCACAAATTTCTCAAGAATAGATTCACAAATTTCCCAAGTATAGATTCACAAATTTTCCAAATATAGATTCACAAATTTTACAAGTATAGATTCACAAATTTCCCAAGTATAGATTCACAAATTTCCCAAGTATAGATTCACAAATTTCCCAAGTATAGATTCACAAATATCCCAAGTATAGATTCACAAATTTCCCATGTATAGATTCACAAATTTCCCATGTATAGATTCACAAATTTCCCTAGTATAGATTCACAAATTTCCCAAGTATGATTCAAAAATTTCCCAAGTATAGATTCACAAATTTCCCAAGAATAGATTCACAAATTTTCCCAAGTATAGATTCACAAATTTCCCAAGTATAGATTCACAAATTTCCCAAGTATAGATTCATAAATTTCTCAAGTATAGATTCACAAATTTCCCAAGTATAGACTAACATATTTCCCAAGAATAGATTCACAAATTTCCCAATTATAGATTCACAAATTTCCCAAGTATAGATTCACAAATTTTCCAAATATAGATTCACAAATTTTCCATGTATAGATTCACAAATTTCCCAAGTATAGATTCACAAATTTCCCAAGTATAGACTTACATATTTCCCAAGTATAGATTCACAAACTTCCCAAGTATAGATTCACAAATTTTCCAAATATAGATTCACAAATTTTCCATGTATAGATTCACAACTTTCCCAAGTATAGATTCACAAATCTCCCAAGTATAGATTCACAAATTTCTCAAGAATAGATTCACAAATTTCCCAAGTATAGACTAACATATTTCCCAAGTATAGATTCACAAATTTCCCAAGTATAGATTCACAAATTTCCCAAGTATAGATTCACATATTTCCCAAGTATAGATTCACAAATTTTCCAAATTTAGATTCACAAATTTTCCAAATTTAGATTCACAAATTTTCCATGTATAGATTCACAACTTTCCCAAGTATAGATTCACAAATCTCCCAAGTATAGATTCACAAATTTCTCAAGAATAGATTCACAAATTTCCCAATTATAGACTAACATATTTCCCAAGTATAGATTCACAAATTTCCCAAGTATAGATTCACAAATTTCCCAAGTATAGATTCACAAATTTTCCAAATATAGATTCACAAATTTTCCATGTATAGATTCACAACTTTCCCAAGTATAGATTCACAAATTTTCCAAATATAGATTCGCGAATTTTCCAAATATAGATTCACAAATTTCCCAAGTATAGATTGACAAATTTCCCAAGTATAAATCCACAAATTTCTCAAGAATAGATTCACAAATTTCCCAAGTATAGATTCACAAATTTTCCAAATATAGATTCACAAATTTTACAAGTATAGATTCACAAATTTCCCAAGTAGAGATTCACAAATTTCCCAAGTATAGATTCACAAATTTCCCAAGTATAGATTCACAAATATCCCAAGTATAGATTCACAAATTTCCCATGTATAGATTCACAAATTTCCCATGTATAGATTCACAAATTTCCCTAGTATAGATTCACAAATTTCCCAAGTATGATTCAAAAATTTCCCAAGTATAGATTCACAAATTTCCCAAGAATAGATTCACAAATTTTCCCAAGTATAGATTCACAAATTTCCCAAGTATAGATTCACAAATTTCCCAAGTATAGATTCACAAATTTTCCAAATATAGATTCACAAATTTTCCATGTATAGATTCACAAATTTCCCAAGTATAGATTCACAAATTTCAGAAGTATAGATTCACAAATTTCCCAAGTATGATTCACAAATTTCCCAAGTATAGACTAACATATTTCCCAAGTATAGATTCACAAATTTCCCAAGTATAGATTCACAAATTTCCCAAGTATAGATTCACATATTTCCCAAGTATAGATTCACAAATTTTCCAAATTTAGATTCACAAATTTTCCATGTATAGATTCACAACTTTCCCAAGTATAGATTCACAAATCTCCCAAGTATAGATTCACAAATTTCTCAAGAATAGATTCACAAATTTCCCAAGTATAGACTAACATATTTCCCAAGTATAGATTCACAAATTTCCCAAGTATAGATTCACAAATTTCCCAAGTATAGATTCACAAATTTTCCAAATATAGATTCACAAATTTTCCATGTATAGATTCACAACTTTCCCAAGTATAGATTCACAAATTTTCCAAATATAGATTCGCGAATTTTCCAAATATAGATTCACAAATTTCCCAAGTATAGATTCACAAATTTCCCAAGTATAGATTCACAAATTTCCCAAGTATAGATTCACAAATATCCCAAGTATAGATTCACAAATTTCCCATGTATAGATTCACAAATTTCCCTAGTATAGATTCACAAATTTCCCAAGTATGATTCAAAAATTTCCCAAGAATAGATTCACAAATTTCCCAAGAATAGATTCACAAATTTTCCCAAGTATAGATTCACAAATTTCCCAAGTATAGATTCACAAATTTCCCAAGTATAGATTCACAAATTTTCCAAATATAGATTCACAAATTTTCCATGTATAGATTCACAAATTTCCCAAGTATAGATTCACAAATTTCAGAAGTATAGATTCACAAATTTCCCAAGTATGATTCACAAATTTCCCAAGTATAGACTAACATATTTCCCAAGTATAGATTCACAAATTTCCCAAGTATAGATTCACAAATTTCCCAAGTATAGATTCACATATTTCCCAAGTATAGATTCACAAATTTTCCAAATTTAGATTCACAAATTTTCCATGTATAGATTCACAACTTTCCCAAGTATAGATTCACAAATCTCCCAAGTATAGATTCACAAATTTCTCAAGAATAGATTCACAAATTTCCCAAGTATAGACTAACATATTTCCCAAGTATAGATTCACAAATTTCCCAAGTATAGATTCACAAATTTCCCAAGTATAGATTCACAAATTTTCCAAATATAGATTCACAAATTTTCCATGTATAGATTCACAACTTTCCCAAGTATAGATTCACAAATTTTCCAAATATAGATTCGCGAATTTTCCAAATATAGATTCACAAATTTCCCAAGTATAGATTGACAAATTTCCCAAGTATAAATCCACAAATTTCTCAAGAATAGATTCACAAATTTCCCAAGTATAGATTCACAAATTTTCCAAATATAGATTCACAAATTTTACAAGTATAGATTCACAAATTTCCCAAGTATAGATTCACAAATTTCCCAAGTATAGATTCACAAATTTCCCAAGTATAGATTCACAAATATCCCAAGTATAGATTCACAAATTTCCCATGTATAGATTCACAAATTTCCCATGTATAGATTCACAAATTTCCCTAGTATAGATTCACAAATTTCCCAAGTATGATTCAAAAATTTCCCAAGTATAGATTCACAAATTTCCCAAGAATAGATTCACAAATTTTCCCAAGTATAGATTCACAAATTTCCCAAGTATAGATTCACAAATTTCCCAAGTATGATTCAAAAATTTCCCAAGTATAGATTCACAAATTTCCCAAGAATAGATTCACAAATTTTCCAAATATAGATTCACAAATTTTCCATGTATAGATTCACAAATTTCCCAAGTATAGATTCACAAATTTCAGAAGTATAGATTCACAAATTTCCCAAGTATGATTCACAAATTTCCCAAGTATAGATTCACAAATTTCCCCAGTATAGATTCACAAATTTCCCAATTATAGATTCACAAATTTCCAGAGTATAGATTCACAAATTTCCCAAGTATAGATTCACAAATATCCCAAGTATAGATTCACAAATTTCCCATGTATAGATTCACAAATTTCCCATGTATAGATTCACAAATTTTTCAAGTATAGATTCACAAATTTCCCAAGTATGATTCAAAAATTTCCCAAGTATAGATTCACAAATTTCCCAAGTATAGATTCACAAATATCCCAAGTATAGATTCACAAATTTCCCATGTATAGATTCACAAATTTCCCAAGTATAGATTCACAAATTTCAGAAGTATAGATTCAAAAATTTCCCAAGTATAGATTCACAAATTTCCCAAGTATAGATTCACAAATATCCCAAGTATAGATTCACAAATTTCCCATGTATAGATTCACAAATTTCCCATGTATAGATTCACAAATTTCCCAAGTATAGATTCAAAAATTTCCCAAGTATAGATTCACAAATTTCCCAAGTATAGATTCACAAATTTTTCAAGTATAGATTCACAAATTTCCCAAGTATGATTCAAAAATTTCCCAAGTATAGATTCACAAATTTCCCAAGTATAGATTCACAAATATCCCAAGTATAGATTCACAAATTTCCCATGTATAGATTCACAAATTTCCCATGTATAGATTCACAAATTTCCCAAGTATAGATTCAAAAATTTCCCAAGTATAGATTCACAAATTTCCCAAGTATAGATTCACAAATATCCCAAGTATAGATTCACAAATTTCCCATGTATAGATTCACAAATTTCCCATGTATAGATTCACAAATTTTTCAAGTATAGATTCACAAATTTCCCAAGTATGATTCAAAAATTTCCCAAGTATAGATTCACAAATTTCCCAAGTATAGATTCACAAATATCCCAAGTATAGATTCACAAATTTCCCATGTATAGATTCACAAATTTCCCATGTATAGATTCACAAATTTCCCAAGTATAGATTCAAAAATTTCCCAAGTATAGATTCACAAATTTCCCAAGTATAGATTCACAAATTTTCCCAAATATAGATTCACAAATTTCCCAAGTATAGATTCACAAATTTCCCATGTATAGATTCACAAATTTCCCATGTATAGATTCACAAATTTCCCAAGTATAGATTCACAAATTTCCCAAGTATGATTCAAAAATTTCCCAAGTATAGATTCACAAATTTCCCAAGTATAGATTCAAAAATTTCCCAAGTATGATTCAAAAATTTCCCAAGTATAGATTCACAAATTTCCCAAGTATAGATTCACAAATTTTCCCAAATATAGATTCACAAATTTCCCAAGTATAGATTCACAAATTTCCCATGTATAGATTCACAAATTTCCCATGTATAGATTCACAAATTTCCCAAGTATAGATTCACAAATTTCCCAAGTATGATTCAAAAATTTCCCAAGTATAGATTCACAAATTTCCCAAGTATAGATTCACAAATTTTCCCAAATATAGATTCACAAATTTCCCAAGTATAGATTCACAAATTTCCCAAGAATATATTCACAAATTTCTCAAGTATAGATTTACAAATTTCCCAAGTATAGACTAACATATTTCCCAAGTATAGATTCACAAACTTCCCAAGTATAGATTCACAAATTTTCCAAATATAGATTCACAAATTTTCCATGTATAGATTCACAACTTTCCCAAGTATAGATTCACAAATCTCCCAAGTATAGATTCACAAATTTCTCAAGAATAGATTCACAAATTTCCCAAGTATAGACTAACATATTTGCCAAGTATAGATTCACAAATTTCCCAAGTATAGATTCACAAATTTCCCAAGTATAGATTCACATATTTCCCAAGTATAGATTCACAAATTTTCCAAATTTAGATTCACAAATTTTCCATGTATAGATTCACAACTTTCCCAAGTATAGATTCACAAATCTCCCAAGTATAGATTCACAAATTTCTCAAGAATAGATTCACAAATTTCCCAAGTATAGACTAACATATTTCCCAAGTATAGATTCACAAATTTCCCAAGTATAGATTCACAAATTTCCCAAGTATAGATTCACAAATTTTCCAAATATAGATTCACAAATTTTCCATGTATAGATTCACAACTTTCCCAAGTATAGATTCACAAATTTTCCAAATATAGATTCGCGAATTTTCCAAATATAGATTCACAAATTTCCCAAGTATAGATTGACAAATTTCCCAAGTATAAATCCACAAATTTCTCAAGAATAGATTCACAAATTTCACAAGTATAGATTCACAAATTTTCCAAATATAGATTCACAAATTTTACAAGTATAGATTCACAAATTTCCCAAGTATAGATTCACAAATTTCCCAAGTATAGATTCACAAATTTCCCAAGTATAGATTCACAAATATCCCAAGTATAGATTCACAAATTTCCCATGTATAGATTCACAAATTTCCCAAGTATGATTCAAAAATTTCCCAAGTATAGATTCACAAATTTCCCAAGAATAGATTCACAAATTTTCCCAAGTATAGATTCACAAATTTCCCAAGTATAGATTCACAAATTTCCCAAGTATAGATTCATAAATTTCTCAAGTATAGATTCACAAATTTCCCAAGTATAGACTAACATATTTCCCAAGAATAGATTCACAAATTTCCCAATTATAGATTCACAAATTTCCCAAGTATAGATTCACAAATTTTCCAAATATAGATTCACAAATTTTCCATGTATAGATTCACAAATTTCCCAAGTATAGATTCACAAATTTCAGAAGTATAGATTCACAAATTTCCCAAGTATGATTCACAAATTTCCCAAGTACAGATTCACAAATTTCTCAAGTATAGATTCACAAATTTCCCACGTATAGATTCACAAATTTCCCATGTATAGATTCACAAATTTCCCATGTGTAGATTCACAAATTTCCCAAGTATGATTCACAAATATCCCAAGTATGATTCACAAATTTCCCAAGTATAGATTCACAAATTTCCCCAGTATAGATTCACAAATTTCCCAATTATAGATTCACAAATTTCCAGAGTATAGATTCACAAATTTCCCAAGTATAGATTCACAAATATCCCAAGTATAGATTCACAAATTTCCCAAGTATAGATTCACAAATATCCCAACTATAGATTCACAAATTTCCCATGTATAGATTCACAAATTTCCCATGTATAGATTCACAAATTTCCCAAGTATAGATTCTCAAATTTCCCAAGTATGATTCAAAAATTTCCCAAGTATAGATTCACAAATTTCCCAAGTATAGATTCACAAATTTTCCCAAATATAGATTCACAAATTTCCCAAGTATAGATTCACAAATTTCCCAAGAATAGATTCACAAATTTCTCAAGTATAGATTCACAAATTTCCCAAGAATAGACTAACATATTTCCCAAGTATAGATTCACAAACTTCCCAAGTATAGATTCACAAATTTTCCAAATATAGATTCACAAATTTTCCATGTATAGATTCACAACTTTGCCAAGTATAGATTCACAAATCTCCCAAGTATAGATTCACAAATTTCTCAAGTATAGACTAACATATTTCCCAAGTATAGATTCACAAACTTCCCAAGTATAGATTCACAAATTTTCCAAATATAGATTCACAACTTTTCCAAGTATAGATTCACAAATTTCCCAAGTATGATTCACAAATTTCCCAAGTATGATTCACAAATTTCCCAAGTATAGATTCACAAATTTCTCAAGTATAGATTCACAAATTTCCCACGTATAGATTCACAAATTTCCCATGTATAGATTCACAAATTTCCCATGTATAGATTCACAAATTTCCCAAGTATGATTCACAAATTTCCCAAGTATAGATTCACAAATTTCCCCAGTATAGATTCAAAAATTTCCCAATTATAGATTCACAAATTTCCAGAGTATAGATTCACAAATTTCCCAAGTATAGATTCACAAATTTCCCAAGTATAGATTCACAAATATCCCAAGTATAGATTCACAAGTGTCCCATGTATAGATTCACAAATTTCCCAAGAATAGATTCACAAATTTCCCAAGTATAGATTCACAAATTTCCCAAGTATGATTCACAAATTTCCCAAGTATAGATTCACAAATTTCCCCAGTATAGATTCACAAATTTCCCAATTATAGATTCAAAAATTTCCAGAGTATAGATTCACAAATTTCCCAAGTATAGACTAACATATTTCCCAAGTATAGATTCACAAATTTCCCAAGTATAGATTCACAAATTTCCCAAGTATAGATTCACAAATTTTCTAAATATAGATTCACAAATTTTCCATGTATAGATTCACAACTTTCCCAAGTATAGATTCACAAATTTTCAAAATATAGATTCGCGAATTTTCCAAATATAGATTCACAAATTTCCCAAGTATAGATTGACAAATTTCCCAAGTATAAATCCACAAATTTCTCAAGAATAGATTCACAAATTTCCCAAGTATAGATTCACAAATTTTCCAAATATAGATTCACAAATTTTCCAAGTATAGATTCACAAATTTCCCAAGTATAGATTCACAAATTTCCCAAGTATAGATTCACAAATTTCCCAAGTATAGATTCACAAATATCCCAAGTATAGATTCACAAATTTCCCATGTATAGATTCACAAATTTCCCATGTATAGATTCACAAATTTCCCTAGTATAGATTCACAAATTTCCCAAGTATGATTCAAAAATTTCCCAAGTATAGATTCACAAATTTCCCGAGAATAGATTCACAAATTTTCCCAAGTATAGATTCACAAATTTCCCAAGTATAGATTCACAAATTTCCCAAGTATAGATTCATAAATTTCTCAAGTATAGATTCACAAATTTCCCAAGTATAGACTAACATATTTCCCAAGTATAGATTCACAAATTTCCCAAGTATAGATTCACAAATTTCCCAAGTATAGATTCACAAATTTTCCAAATATAGATTCACAAATTTTCCATGTATAGATTCACAACTTTCCCAAGTATAGATTCACAAATTTTCAAAATATAGATTCGCGAATTTTCCAAATATAGATTCACAAATTTCCCAAGTATAGATTGACAAATTTCCCAAGTATAAATCCACAAATTTCTCAAGAATAGATTCACAAATTTCCCAAGTATAGATTCACAAATTTTCCAAATATAGATTCACAAATTTTCCAAGTATAGATTCACAAATTTCCCAAGTATAGATTCACAAATTTCCCAAGTATAGATTCACAAATTTCCCAAGTATAGATTCACAAATATCCCAAGTATAGATTCACAAATTTCCCATGTATAGATTCACAAATTTCCCATGTATAGATTCACAAATTTCCCTAGTATAGATTCACAAATTTCCCAAGTATGATTCAAAAATTTCCCAAGTATAGATTCACAAATTTCCCGAGAATAGATTCACAAATTTTCCCAAGTATAGATTCACAAATTTCCCAAGTATAGATTCACAAATTTCCCAAGTATAGATTCATAAATTTCTCAAGTATAGATTCACAAATTTCCCAAGTATAGACTAACATATTTCCCAAGTATAGATTCACAAATTTCCCAATTATAGATTCACAAATTTCCCAAGTATAGATTCACAAATTTTCCAAATATAGATTCACAAATTTTCCATGTATAGATTCACAAATTTCCCAAGTATAGATTCACAAATTTCAGAAGTATAGATTCACAAATTTCCCAAGTATGATTCACAAATTTCCCAAGTATAGATTCACAAATTTCTCAAGTATAGATTCACAAATTTCCCACGTATAGATTCACAAATTTACCATGTATAGATTCACAAATTTCCCATGTATAGATTAACAAATTTCCCAAGTATGATTCACAAATTTCCCAAGTATAGATTCACAAATTTCCCCAGTATAGATTCACAAATTTCCCAATTATAGATTCACAAATTTCCAGAGTATAGATTCACAAATTTCCCAAGTATAGATTCACAAATTTCCCAAGTATAGATTCACAAATTTCCCAAGTATGATTCAAAAATTTCTCAAGTATAGATTCACAAATTTCCCGAGAATAGATTCACAAATTTCCCATGTATAGATTCACAAATTTCCCAAGTATAGATTCACAAATTTCCCTAGTATAGATTCACAAATTTCCCAAGTATGATTCAAAAATTTCCCAAGTATAGATTCACAAATTTCCCGAGAATAGATTCACAAATTTTCCCAAGTATAGATTCACAAATTTCCCAAGTATAGATTCACAAATTTCCCAAGTATAGATTCATAAATTTCTCAAGTATAGATTCACAAATTTCCCAAGTATAGACTAACATATTTCCCAAGTATAGATTCACAAATTTCCCAATTATAGATTCACAAATTTCCCAAGTATAGATTCACAAATTTTCCAAATATAGATTCACAAATTTTTCATGTATAGATTCACAAATTTCCCAAGTATAGATTCACAAATTTCAGAAGTATAGATTCACAAATTTCCCAAGTATGATTCACAAATTTCCCAAGTATAGATTCACAAATTTCTCAAGTATAGATTCACAAATTTCCCACGTATAGATTCACAAATTTACCATGTATAGATTCACAAATTTCCCATGTATAGATTCACAAATTTCCCAAGTATGATTCACAAATTTCCCAAGTATAGATTCACAAATTTCCCCAGTATAGATTCACAAATTTCCCAATTATAGATTCACAAATTTCCAGAGTATAGATTCACAAATTTCCCAAGTATAGATTCACAAATTTCCCAAGTATAGATTCACAAATTTCTCAAGTATAGATTCACAAATTTCCCAAGTATAGACTAACATATTTCCCAAGTATAGATTCACAAACTTCCCAAGTATAGATTCACAAATTTTCCAAATATAGATTCACAAATTTCCCATGTATAGATTCACAAATTTCCCAAGTATAGATTCACAAATTTCCCAAGTATGATTCAAAAATTTCCCAAGTATAGATTCACAAATTTCCCAAGAATAGATTCACAAATTTTCCCAAGTATAGATTCACAAATTTCCAGAGTATAGATTCACAAATTTCCCAAGTATAGATTCATAAATTTCTCAAGTATAGATTCACAAATTTCCCAAGTATAGACTAACATATTTCCCAAGTATAGATTCACAAATTTCCCAATTATAGATTCACAAATTTCCCAAGTATAGATTCACAAATTTTCCAAATATAGATTCACAAATTTTCCATGTATAGATTCACAAATTTCCCAAGTATAGATTCACAAATTTCAGAAGTATAGATTCACAAATTTCCCACGTATAGATTCACAAATTTCCCATGTATAGATTCACAAATTTCCCATGTATAGATTCACAAATTTCCCAAGTATGATTCACAAATTTCCCAAGTATAGATTCACAAATTTCCCCAGTATAGATTCACAAATTTCCCAATTATAGATTCACAAATTTCCAGAGTATAGATTCACAAATTTTCCATGTATAGATTCACAAATTTCCCAAGTATAGATTCACAAATTTCAGAAGTATAGATTCACAAATTTCCCACGTATAGATTCACAAATTTCCCATGTATAGATTCACAAATTTCCCAAGTATGATTCACAAATTTCCCAAGTATAGATTCACAAATTTTAATAGTATAGATTCACAAATTTCCCAATTATAGATTCACAAATTTCCCAATTATAGATTCACAAATTTCCAGAGTATAGATTCACAAATGTCCCAAGTATAGATTCACAAATTTTCCAAATATAGATTCACAAATTTCCCAAGTATAGACTAACATATTTCCCAAGTATAGATTCACAAATTTCCCAAGTATAAATTCACAAATTTTCCAAATATAGATTCACAAATTTTCCAAATATAGATTCACAAATTTCCCAAGTATAGATTGACAAATTTCCCAAGTATAAATCCACAAATTTCTCAAGAATAGATTCACAAATTTTCCAAATACAGATCGACAAATTTCCCTAGTATAGATCCACAAATTTCCCAAGTATAGATTCACAAATTTCCCAAGTATAGATTCACAAATTTCCCAAGTATAGATTCACAAATTTCCCAAGTATAAATTCACAAATTTCCCAAGTATAGATTCACAAATTTCCCAAGTATAAATCCACAAATTTCTCAAGAATAGATTCACAAATTTTCCAAATACAGATCCACAAATTTCCCTAGTATAGATCCACAAATTTCCCAAGTATAGATTCATAAATTTCCCAAGTATAGATTCACAAATTTCCCAAGTATAGATTCACAAATTTCCCAAGTATAAATCCACAAATTTCCCAAGTATAGATTCACAAATTTCCCAAGTATAAATTCACAAATTTCCCATGTATAGATTCACAAATTTCCCAAGTATAGATTCACAAATTTCCCAAATATAGATTCACAAATTTCCCAAGTATAGATTCACAAATTTCTCAAGTATAGATTCACAAATTTCCCACGTATAGATTCACAAATTTCCCATGTATAGATTCACAAATATCCCATGTATAGATTCACAAATTTCCCAAGTATAGATTCACAAATTTCCCAAGTATGATTCACAAATTTCCCAAGTATAGATTCACAAATTTCCCCAGTATAGATTCACAAATTTCCCAAGTATAGATTCACAAATTTCCCAAGTATAGATTGACAAATTTCCCAAGTATAAATCCACAAATTTCTCAAGAATAGATTCACAAATTTTCCAAATACAGATCCACAAATTTCCCTAGTATAGATCCACAAATTTCCCAAGTATAGATTCACAAATTTCCCAAGTATAGATTCACAAATTTCCCAAGTATAGATTCACAAATTTCCCAAGTATAAATTCACAAATTTCCCAAGTATAGATTGACAAATTTCCCAAGTATAAATCCACAAATTTCTCAAGAATAGATTCACAAATTTTCCAAATACAGATCCACAAATTTCCCTAGTATAGATCCACAAATTTCCCAAGTATAGATTCACAAATTTCCCAAGTATAGATTCACAAATTTCCCAAGTATAGATTCACAAATTTCCCAAGTATAAATTCACAAATTTCCCAAGTATAGATTCACAAATTTCCCAAGTATAAATTCACAAATTTCCCATGTATAGATTCACAAATTTCCCAAGTGTAGATTCACAAATTTCCCAAATATAGATTCACAAATTTCCCAAGTATAGATTCACAAATTTCTCAAGTATAGATTCACAAATTTCCCACGTATAGATTCACAAATTTACCATGTATAGATTCACAAATTTCCCATGTATAGATTCACAAATTTCCCAAGTATGATTCACAAATTTCCCAAGTATAGATTCACAAATTTCCCCAGTATAGATTCACAAATTTCCCAATTATAGATTCACAAATTTCCAGAGTATAGATTCACAAATTTCCCAAGTATAGATTCACAAATATCCCAAGTATAGATTCACAAATTTCCCATGTATAGATTCACAAATTTCCCATGTATAGATTCACAAATTTCCCAAGTATAGATTCACAAATATCCCAAGTGTAGATTCACAAATTTCCCATGTATAGATTCACTAATTTCCCATGTATAGATTCACAAATTTCCCAAGTATAGATTCACAAATTTCCCAAGTATGATTCAAAAATTTCCCAAGTATGGATTCACAAATTTCCCAAGAATAGATTCACAAATTTTCCCAAGTATAGATTCACAAATTTCCCAAGTATAGATTCACAAATTTCCCAAGTATAGATTCATAAATTTCTCAAGTATAGATTCACAAATTTCCCAAGTATAGATTCACAAATTTCCCAAGTATAGATTCACAAATTTTCCAAATATAGATTCACAAATTTTCCATGTATAGATTCACAAATTTCCCAAGTATAGATTCACAAATTTCAGAAGTATAGATTCACAAATTTCCCAAGTATAGATTCACTAATTTCCCAAGTTTAGATTCACAAATTTCTCAAGTATAGATTCACAAATTTCCCACGTATAGATTCACAAATTTACCATGTATAGATTCACAAATTTCCCATGTATAGATTCACAAATTTCCCAAGTATGATTCACAAATTTCCCAAGTATAGATTCACAAATTTCCCCAGTATAGATTCACAAATTTCCCAATTATAGATTCACAAATTTCCAGAGTATAGATTCACAAATTTCCCAAGTATAGATTCACAAATTTCCCAAGTATAGATTCACAAATATCCCAAGTATAGATTCACAAATTTCCCATGTATAGATTCACAAATTTCCCATGTATAGATTCACAAATTTCCCAAGTATAGATTCACAAATTTCCCAAGTATGATTCAAAAATTTCCCAAGTATAGATTCACAAATTTCCCAAGTATAGATTCACAAATTTTCCCAAATATAGATTCACAAATTTCCCAAGTATAGATTCACAAATTTCCAAAGAATAGATTCACAAATTTCTCAAGTATAGATTCACAAATTTCCCAAGTATAGACTAACATATTTCCCAAGTATAGATTCACAAACTTCCCAAGTATAGATTCACAAATTTTCCAAATATAGATTCACAAATTTCCCATGTATAGATTCACAAATTTCCCAAGTATAGATTCACAAATTTCCCAAGTATGATTCAAAAATTTCCCAAGTATAGATTCACAAATTTCCCAAGAATAGATTCACAAATTTTCCCAAGTATAGATTCACAAATTTCCCAAGTATAGATTCACAAATTTCCCAAGTATAGATTCATAAATTTCTCAAGTATAGATTCACAAATTTCCCAAGTATAGACTAACATATTTCCCAAGTATAGATTCACAAATTTCCCAATTATAGATTCACAAATTTCCCAAGTATAGATTCACAAATTTTCCAAATATAGATTCACAAATTTTCCATGTATAGATTCACAAATTTCAGAAGTATAGATTCACAAATTTCCCACGTATAGATTCACAAATTTCCCATGTATAGATTCACAAATTTCCCCAGTATAGATTCACAAATTTCCCAATTATATATTCACAAATTTCCAGAGTATAGATTCACAAATTTTCCAAGTATAGATTCACAAATTTTCCAAATATAAATTCACAAATTTTCCAAATATAGATTCACAAATTTCCCAAGTATAGACTAACATATTTCCCACGTATAGATTCACAAATTTCCCATGTATAGATTCACAAATTTCCCATGTATAGATTCACAAATTTCCCAAGTATGATTCACAAATTTCCCAAGTATAGATTCACAAATTTCCCCAGTATAGATTCACAAATTTCCCAATTATAGATTCACAAATTTCCAGAGTATAGATTCACAAATTTTCCATGTATAGATTCACAAATTTCCCAAGTATAGATTCACAAATTTCAGAAGTATAGATTCACAAATTTCCCACGTATAGATTCACAAATTTCAAATGTATAGATTCACAAATTTCCCAAGTATGATTCACAAATTTCCCAAGTATAGATTCACAAATTTTAATAGTATAGATTCACAAATTTCCCAAGTATAGATTCATAAATTTCTCAAGTATAGATTCACAAATTTCCCAAGTATAGATTCACAAATTTCCCAAGTATAGATTCACAAATTTTCCAAATATAGATTCACAAATTTTCCATGTATAGATTCACAAATTTCCCAAGTATAGATTCACAAATTTCAGAAGTATAGATTCACAAATTTCCCAAGTATAGATTCACTAATTTCCCAAGTTTAGATTCACAAATTTCTCAAGTATAGATTCACAAATTTCCCACGTATAGATTCACAAATTTTCCATGTATAGATTCACAAATTTCCCAAGTATAGATTCACAAATTTCAGAAGTATAGATTCACAAATTTCCCACGTATAGATTCACAAATTTCCCATGTATAGATTCACAAATTTCCCAAGTATGATTCACAAATTTCTCAAGTATAGATTCACAAATTTTAATAGTATGGATTCACAAATTTCCCAATTATAGATTCACAAATTTCCAGAGTATAGATTCACAAATGTCCCAAGTATAGATTCACAAATTTTCCAAATATAGATTCACAAATTTCCCAAGTATAGACTAACATATTTCCCAAGTATAGATTCACAAATTTCCCAAGTATAAATTCACAAATTTTCCAAATATAGATTCACAAATTTTCCAAATATAGATTCACAAATTTCCCAAGTATAGATTGACAAATTTCCCAAGTATAAATCCACAAATTTCTCAAGAATAGATTCACAAATTTTCCAAATACAGATCGACAAATTTCCCTAGTATAGATCCACAAATTTCCCAAGTATAGATTCACAAATTTCCCAAGTATAGATTCACAAATTTCCCAAGTATAGATTCACAAATTTCCCAAGTATAAATTCACAAATTTCCCAAGTATAGATTCACAAATTTCCCAAGTATAAATCCACAAATTTCTCAAGAATAGATTCACAAATTTTCCAAATACAGATCCACAAATTTCCCTAGTATAGATCCACAAATTTCCCAAGTATAGATTCATAAATTTCCCAAGTATAGATTCACAAATTTCCCAAGTATAGATTCACAAATTTCCCAAGTATAAATCCACAAATTTCCCAAGTATAGATTCACAAATTTCCCAAGTATAAATTCACAAATTTCCCATGTATAGATTCACAAATTTCCCAAGTATAGATTCACAAATTTCCCAAATATAGATTCACAAATTTCCCAAGTATAGATTCACAAATTTCCCACGTATAGATTCACAAATTTCCCATGTATAGATTCACAAATTTCCCATGTATAGATTCACAAATTTCCCAAGTATGATTCACAAATTTCCCAAGTATAGATTCACAAATTTCCCCAGTATAGATTCACAAATTTCCCAATTATAGATTCACAAATTTCCAGAGTATAGATTCACAAATTTCCCAAGTATAGATTCACAAATTTCCCAAGTATAGATTCACAAATATCCCAAGTATAGATTCACAAATTTCCCATGTATAGATTCACAAATTTCCCATGTATAGATTCACAAATTTCCCAAGTATAGATTCACAAATTTCCCAAGTATGATTCAAAAATTTCCCAAGTATAGATTCACAAATTTCCCAAGTATAGATTCACAAATTTTCCCAAATATAGATTCACAAATTTCCCAAGTATAGATTCACAAATTTCCAAAGAATAGATTCACAAATTTCTCAAGTATAGATTCACAAATTTCCCAAGTATAGACTAACATATTTCCCAAGTATAGATTCACAAACTTCCCAAGTATAGATTCACAAATTTTCCAAATATAGATTCACAAATTTCCCATGTATAGATTCACAAATTTCCCAAGTATAGATTCACAAATTTCCCAAGTATGATTCAAAAATTTCCCAAGTATAGATTCACAAATTTCCCAAGAATAGATTCACAAATTTTCCCAAGTATAGATTCACAAATTTCCCAAGTATAGATTCACAAATTTCCCAAGTATAGATTCATAAATTTCTCAAGTATAGATTCACAAATTTCCCAAGTATAGACTAACATATTTCCCAAGTATAGATTCACAAATTTCCCAATTATAGATTCACAAATTTCCCAAGTATAGATTCACAAATTTTCCAAATATAGATTCACAAATTTTCCATGTATAGATTCACAAATTTCAGAAGTATAGATTCACAAATTTCCCACGTATAGATTCACAAATTTCCCATGTATAGATTCACAAATTTCCCATGTATAGATTCACAAATTTCCCAAGTATGATTCACAAATTTCCCAAGTATAGATTCACAAATTTCCCCAGTATAGATTCACAAATTTCCCAATTATATATTCACAAATTTCCAGAGTATAGATTCACAAATTTCCCAAGTATAGATTCACAAATTTTCCAAATATAAATTCACAAATTTTCCAAATATAGATTCACAAATTTCCCAAGTATAGACTAACATATTTCCCACGTATAGATTCACAAATTTCCCATGTATAGATTCACAAATTTCCCATGTATAGATTCACAAATTTCCCAAGTATGATTCACAAATTTCCCAAGTATAGATTCACAAATTTCCCCAGTATAGATTCACAAATTTCCCAATTATAGATTCACAAATTTCCAGAGTATAGATTCACAAATTTTCCATGTATAGATTCACAAATTTCCCAAGTATAGATTCACAAATTTCAGAAGTATAGATTCACAAATTTCCCACGTATAGATTCACAAATTTCCCATGTATAGATTCACAAATTTCCCAAGTATGATTCACAAATTTCCCAAGTATAGATTCACAAATTTTAATAGTATGGATTCACAAATTTCCCAATTATAGATTCACAAATTTCCAGAGTATAGATTCACAAATGTCCCAAGTATAGATTCACAAATTTTCCAAATATAGATTCACAAATTTCCCAAGTATAGACTAACATATTTCCCAAGTATAGATTCACAAATTTCCCAAGTATAAATTCACAAATTTTCCAAATATAGATTCACAAATTTTCCAAATATAGATTCACAAATTTCCCAAGTATAGATTGACAAATTTCCCAAGTATAAATCCACAAATTTCTCAAGAATAGATTCACAAATTTTCCAAATACAGATCGACAAATTTCCCTAGTATAGATCCACAAATTTCCCAAGTATAGATTCACAAATTTCCCAAGTATAGATTCACAAATTTCCCAAGTATAGATTCACAAATTTCCCAAGTATAAATTCACAAATTTCCCAAGTATAGATTCACAAATTTCCCAAGTATAAATCCACAAATTTCTCAAGAATAGATTCACAAATTTTCCAAATACAGATCCACAAATTTCCCTAGTATAGATCCACAAATTTCCCAAGTATAGATTCATAAATTTCCCAAGTATAGATTCACAAATTTCCCAAGTATAGATTCACAAATTTCCCAAGTATAAATCCACAAATTTCCCAAGTATAGATTCACAAATTTCCCAAGTATAAATTCACAAATTTCCCATGTATAGATTCACAAATTTCCCAAGTATAGATTCACAAATTTCCCAAATATAGATTCACAAATTTCCCAAGTATAGATTCACAAATTTCCCACGTATAGATTCACAAATTTCCCATGTATAGATTCACAAATATCCCATGTATAGATTCACAAATTTCCCAAGTATAGATTCACAAATTTCCCAAGTATGATTCACAAATTTCCCAAGTATAGATTCACAAATTTCCCAAGTATAGATTCACAAATTTCCCAAGTATAGATTGACAAATTTCCCAAGTATAAATCCACAAATTTCTCAAGAATAGATTCACAAATTTTCCAAAAACAGATCCACAAATTTCCCTAGTATAGATCCACAAATTTCCCAAGTATAGATTCACAAATTTCCCAAGTATAGATTCACAAATTTCCCAAGTATAGATTCACAAATTTCCCAAGTATAAATTCACAAATTTCCCAAGTATAGATTGACAAATTTCCCAAGTATAAATCCACAAATTTCTCAAGAATAGATTCACAAATTTTCCAAATACAGATCCACAAATTTCCCTAGTATAGATCCACAAATTTCCCAAGTATAGATTCACAAATTTCCCAAGTATAGATTCACAAATTTCCCAAGTATAGATTCACAAATTTCCCAAGTATAAATTCACAAATTTCCCAAGTATAGATTCACAAATTTCCCAAGTATAAATTCACAAATTTCCCATGTATAGATTCACAAATTTCCCAAGTATAGATTCACAAATTTCCCAAATATAGATTCACAAATTTCCCAAGTATAGATTCACAAATTTCTCAAGTATAGATTCACAAATTTCCCACGTATAGATTCACAAATTTACCATGTATAGATTCACAAATTTCCCATGTATAGATTCACAAATTTCCCAAGTATGATTCACAAATTTCCCAAGTATAGATTCACAAATTTCCCCAGTATAGATTCACAAATTTCCCAATTATAGATTCACAAATTTCCAGAGTATAGATTCACAAATTTCCCAAGTATAGATTCACAAATATCCCAGGTATAGATTCACAAATTTCCCATGTATAGATTCACAAATTTCCCATGTATAGATTCACAAATTTCCCAAGTATAGATTCACAAATATCCCAAGTGTAGATTCACAAATTTCCCATGTATAGATTCACTAATTTCCCATGTATAGATTCACAAATTTCCCAAGTATAGATTCACAAATTTCCCAAGTATGATTCAAAAATTTCCCAAGTATGGATTCACAAATTTCCCAAGAATAGATTCACAAATTTTCCCAAGTATAGATTCACAAATTTCCCAAGTATAGATTCACAAATTTCCCAAGTATAGATTCATAAATTTCTCAAGTATAGATTCACAAATTTCCCAAGTATAGATTCACAAATTTTCCAAATATAGATTCACAAATTTTCCATGTATAGATTCACAAATTTCCCAAGTATAGATTCACAAATTTCAGAAGTATAGATTCACAAATTTCCCAAGTATAGATTCACTAATTTCCCAAGTTTAGATTCACAAATTTCTCAAGTATAGATTCACAAATTTCCCACGTATAGATTCACAAATTTACCATGTATAGATTCACAAATTTCCCATGTATAGATTCACAAATTTCCCAAGTATGATTCACAAATTTCCCAAGTATAGATTCACAAATTTCCCCAGTATAGATTCACAAATTTCCCAATTATAGATTCACAAATTTCCAGAGTATAGATTCACAAATTTCCCAAGTATAGATTCACAAATTTCCCAAGTATAGATTCACAAATATCCCAAGTATAGATTCACAAATTTCCCATGTATAGATTCACAAATTTCCCATGTATAGATTCACAAATTTCCCAAGTATAGATTCACAAACTTCCCAAGTATAGATTCACAAATTTTCCAAATATAGATTCACAAATTTCCCATGTATAGATTCATAAATTTCTCAAGTATAGATTCACAAATTTCCCAAGTATAGACTAACATATTTCCCAAGTATAGATTCACAAATTTCCCAATTATAGATTCACAAATTTCCCAAGTATAGATTCACAAATTTTCCAAATATAGATTCACAAATTTTCCATGTATAGATTCACAAATTTCAGAAGTATAGATTCACAAATTTCCCACGTATAGATTCACAAATTTCCCATGTATAGATTCACAAATTTCCCATGTATAGATTCACAAATTTCCCAAGTATGATTCACAAATTTCCCAAGTATAGATTCACAAATTTCCCCAGTATAGATTCACAAATTTCCCAATTATATATTCACAAATTTCCAGAGTATAGATTCACAAATTTCCCAAGTATAGATTCACAAATTTTCCAAATATAAATTCACAAATTTTCCAAATATAGATTCACAAATTTCCCAAGTATAGACTAACATATTTCCCAAGTATAGATTCACAAATTTCCCAAGTATAGATTCACAAATTTCCCAAGTATAGATTCACAAATTTTCCAAATATAGATTCACAAATTTCCCAAGTATAGACTAACATATTTCCCAAGTATAGATTCACAAATTTCCCAAGTATAGATTCACAAATTTCCCAAGTATAAATTCACAAATTTTCCAAATATAGATTCACAAATTTTCCAAATATAGATTCACAAATTTCCCAAGTATAGATTGACAAATTTCCCAAGTATAAATCCACAAATTTCCCAAGCATAGATTCACAAATTTCCCAAGTATAGATTCACAAATTTCCCAAGTATAGATTCACAAATTTCCCAAGTAAAAATTCACAAATTTCCCAAGTATAGATTCACAAATTTCCCAAGTATAAATTCACAAATTTCCCATCTATAGATTTACAAATTTCCCAAGTATATATTCACAAATTTCCCAAATATAGATTCACAAATTTCCCAAGAATAGATTCATAAATTTTCCCAAATATAGATTCACAAATTTCCCAAGTATAGATTCACAAATTTCCCAAGAATAGTTTCACAAATTTCAGAAGTATAGATTCAATAATTTCCCAAGTATGATTCACAAATTTCCCAAGTATAGATTCACAAATTTCTCAAGTATAGATTCACAAATTTCCCACGTATAGATTCACAAATTTCCCATGTATAGATTCACAAATATCCCATGTATAGATTCACAAATTTCCCAAGTATAGATTCACAAATTTCCCAAGTATGATTCACAAATTTCCCAAGTATAGATTCACAAATTTCCCCAGTATAGATTCACAAATTTCCCAAGTATAGATTCACAAATTTCCCAAGAATAGATTCACAAATTTTCCAAATATAGATTCACAAATTTTCCAAGTATAGATTCACAAATTTACCAAGTATAGATTCACAAATTTCAGAAGTATAGATTCACAGTATGATTCACAAATTTCCCAAGTATAGATTCACAAATTTCTCAAGTATAGATTCACAAATTTCCCACGTATAGATTCACAAATTTCCCATGTATAGATTCACAAATTTCCCAAGTATAGATTCACAAATTTCCCAAGTATAGATTCACAAATTTCCCAAGTATAGATTCACAAATATCCCAAGTATAGATTCACAAATTTCCCATGTATAGATTCACAAATTTCCCATGCATAGATTCACAAATTTCCCAAGTATAGATTCACAAATTTCCCAAGTATGATTCAAAATTTTCCCAAATATAGATTCACAAATTTCCCAAGTATAGATTCACAAATTTCCCAAGTATAGATTCACAAATTTCTCAAGTATAGATTCACAAATTTACCAAGTATAGACTAATATATTTCCCAAGTATAGATTCACAAATTTCCCAATTATAGATTCACAAATTTCCCAAGTATAGATTCACAAATTTTCCAAATATAGATTCACAAATTTTCCATGTATAGATTCACAAATTTCCCAAGTATAGATTCACAAATTTCAGAAGTATAGATTCACAAATTTCCCAAGTATGATTCACAAATTTCCCAAGTATGATTCAAAAACTTCCCAAGTATAGATTCACAAATTTCCCAAGAATAGATTCACAAATTTTCCCAAGTATAGATTCACAAATTTCCCAAGTATAGGTTCACAAATTTCCCAAGTATAGATTCACAAATTTCCCAAGTATAGATCCACAAATTTCCCAAGTATAAATCCACAAATTTTTCAAGTATAGATTCACAAATTTCCCAAGTATAGATTCACAAATTTTCCAAATATAGATTCACAAATTTTCCAAGTATAGATCCACAAATTTCCCAAGTATAGATCCACAAATTTCCCTAGTATAGATCCACAAATTTCCCAAGTATAGATTCACAAATTTCCCAAGTATAGATTTACAAATTTCCCAAGTATAGATTTACAAATTTCCCAAGTATAGATTCACAAATTTCCCAAGTATAAATTCACAAATTTCCCAAGTATAAATTCACAAATTTCCCATGTATAGATTCACAAATTTCCCAAGTATAGATTCACAAATTTCCCAAATATAGATTCACAAATTTCCCAAGAATAGATTCACAAATTTCCCAAGTATAGATTCACAAATTTCCCAAGTATAGATTCACAAATTTCTCAAGTATAGATTCACAAATTTCCCAAGTATAGACTAACATATTTCCCAAGTATAGATTCACAAATTTCCCACGTATAGATTCACAAATTTCCCATGTATAGATTCACAAATTTCCCAAGTATAGATTCACAAATTTCCCAAGTATAGATTCACAAATATCCCAAGTATAGATTCACAAATTTCCCATGTATAGATTCACAAATTTCCCATGCATAGATTCACAAATTTCCCAAGTATAGATTCACAAATTTCCCAAGTATGATTCAAAATTTTCCCAAATATAGATTCACAAATTTCCCAAGTATAGATTCACAAATTTCCCAAGTATAGATTCACAAATTTCTCAAGTATAGATTCACAAATTTCCCAAGTATAGACTAATATATTTCCCAAGTATAGATTCACAAATTTCCCAATTATAGATTCACAAATTTCCCAAGTATAGATTCACAAATTTTCCAAATATAGATTCACAAATTTTCCATGTATAGATTCACAAATTTCCCAAGTATAGATTCACAAATTTCAGAAGTATAGATTCACAAATTTCCCAAGTATGATTCACAAATTTCCCAAGTATAGATTCACAAATTTCCCAAGTATAGATTCACAAATTTCTCAAGTATAGATTCACAAATTTCCCAAGTATAGACTAATATATTTCCCAAGTATAGATTTACAAATTTCCCAAGTATAGATTCACAAATTTCCCAAGTATAGATTCACAAATTTCCCAAGTATAAATTCACAAATTTCCCAAGTATAAATTCACAAATTTCCCAAGTATAAATTCACAAATTTCCCATGTATAGATTCACAAATTTCCCAAGTATAGATTCACAAATTTCTCAAATATAGATTCACAAATTTCCCAACAATAGATTCACAAATTTCCCAAGTATAGATTCACAAATTTCCCAAGTATAGATTCACAAATTTCTCAAGTATAGACTAACATATTTCCCAAGTATAGATTCACAAATTTCCCAAGTATAGATTCACAAATTTCCCAAGTATAGATTCACAAATTTTCCAAATATAGATTCACAAATTTTCCATGTATAGATTCACAAATTTCCCAAGTATAGATTGACAAATTTCCCAAGTATAAATCCACAAATTTCTCAAGAATAGATTCACAAATTTCCCAAATATAGATTCACAAATTTCAGAAGTATAGATTCACAAATTTCCCAAGTATGATTCACAAATTTCCCAAGTATAGATTCACAAATTTCCCATGCATAGATTCACAAATTTCCCAAGTATAGATTCACAAATTTCCCAAGTATGATTCAAAATTTTCCCAAATATAGATTCACAAATTTCCCAAGTATAGATTCACAAATTTCCCAAGTATAGATTCACAAATTTCTCAAGTATAGATTCACAAATTTCCCAAGTATAGACTAATATATTTCCCAAGTATAGATTCACAAATTTCCCAATTATAGATTCACAAATTTCCCAAGTATAGATTCACAAATTTTCCAAATATAGATTCACAAATTTTCCATGTATAGATTCAAAAATTTCAGAAGTATAGATTCACAAATTTCCCAAGTATGATTCACAAATTTCCCAAGTATGATTCAAAAACTTCCCAAGTATAGATTCACAAATTTCCCAAGTATAGATTCACAAATTTTCCCAAGTATAGATTCACAAATTTCCCAAGTAACGGTTCACAAATTTCCCAAGTATAGATTCACAAATTTCCCAAGTATAGATCCACAAATTTCCCAAGTATAAATCCACAAATTTTTCAAGTATAGATTCACAAATTTCCCAAGTATAGATTCACAAATTTTCCAAATATAGATTCACAAATTTTCCAAGTATAGATCCACAAATTTCCCAAGTATAGATCCACAAATTTCCCTAGTATAGATCCACAAATTTCCCAAGTATAGATTCACAAATTTCCCAAGTATAGATTTACAAATTTCCCAAGTATAGATTCACAAATTTCCCAAGTATAGATTCACAAATTTCCCAAGTATAAATTCACAAATTTCCCAAGTATAAATTCACAAATTTCCCAAGTATAAATTCACAAATTTCCCATGTATAGATTCACAAATTTCCCAAGTATAGATTCACATATTTCCCAAATATAGATTCACAAATTTCCCAAGAATAGATTCACAAATTTCCCAAGTATAGATTCACAAATTTCCCAAGTATAGATTCACAAATTTCTCAAGTATAGATTCACAAATTTCCCAAGTATAGACTAACATATTTCCCAAGTATAGATTCACAAATTTCCCACGTATAGATTCACAAATTTCCCATGTATAGATTCACAAATTTCCCAAGTATAGATTCACAAATTTCCCAAGTATAGATTCACAAATATCCCAAGTATAGATTCACAAATTTCCCATGTATAGATTCACAAATTTCCCATGCATAGATTCACAAATTTCCCAAGTATAGATTCACAAATTTCCCAAGTATGATTCAAAATTTTCCCAAATATAGATTCACAAATTTCCCAAGTATAGATTCACAAATTTCCCAAGTATAGATTCACAAATTTCTCAAGTATAGATTCACAAATTTCCCAATTATAGATTCACAAATTTCCCAAGTATAGATTCACAAATTTTCCAAATATAGACTTACAAATTTTCCATGTATAGATTCACAAATTTCCCAAGTATAGATTCACAAATTTCAGAAGTATAGATTCACAAATTTCCCAAGTATGAATCACAAATTTCCCAAGTATAGATTCACAAATTTCCCATGTATAGATTCACAAATTTCACATGTATAGATTCACAAATTTCCCATGTATAGATTCACAAATTTCCCAAGTATGATTCAAAAATTTCCCAAGTATAGATTCACAAATTTCATAAAGTATAGAGTCACAAATTTCCCAAGTATAGGTTCACAAATTTCCCAAGTATAGATTCACAAATTTCCCAAGTATAGATCCACAAATTTCCCAAGTATAAATCCACAAATTTTTCAAGTATAGATTCACAAATTTCCCAAGTATAGATTCACAAATTTTCCAAATATAGATTCACAAATTTTCCAAGTATAGATCCACAAATTTCCCAAGTATAGATCCACAAATTTCCCTAGTATAGATCCACAAATTTCCCAAGTATAGATTCACAAATTTACCAAGTATAGATTTACAAATTTCTTAAGTATAGATTCACAAATTTCCCAAGTATAGATTCACAAATTTCCCAAGTATAAATTCACAAATTTCCCAAGTATAAATTCACAAATTTCCCAAGTATAAATTCACAAATTTCCCATGTATAGATTCACAAATTTCCCAAGTATAGATTCACAAATTTCCCAAATATAGATTCACAAATTTCCCAAGAATAGATTCACAAATTTCCCAAGTATAGATTCACAAATTTCCCAAGTATAGATTCACAAATTTCTCAAGTATAGATTCACAAATTTCCCAAGTATAGACTAACATATTTCCCAAGTATAGATTCACAAATTTCCCACGTATAGATTCACAAATTTCCCATGTATAGATTCACAAATTTCCCAAGTATAGATTCACAAATTTCCCAAGTATAGATTCACAAATTTCCCAAGTATAGATTCACAAATATCCCAAGTATAGATTCACAAATTTCCCATGTATAGATTCACAAATTTCCCATGCATAGATTCACAAATTTCCCAAGTATAGATTCACAAATTTCCCAAGTATGATTCAAAATTTTCCCAAATATAGATTCACAAATTTCCCAAGTATAGATTCACAAATTTCCCAAGTATAGATTCACAAATTTCTCAAGTATAGATTCACAAATTTCCCAAGTATAGACTAATATATTTCCCAAGTATAGATTCACAAATTTCCCAATTATAGATTCACAAATTTCCCAAGTATAGATTCACAAATTTTCCAAATATAGATTCACAAATTTTCCATGTATAGATTCACAAATTTCCCAAGTATAGATTCACAAATTTCAGAAGCATAGATTCACAAATTTCCCAAGTATGATTCACAAATTTCCCAAGTATAGATTCACAAATTTCACATGTATAGATTCACAAATTTCCCATGTATAGATTCACAAATTTCCCAAGTATGATTCAAAAATTCCCAAGTATAGATTCACAAATTTCCCAAGTATGATTCAAAATTTTCCCAAATATAGATTCACAAATTTCCCAAGTATAGATTCACAAATTTCCCAAGTATAGATTCACAAATTTCTCAAGTATAGATTCACAAATTTCCCAATTATAGATTCACAAATTTCCCAAGTATAGATTCACAAATTTTCCAAATATAGACTTACAAATTTTCCATGTATAGATTCACAAATTTCCCAAGTATAGATTCACAAATTTCAGAAGTATAGATTCACAAATTTCCCAAGTATGAATCACAAATTTCCCAAGTATAGATTCACAAATTTCCCATGTATAGATTCACAAATTTCACATGTATAGATTCACAAATTTCCCATGTATAGATTCACAAATTTCCCAAGTATGATTCAAAAATTTCCCAAGTATAGATTCACAAATTTCATAAAGTATAGAGTCACAAATTTCCCAAGTATAGGTTCACAAATTTCCCAAGTATAGATTCACAAATTTCCCAAGTATAGATCCACAAATTTCCCAAGTATAAATCCACAAATTTTTCAAGTATAGATTCACAAATTTCCCAAGTATAGATTCACAAATTTTCCAAATATAGATTCACAAATTTTCCAAGTATAGATCCACAAATTTCCCAAGTATAGATCCACAAATTTCCCTAGTATAGATCCACAAATTTCCCAAGTATAGATTCACAAATTTCCCAAGTATAGATTTACAAATTTCTTAAGTATAGATTCACAAATTTCCCAAGTATAGATTCACAAATTTCCCAAGTATAAATTCACAAATTTCCCAAGTATAAATTCACAAATTTCCCAAGTATAAATTCACAAATTTCCCATGTATAGATTCACAAATTTCCCAAGTATAGATTCACAAATTTCCCAAATATAGATTCACAAATTTCCCAAGAATAGATTCACAAATTTCCCAAGTATAGATTCACAAATTTCCCAAGTATAGATTCACAAATTTCTCAAGTATAGATTCACAAATTTCCCAAGTATAGACTAACATATTTCCCAAGTATAGATTCACAAATTTCCCACGTATAGATTCACAAATTTCCCATGTATAGATTCACAAATTTCCCAAGTATAGATTCACAAATTTCCCAAGTATAGATTCACAAATTTCCCAAGTATAGATTCACAAATATCCCAAGTATAGATTCACAAATTTCCCATGTATAGATTCACAAATTTCCCATGCATAGATTCACAAATTTCCCAAGTATAGATTCACAAATTTCCCAAGTATGATTCAAAATTTTCCCAAATATAGATTCACAAATTTCCCAAGTATAGATTCACAAATTTCCCAAGTATAGATTCACAAATTTCTCAAGTATAGATTCACAAATTTCCCAAGTATAGACTAATATATTTCCCAAGTATAGATTCACAAATTTCCCAATTATAGATTCACAAATTTCCCAAGTATAGATTCACAAATTTTCCAAATATAGATTCACAAATTTTCCATGTATAGATTCACAAATTTCCCAAGTATAGATTCACAAATTTCAGAAGTATAGATTCACAAATTTCCCAAGTATGATTCACAAATTTCCCAAGTATAGATTCACAAATTTTACATGTATAGATTCACAAATTTCCCATGTATAGATTCACAAATTTCCCAAGTATGATTCAAAAATTCCCAAGTATAGATTCACAAATTTCCCAAGTATAGATTCACAAATTTTCCCAAGTATAGATTCACAAATTTCCCAAGTATAGGTTCACAAATTTCCCAAGTATAGATTCACAAATTTCCCAAGTATGGATCCACAAATTTCCCAAGTATAAATCCACAAATTTTTCAAGTATAGATTCACAAATTTCCCAAGTATAGATTCACAAATTTCCCAAATATAGATTCACAAGTTTCCCAAGTATAGATTTACAAATTTCCCAAGTATAGATTCACAAATTTCCCAAGTATAGATTCACAAATTTCCCAAGTATAAATTCACAAATTTCCCAAGTATAAATTCACAAATTTCCCAAGTATAAATTCACAAATTTCCCATGTATAGATTCACAAATTTCCCAAGTATAGATTCACAAATTTCCCAAATATAGATTCACAAATTTCCCAAGAATAGATTCACAAATTTCCCAAGTATAGATTCACAAATTTCCCAAGTATAGATTCACAAATTTCTCAAGTATAGATTCACAAATTTCCCAAGTATAGACTAACATATTTCCCAAGTATAGATTCACAAATTTCCCAAGTATAGATTCACAAATTTCCCAATTATAGATTCACAAATTTCCCAAGTATAGATTCACAAATTTTCCAAATATAGATTCACAAATTTTCCATGTATAGATTCACAAATTTCCCAAGTATAGATTCACAAATTTCAGAAGTATAGATTCACAAATTTCCCAAGTATGATTCACAAATTTCCCAAGTATAGATTCACAAATTTCATATGTATAGATTCACAAATTTCACATGTATAGATTCACAAATTTCCCATGTATAGATTCACAAATTTCCCAAGTATGATTCAAAAATTTCCCAAGTATAGATTCACAAATTTCCCAAGTATAGATTCACAAATTTTCCCAAGTATAGATTCACAAATTTCCCAAGTATAGGTTCACAAATTTCCCAAGTATAGATTCACAAATTTCCCAAATATAGATCCACAAATTTCCCAAGTATAAATCCACAAATTTTTCAAGTATAGATTCACAAATTTCCCAAGTATAGATTCACAAATTTTCCAAATATAGATTCACAAATTTTCCAAGTATAGATCCACAAATTTCCCAAGTATAGATCCACAAATTTCCCTAGTATAGATCCACAAATTTCCCAAGTATAGATTCACAAATTTCCCAAGTATAGATTTACAAATTTCCCAAGTATAGATTCACAAATTTCCCAAGTATAGATTCACAAATTTCCCAAGTATAGATTCACAAATTTCTCAAGTATAGATTCACAAATTTCCCAAGTATAAATCCACAAATTTCCCTAGTATAGATCCACAAATTTCCCAAGTATAGATTCACAAATTTCCCAAGGATAGATTTACAAATTTCCCAAGTATAGATTCACAAATTTCCCAAGTATAGATTCACAAATTTCCCAAGTATAAATTCACAAATTTCCCATGTATAGATTCACAAATTTCCCAAGTATAGATTCACAAATTTCTCAAATATAGATTCACAAATTTCCCAAGAATAGATTCACAAATTTCCCAAGTATAGATTCACAAATTTCCCAAGTATAGATTCACAAATTTCTCAAGTATAGATTCACAAATTTCCCAAGTATAAATCCACAAATTTCCCTAGTATAGATCCACAAATTTCCCAAGTATAGATTCACAAATTTCCCAAGGATAGATTTACAAATTTCCCAAGTATAGATTCACAAATTTCCCAAGTATAGATTCACAAATTTCCCAAGTATAAATTCACAAATTTCCCAAGTATAAATTCACAAATTTCCCATGTATAGATTCACAAATTTCCCAAGTATAGATTCACAAATTTCTCAAATATAGATTCACAAATTTCCCAAGAATAGATTCACAAATTTCCCAAGTATAGATTCACAAATTTCCCAAGTATAGATTCACAAATTTCTCAAGTATAGATTCACAAATTTCCCAAGTATAAATCCACAAATTTCTAAAGAATAGATTCACAAATTTCCCAAATATAGATTCACAAATTTTCCATGTATAGATTCACAAATTTACCAAGTATAGATTCACAAATTTCAGAAGTATAGATTCACAAATTTCCCAAGTATGATTCACAAATTTCCCAAGTATAGATTCACAAATTTCCCATGTATAGATTCACAAATTTCACATGTATAGATTCACAAATTTCCCATGTATAGATTCACAAATTTCCCAAGTATGATTCAAAAACTTCCCAAGTATAGATTCACAAATTTCCCAAGTATAGATTCACAAATTTTCCCAAGTATAGATTCACAAATTTCCCAAGTATAGGTTCACAAATTTCCCAAGTATAGATTCACAAATTTCCCAAGTATAGATCCACAAATTTCCCAAGTATAAATCCACAAATTTTTCAAGTATAGATTCACAAATTTCCCAAGTATAGATTCACAAATTTTCCAAATATAGATTCACAAATTTTCCAAGTATAGATCCACAAATTTCCCAAGTATAGATCCACAAATTACCCTTGTATAGATCCACAAATTTCCCAAGTATAGATTCACAAATTTCCCAAGTATAGATTTACAAATTTCCCAAGTATAGATTCACAAAATTCCCAAGTATAGATTCACAAATTTCCCAAGTATAAATTCACAAATTTCCCAAGTATAAATTCACAAATTTCCCAAGTATAAATTCACAAATTTCCCAAGTATAAATCCACAAATTTCTCAAGAATAGATTCACAAATTTCCCAAATATAGATTCACAAATTTTCCATGTATAGATTCACAAATTTCCCAAGTATAGATTCACAAATTTCAGAAGTATAGATTCACAAATTTCCCAAGTATGATTCACAAATTTCCCAAGTATAGATTCACAAATTTCCCATGTATAGATTCACAAATTTCCCATGTATAGATTCACAAATTTCCCAAGTATGATTCAAAAATTTCCCAAGTATAGATTCACAAATTTCCCAAGTATAGATTCACAAATTTTCCCAAGTATAGATTCACAAATTTCCCAAGTATAGGTTCACAAATTTCCCAAGTATAGATTCACAAATTTCCCAAATATAGATCCACAAATTTCCCAAGTATAAATCCACAAATTTTTCAAGTATAGATTCACAAATTTCCCAAGTATAGATTCACAAATTTTCCAAATATAGATTCACAAATTTTCCAAGTATAGATCCACAAATTTCCCAAGTATAGATCCACAAATTTCCCAAGTATAGATCCACAAATTTCCCTAGTATAGATCCACAAATTTCCCAAGTATAGATTCACAAGTTTCCCAAGTATAGATTTACAAATTTCCCAAGTATAGATTCACAAATTTCCCAAGTATAGATTCACAAATTTCCCAAGTATAAATTCACAAATTTCCCAAGTATAAATTCACAAATTTCCCAAGTATAAATTCACAAATTTCCCATGTATAGATTCACAAATTTCCCAAGTATAGATTCACAAATTTCTCAAATATAGATTCACAAATTTCCCAAGAATAGATTCACAAATTTCCCAAGTATAGATTCACAAATTTCCCAAGTATAGATTCACAAATTTCTCAAGTATAGATTCACAAATTTCCCAAGTATAAATCCACAAATTTCTCAAGAATAGATTCACAAATTTCCCAAATATAGATTCACAAATTTTCCATGTATAGATTCACAAATTTACCAAGTATAGATTCACAAATTTCAGAAGTATAGATTCACAAATTTCCCAAGTATGATTCACAAATTTCCCAAGTATAGATTCACAAATTTCCCATGTATAGATTCACAAATTTCACATGTATAGATTCACAAATTTCCCATGTATAGATTCACAAATTTCCCAAGTATGATTCAAAAACTTCCCAAGTATAGATTCACAAATTTCCCAAGTATAGATTCACAAATTTTCCCAAGTATAGATTCACAAATTTCCCAAGTATAGGTTCACAAATTTCCCAAGTATAGATTCACAAATTTCCCAAGTATAGATCCACAAATTTCCCAAGTATAAATCCACAAAATTTTCAAGTATAGATTCACAAATTTCCCAAGTATAGATTCACAAATTTTCCAAATATAGATTCACAAATTTTCCAAGTATAGATCCACAAATTTCCCAAGTATAGATCCACAAATTACCCTAGTATAGATCCACAAATTTCCCAAGTATAGATTCACAAATTTCCCAAGTATAGATTTACAAATTTCCCAAGTATAGATTCACAAAATTCCCAAGTATAGATTCACAAATTTCCCAAGTATAAATTCACAAATTTCCCAAGTATAAATTCACAAATTTCCCAAGTATAAATTCACAAATTTCCCAAGTATAAATCCACAAATTTCTCAAGAATAGATTCACAAATTTCCCAAATATAGATTCACAAATTTTCCATGTATAGATTCACAAATTTCCCAAGTATAGATTCACAAATTTCAGAAGTATAGATTCACAAATTTCCCAAGTATGATTCACAAATTTCCCAAGTATAGATTCACAAATTTCCCATGTATAGATTCACAAATTTCACATGTATAGATTCACAAATTTCCCATGTATAGATTCACAAATTTCCCAAGTATGATTCAAAAACCTCCCAAGTATAGATTCACAAATTTCCCAAGTATAGATACACAAATTTTCCCAAGTATAGATTCACAAATTTCCCAAGTATAGGTTCACAAATTTCCCAAGTATAGATTCACAAATTTCCCAAGTATAGATCCACAAATTTCCCAAGTATAAATCCACAAATTTCCCAAGTATAGATTCACAAATTTCCCAAATATAGATTCACAAATTTCCCAAGAATAGATTCACAAATTTCCCAAGTATAGATTCACAAATTTCCCAAGTATAGATTCACAAATTTCTCAAGTATAGATTCACAAATTTCCCAAGTATAGACTAACATATTTCCCAAGTATAGATTCACAAATTTCCCACGTATAGATTCACAAATTTCCCATGTATAGATTCACAAATTTCCCAAGTATAGATTCACAAATTTCCCAAGTATAGATTCACAAATTTCCCAAGTATAGATTCACAAATATCCCAAGTATAGATTCACAAATTTCCCATGTATAGATTCACAAATTTCCCATGCATAGATTCACAAATTTCCCAAGTATAGATTCACAAATTTCCCAAGTATGATTCAAAATTTTCCCAAATATAGATTCACAAATTTCCCAAGTATAGATTCACAAATTTCCCAAGTATAGATTCACAAATTTCTCAAGTATAGATTCACAAATTTCCCAAGTATAGACTAATATATTTCCCAAGTATAGATTCACAAATTTCCCAATTATAGATTCACAAATTTCCCAAGTATAGATTCACAAATTTTCCAAATATAGACTTACAAATTTTCCATGTATAGATTCACAAATTTCCCAAGTATAGATTCACAAATTTCAGAAGTATAGATTCACAAATTTCCCAAGTATGAATCACAAATTTCCCAAGTATAGATTCACAAATTTCCCAAATATAGATCCACAAATTTCCCAAGTATAAATCCACAAATTTTTCAAGTATAGATTCACAAATTTCCCAAGTATAGATTCACAAATTTTCCAAATATAGATTCACAAATTTTCCAAGTATAGATCCACAAATTTCCCAAGTATAGATCCACAAATTTCCCAAGTATAGATCCACAAATTTCCCTAGTATAGATCCACAAATTTCCCAAGTATAGATTCACAAGTTTCCCAAGTATAGATTTACAAATTTCCCAAGTATAGATTCACAAATTTCCCAAGTATAGATTCACAAATTTCCTAAGTATAAATTCACAAATTTCCCAAGTATAAATTCACAAATTTCCCAAGTATAAATTCACAAATTTCCCATGTATAGATTCACAAATTTCCCAAGTATAGATTCACAAATTTCTCAAATATAGATTCACAAATTTCCCAAGAATAGATTCACAAATTTCCCAAGTATAGATTCACAAATTTCCCAAGTATAGATTCACAAATTTCTCAAGTATAGATTCACAAATTTCCCAAGTATAAATCCACAAATTTCTCAAGAATAGATTCACAAATTTCCCAAATATAGATTCACAAATTTTCCATGTATAGATTCACAAATTTACCAAGTATAGATTCACAAATTTCAGAAGTATAGATTCACAAATTTCCCAAGTATGATTCACAAATTTCTCAAGTATAGATTCACAAATTTCCCATGTATAGATTCACAAATTTCACATGTATAGATTCACAAATTTCCCATGTATAGATTCACAAATTTCCCAAGTATGATTCAAAAACTTCCCAAGTATAGATTCACAAATTTCCCAAGTATAGATTCACAAATTTTCCCAAGTATAGATTCACAAATTTCCCAAGTATAGGTTCACAAATTTCCCAAGTATAGATTCACAAATTTCCCAAGTATAGATCCACAAATTTCCCAAGTATAAATCCACAAATTTTTCAAGTATAGATTCACAAATTTCCCAAGTATAGATTCACAAATTTTCCAAATATAGATTCACAAATTTTCCAAGTATAGATCCACAAATTACCCTAGTATAGATCCACAAATTTCCCAAGTATAGATTCACAAATTTCCCAAGTATAGATTTACAAATTTCCCAAGTATAGATTCACAAAATTCCCAAGTATAGATTCACAAATTTCCCAAGTATAAATTCACAAATTTCCCAAGTATAAATTCACAAATTTCCCAAGTATAAATTCACAAATTTCCCAAGTATAAATCCACAAATTTCTCAAGAATAGATTCACAAATTTCCCAAATATAGATTCACAAATTTTCCATGTATAGATTCACAAATTTCCCAAGTATAGATTCACAAATTTCAGAAGTATAGATTCACAAATTTCCCAAGTATGATTCACAAATTTCCCAAGTATAGATTCACAAATTTCCCATGTATAGATTCACAAATTTCACATGTATAGATTCACAAATTTCCCATGTATAGATTCACAAATTTCCCAAGTATGATTCAAAAACCTCCCAAGTATAGATTCACAAATTTCCCAAGTATAGATACACAAATTTTCCCAAGTATAGATTCACAAATTTCCCAAGTATAGGTTCACAAATTTCCCAAGTATAGATTCACAAATTTCCCAAGTATAGATCCACAAATTTCCCAAGTATAAATCCACAAATTTCCCAAGTATAGATTCACAAATTTCCCAAATATAGATTCACAAATTTCCCAAGAATAGATTCACAAATTTCCCAAGTATAGATTCAAAAATTTCCCAAGTATAGATTCACAAATTTCTCAAGTATAGATTCACAAATTTCCCAAGTATAGACTAACATATTTCCCAAGTATAGATTCACAAATTTCCCACGTATAGATTCACAAATTTCCCATGTATAGATTCACAAATTTCCCAAGTATAGATTCACAAATTTCCCAAGTATAGATTCACAAATTTCCCAAGTATAGATTCACAAATATCCCAAGTATAGATTCACAAATTTCCCAAGTATAGATTCACAAATTTCTCAAGTATAGATTCACAAATTTCCCAAGTATAGACTAATATATTTCCCAAGTATAGATTCACAAATTTCCCAATTATAGATTCACAAATTTCCCAAGTATAGATTCACAAATTTTCCAAATATAGACTTACAAATTTTCCATGTATAGATTCACAAATTTCCCAAGTATAGATTCACAAATTTCAGAAGTATAGATTCACAAATTTCCCAAGTATGAATCACAAATTTCCCAAGTATAGATTCACAAATTTCCCATGTATAGATTCACAAATTTCACATGTATAGATTCACAAATTTCCCATGTATAGATTCACAAATTTCCCAAGTATGATTCAAAAATTTCCCAAGTATAGATTCACAAATTTCCCAAGTATAGAGTCACAAATTTCCCAAGTTTAGGATCACAAATTTCCCAAGTATAGATTCACAAATTTCCCAAGTATAGATCCACAAATTTCCCAAGTATAAATCCACAAATTTTTCAAGTATAGATTCACAAATTTCCCAAGTATAGATTCACAAATTTTCCAAATATAGATTCACAAATTTTCCAAGTATAGATCCACAAATTTCCCAAGTATAGATCCACAAATTTCCCTAGTATAGATCCACAAATTTCCCAAGTATAGATTCACAAATTTCCCAAGTATAGATTTACAAATTTCTTAAGTATAGATTCACAAATTTCCCAAGTATAGATTCACAAATTTCCCAAGTATAAATTCACAAATTTCCCAAGTATAAATTCACAAATTTCCCAAGTATAAATTCACAAATTTCCCATGTATAGATTCACAAATTTCCCAAGTATAGATTCACAAATTTCCCAAATATAGATTCACAAATTTCCCAAGAATAGATTCACAAATTTCCCAAGTATAGATTCACAAATTTCCCAAGTATAGATTCACAAATTTCTCAAGTATAGATTCACAAATTTCCCAAGTATAGACTAACATATTTCCCAAGTATAGATTCACAAATTTCCCACGTATAGATTCACAAATTTCCCATGTATAGATTCACAAATTTCCCAAGTATAGATTCACAAATTTACCAAGTATAGATTCACAAATTTCCCAAGTATAGATTCACAAATATCCCAAGTATAGATTCACAAATTTCCCATGTATAGATTCACAAATTTCCCATGCATAGATTCATAAATTTCCCATGCATAGATTCCCAAATTTCCCAAGTATAGATTCACAAATTTCCCAAGTATGATTCAAAATTTTCCCAAATATAGATTCACAAATTTCCCAAGTATAGATCCACAAATTTCCCAAGTATAGATCCACAAATTTCCCTAGTATAGATCCACAAATTTCCCAAGTATAGATTCACAAATTTCCCAAGTATAGATTTACAAATTTCTTAAGTATAGATTCACAAATTTCCCAAGTATAGATTCACAAATTTCCCAAGTATAAATTCACAAATTTCCCAAGTATAAATTCACAAATTTCCCAAGTATAAATTCACAAATTTCCCATGTATAGATTCACAAATTTCCCAAGTATAGATTCACAAATTTCCCAAATATAGATTCACAAATTTCCCAAGAATAGATTCACAAATTTCCCAAGTATAGATTCACAAATTTCCCAAGAATAGATTCACAAATTTCTCAAGTATAGATTCACAAATTTCCCAAATATAGACTAACATATTTCCCAAGTATAGATTCACAAATTTCCCACGTATAGATTCACAAATTTCCCATGTATAGATTCACAAATTTCCCAAGTATAGATTCACAAATTTCCCAAGTATAGATTCACAAATTTCCCAAGTATAGATTCACAAATATCCCAAGTATAGATTCACAAATTTCCCATGTATAGATTCACAAATTTCCCATGCATAGATTCACAAATTTCCCATGCATAGATTCACAAATTTCCCAAGTATAGATTCACAAATTTCCCAAGTATAGATTCACAAATTTCTCAAGTATAGATTCACAAATTTCCCAAGTATAGACTAATATATTTCCCAAGTATAGATTCACAAATTTCCCAATTATAGATTCACAAATTTCCCAAGTATAGATTCACAAATTTTCCAAATATAGATTCACAAATTTTCCATGTATAGATTCACAAATTTCCCAAGTATAGATTCACAAATTTCAGAAGTATAGATTCACAAATTTCCCAAGTATGATTCACAAATTTCCCAAGTATAGATTCACAAATTTCACATGTATAGATTCACAAATTTCCCATGTATAGATTCACAAATTTCCCAAGTATGATTCAAAAATTCCCAAGTATAGATTCACAAATTTCCCAAGTATAGATTCACAAATTTTCCCAAGTATAGATTCACAAATTTCCCAAGTATAGGTTCACAAATTTCCCAAGTATAGATTCACAAATTTCCCAAGTATGGATCCACAAATTTCCCAAGTATAAATCCACAAATTTTTCAAGTATAGATTCACAAATTTCCCAAGTATAGATTCACAAATTTCCCAAATATAGATTCACAAGTTTCCCAAGTATAGATTTACAAATTTCCCAAGTATAGATTCACAAATTTCCCAAGTATAGATTCACAAATTTCCCAAGCATAAATTCACAAATTTCCCAAGTATAAATTCACAAATTTCCCAAGCATAAATTCACAAATTTCCCAAGTATAGATACACAAATTTTCCCAAGTATAGATTCACAAATTTCCCAAGTATAGGTTCACAAATTTCCCAAGTATAGATTCACAAATTTCCCAAGTATAGATCCACAAATTTCCCAAGTATAAATCCACAAATTTCCCAAGTATAGATTCACAAATTTCCCAAATATAGATTCACAAATTTCCCAAGAATAGATTCACAAATTTCCCAAGTATAGATTCACAAATTTCTCAAGTATAGATTCACAAATTTCCCAAGTATAGACTAACATATTTCCCAAGTATAGATTCACAAATTTCCCACGTATAGATTCACAAATTTCCCATGTATAGATTCACAAATTTCCCAAGTATAGATTCACAAATTTCCCAAGTATAGATTCACAAATTTCCCAAGTATAGATTCACAAATATCCCAAGTATAGATTCACAAATTTCCCATGTATAGATTCACAAATTTCCCATGCATAGATTCACAAATTTCCCAAGTATAGATTCACAAATTTCCCAAGTATGATTCAAAATTTTCCCAAATATAGATTCACAAATTTCCCAAGTATAGATTCACAAATTTCCCAAGTATAGATTCACAAATTTCTCAAGTATAGATTCACAAATTTCCCAAGTATAGACTAATATATTTCCCAAGTATAGATTCACAAATTTCCCAATTATAGATTCACAAATTTCCCAAGTATAGATTCACAAATTTTCCAAATATAGACTTACAAATTTTCCATGTATAGATTCACAAATTTCCCAAGTATAGATTCACAAATTTCAGAAGTATAGATTCACAAATTTCCCAAGTATGAATCACAAATTTCCCAAGTATAGATTCACAAATTTCCCATGTATAGATTCACAAATTTCACATGTATAGATTCACAAATTTCCCATGTATAGATTCACAAATTTCCCAAGTATGATTCAAAAATTTCCCAAGTATAGATTCACAAATTTCCCAAGTATAGAGTCACAAATTTCCCAAGTATAGGTTCACAAATTTCCCAAGTATAGATTCACAAATTTCCCAAGAATAGATCCACAAATTTCCCAAGTATAAATCCACAAATTTTTCAAGTATAGATTCACAAATTTCCCAAGTATAGATTCACAAATTTTCCAAATATAGATTCACAAATTTTCCAAGTATAGATCCACAAATTTCCCAAGTATAGATCCACAAATTTACCAAGTATAGATTCACAAATTTCCCAAGTATAGATTTACAAATTTCTTAAGTATAGATTCACAAATTTCCCAAGTATAGATTCACAAATTTCCCAAGTATAAATTCACAAATTTCCCAAGTATAAATTCACAAATTTCCCAAGTATAAATTCACAAATTTCCCATGTATAGATTCACAAATTTCCCAAGTATAGATTCACAAATTTCCCAAATATAGATTCACAAATTTCCCAAGAATAGATTCACAAATTTCCCAAGTATAGATTCACAAATTTCCCAAGTATAGATTCACAAATTTCTCAAGTATAGATTCACAAATTTCCCAAGTATAGACTAACATATTTCCCAAGTATAGATTCACAAATTTCCCACGTATAGATTCACAAATTTCCCATGTATAGATTCACAAATTTCCCAAGTATAGATTCACAAATTTCCCAAGTATAGATTCACAAATTTCCCAAGTATAGATTCACAAATATCCCAAGTATAGATTCACAAATTTCCCATGTATAGATTCACAAATTTCCCATGCATAGATTCACAAATTTCCCATGCATAGATTCACAAATTTCCCAAGTATAGATTCACAAATTTCCCAAGTATGATTCAAAATTTTCCCAAATATAGATTCACAAATTTCCCAAGTATAGATTCACAAATTTCCCAAGTATAGATTCACAAATTTCTCAAGTATAGATTCACAAATTTCCCAAGTATAGACTAATATATTTCCCAAGTATAGATTCACAAATTTCCCAATTATAGATTCACAAATTTCCCAAGTATAGATTCACAAATTTTCCAAATATAGATTCACAAATTTTCCATGTATAGATTCACAAATTTCAGAAGTATAGATTCACAAATTTCCCAAGTATGATTCACAAATTTCCCAATTATAGATTCACAAATTTCCCAAGTATAGATTCACAAATTTCCCAAATATAGATTCACAAATTTCCCAAGAATAGATTCACAAATTTCCCAAGTATAGATTCACAAATTTCCCAAGTATAGATTCACAAATTTCTCAAGTATAGATTCACAAATTTCCCAAGTATAGACTAACATATTTCCCAAGTATAGATTCACAAATTTCCCACGTATAGATTCACAAATTTCCCATGTATAGATTCACAAATTTCCCAAGTATAGATTCACAAATTTCCCAAGTATAGATTCACAAATTTCCCAAGTATAGATTCACAAATATCCCAAGTATAGATTCACAAATTTCCCATGTATAGATTCACAAATTTCCCATGCATAGATTCACAAATTTCCCATGCATAGATTCACAAATTTCCCAAGTATAGATTCACAAATTTCCCAAGTATGATTCAAAATTTTCCCAAATATAGATTCACAAATTTCCCAAGTATAGATTCACAAATTTCCCAAGTATAGATTCACAAATTTCTCAAGTATAGATTCACAAATTTCCCAAGTATAGACTAATATATTTCCCAAGTATAGATTCACAAATTTCCCAATTATAGATTCACAAATTTCCCAAGTATAGATTCACAAATTTTCCAAATATAGATTCACAAATTTTCCATGTATAGATTCACAAATTTCAGAAGTATAGATTCACAAATTTCCCAAGTATGATTCACAAATTTCCCAAGTATAGATTCACAAATTTCACATGTATAGATTCACAAATTTCCCAAGTATGATTCAAAAATTCCCAAGTATAGATTCACAAATTTCCCAAGTATAGATTCACAAATTTTCCCAAGTATAGATTCACAAATTTCCCAAGTATAGGTTCATAAATTTCCCAAGTATAGATTCACAAATTTCCCAAGTATGGATCCACAAATTTCCCAAGTATAAATCCACAAATTTTTCAAGTATAGATTCACAAATTTCCCAAGTATAGATTCACAAATTTCCCAAATATAGATTCACAAGTTTCCCAAGTATAGATTTACAAATTTCCCAAGTATAGATTCACAAATTTCCCAAGTATAGATTCACAAATTTCCCAAGTATAAATTCACAAATTTCCCAAGTATAAATTCACAAATTTCCCAAGTATAAATTCACAAATTTCCCATGTATAGATTCACAAATTTCCCAAGTATAGATTCACAAATTTCCCAAATATAGATTCACAAATTTCCCAAGAATAGATTCACAAATTTCCCAAGTATAGATTCACAAATTTCCCAAGTATAGATTCACAAATTTCTCAAGTATAGATTCACAAATTTCCCAAGTATAGACTAACATATTTCCCAAGTATAGATTCACAAATTTCCCAAGTATAGATTCACAAATTTCCCAAGTATAGATTCACAAATTTTCCAAATATAGATTCACAAATTTTCCATGTATAGATTCACAACTTTCCCAAGTATAGATTCACAAATTTTCCAAATATAGATTCGCGAATTTTCCAAATATAGATTCACAAATTTCCCAAGTATAGATTCACAAATTTCCCAAGAATAGATTCACAAATTTCCCAAGTATAGATTCACAAATTTCCCAAGTATAGATTCACAAATTTCCCAAGTATAGACTAACATATTTCCCAAGTATAGATTCACAAATTTCCCACGTATAGATTCACAAATTTCCCATGTATAGATTCACAAATTTCCCAAGTATAGATTCACAAATTTCCCAAGTATAGATTCACAAATTTCCCAAGTATAGATTCACAAATATCCCAAGTATAGATTCACAAATTTCCCATGTATAGATTCACAAATTTCCCATGCATAGATTCACAAATTTCCCATGCATAGATTCACAAATTTCCCAAGTATAGATTCACAAATTTCCCAAGTATGATTCAAAATTTTCCCAAATATAGATTCACAAATTTCCCAAGTATAGATTCACAAATTTCCCAAGTATAGATTCACAAATTTCTCAAGTATAGATTCACAAATTTCCCAAGTATAGATTCACAAATTTTCCAAATATAGATTCACAAATTTTCCATGTATAGATTCACAAATTTCAGAAGTATAGATTCACAAATTTCCCAAGTATGATTCACAAATTTCCCAAGTATAGATTCACAAATTTCACATGTATAGATTCACAAATTTCCCAAGTATGATTCAAAAATTCCCAAGTATAGATTCACAAATTTCCCAAGTATAGATTCACAAATTTTCCCAAGTATAGATTCACAAATTTCCCAAGTATAGGTTCACAAATTTCCCAAGTATAGATTCACAAATTTCCCAAGTATGGATCCACAAATATCCCAAGTATAAATCCACAAATTTTTCAAGTATAGATTCACAAATTTCCCAAGTATAGATTCACAAATTTCCCAAATATAGATTCACAAGTTTCCCAAGTATAGATTTACAAATTTCCCAAGTATAGATTCACAAATTTCCCAAGTATAGATTCACAAATTTCCCAAGTATAAATTCACAAATTTCCCAAGTATAAATTCACAAATTTCCCAAGTATAAATTCACAAATTTCCCATGTATAGATTCAAAAATTTCCCAAGTATAGATTCACAAATTTCCCAAATATAGATTCACAAATTTCCCAAGAATAGATTCACAAATTTCCCAAGTATAGATTCACAAATTTCCCAAGTATAGACTAACATATTTCCCAAGTATAGATTCACAAATTTCCCAAGTATAGATTCACAAATTTCCCAAGTATAGATTCACAAATATCCCAAGTATAGATTCACAAATTTCCCATGTATAGATTCACAAATTTCCCATGCATAGATTCACAAATTTTCCAAATATAGATTCACAAATTTTCCATGTATAGATTCACAACTTTCCCAAGTATAGATTCACAAATTTTCCAAATATAGATTCGCGAATTTTCCAAATATAGATTCACAAATTTCCCAAGTATAGATTGACAAATTTCCCAAGTATAAATCCACAAATTTCTCAAGAATAGATTCACAAATTTCCCAAGTATAGATTCACAAATTTTCCAAATATAGATTCACAAATTTTCCAAGTATAGATTCACAAATTTCCCAAGTATAGATTCACAAATTTCCCAAGTATAGATTCACAAATTTCCCAAGTATAGATTCACAAATATCCCAAGTATAGATTCACAAATTTCCCATGTATAGATTCACAAATTTCCCATGTATAGATTCACAAATTTCCCAAGTATAGATTCACAAATTTCCCAAGTATGATTCAAAAATTTCCCAAGTATAGATTCACAAATTTCCCAAGAATAGATTCACAAATTTTCCCAAGTATAGATTCACAAATTTCCCAAAATAGATTCACAAATTTCCCAAGTATAGATTCATAAATTTCTCAAGTATAGATTCACAAATTTCCCAAGTATAGACTAACAAATTTCCCAAGTATAGATTCACAAATATTCCAAATATAGATTCACAAATTTTCCATGTATAGATTCACAAATTTCCCAAGTATAGATTCACAAATTTCAGAAGTATAGATTCACAAATTTCCCAAGTATGATTCACAAATTTCCCAAGTATAGATTCACAAATTTCTCAAGAATAGATTCACAAATTTCCCACGTATAGATTCACAAATTTCCCATGTATAGATTCACAAATTTCCCATGTTTAGATTCACAAATTTCCCAAGTATGATTCACAAATTTCCCAAGTATAGATTCACAAATTTCCCCAGTATAGATTCACAAATTTCCCAATTATAGATTCAAAAATTTCCAGAGTATAGATTCACAAATTTCCCAAGTATAGATTCACAAATTTCCCAAGTATAGAATCACAAATATCCCAAGTATAGATTCACAAATTTCCCATGTATAGATTCACAAATTTCCCATGTATAGATTCACAAATTTCCCAAGTATAGATTCACAAATTTCCCAAGTATGATTCAAAAATTTCCCAAGTATAGATTCACAAATTTCCCAAGTATAGATTCACAAATTTTCTCAAATATAGATTCACAAATTTCCCAAGTATAGATTCACAAATTTCCCAAGAATAGATTCACAAATTTCTCAAGAATAGATTCACAAATTTCCCAAGTATAGACTAACATATTTCCCAAGTATAGATTCACAAACTTCCCAAGTATAGATTCACAAATTTTCCAAATATAGATTCACAAATTTTCCATGTATAGATTCACAACTTTCCCAAGTATAGATTCACAAATCTCCCAAGTATAGATTCACAAATTTCTCAAGTATAGATTCACAAATTTGCCAAGTATAGATTCACAAATTTCCCAAGTATAGATTCACAAATTTTCCAAATTTAGATTCACAAATTTTCCATGTATAGATTCACAACTTTTTCAAGTATAGATTCACAAATTTTCCAAATATAGATTCACGAATTTTCCAAATATAGATTCACAAATTTCCCAAGTATAGATTGACAAATTTCCCAAGTATAAATCCACAAATTTCTCAAGAATAGATTCACAAATTTCCCAAGTATAGATTCACAAATTTTCCAAATATAGATTCACAAATTTTCCATGTATAGATTCACAAATTTCCCAAGTATAGATTCACACATTTCAGAAGTATAGATTCACAAATTTCCCAAGTATGATTCACAAATTTCCCAAGTATAGATTAACAAATTTCTCAAGAATAGATTCACAAATTTCCCACGTATAGATTCACAAATTTCCCATGTATAGATTCTCAAATTTCCCATGTATAGATTCACAAATTTCCCAAGTATGATTCACAAATTTCCCAAGTATAGATTCATAAATTTCCCCAGTATAGATTCACAAATTTCCCCAGTATAGATTCACAAATTTCCCAATTATAGATTCACAAATTTCCAGAGTATAGATTCACAAATTTCCCAAGTTTAGATTCACAAATTTCCCAAGTATAGATTCACAAATATCCCAAGTATAGATTCACAAATTTTACATGTATAGATTCACAAATTTCCCATGTATAGATTCACAAATTTCCCAAGTATAGATTCACAAATTTCCCATGTATAGATTCACATATTTGCCAAGTATAGATTCACAAATTTCCCAAGCATAGATTCACAAATTTTCCAAATATAGATTCACAAATTTTCCATTTATAGATTCACAACTTTCCCAAGTATAGATTCACAAATTTTCCAAATATAGATTCACAAATTTCCCAAATATAGATTCACAAATTTCCCAAGTATAGATTGACAAATTTCCCAAGTATAAATCCACAAATTTCTCAAGTATAGATTCACAAATTTCCCAAGTATAGATTCACAAATTTTCCAAATATAGATTCACAAATTTCCCAAGTATAGATTCACAAATTTCCCAAGTATAGATTCACAAATTTCCCAAGTATGATTCAAAAATTTCCCAAGTATAGATTCACAAATTTCAAAAGAATAGATTCACAAATTTTCCCAAGTATAGATTCACAAATTTCCCAAGTATAGATTCACAAATTTCCCAAGTATAGATTCACAAATTTCTCAAGTATAGATTCACAAATTTCCCAAGTATAGATTCACAAATTTCCCAATTATAGATTCACAAATTTCCCAAGTATAGATTCAAAAATTTTCCAAATATAGATTCACAAATTTTCCATGTATAGATTCACAAATTTCCCAAGTATGATTCACAAATTTCCCAAGTATAGATTCATAAATTTCCCCAGTATAGATTCACAAATTTCCCCAGTATAGATTCACAAATTTCCCAATTATAGATTCACAAATTTCCAGAGTATAGATTCACAAATTTCCCAAGTTTAGATTCACAAATTTCCCAAGTATAGATTCACAAATATCCCAAGTATAGATTCACAAATTTTCCATTTATAGATTCACAACTTTCCCAAGTATAGATTCACAAATTTTCCAAATATAGATTCACAAATTTTCCAAATATAGATTCACAAATTTCCCAAGTATAGATTGACAAATTTCCCAAGTATAAATCCACAAATTTCCCAAGTATAGATTCACAAATTTCCCAAGTATAGATTCACAAATTTTCCAAATATAGATTCACAAATTTCCCAAGTATAGATTCACAAATTTTCCAAATATAGATTCACAAATTTCCCAAGTATAGATTCACAAATTTCCCAATTATAGATTCACAAATTTCCAGAGTATAGATTCACAAATTTCCCAAGTTTAGATTCACAAATTTCCCAAGTATAGATTCACAAATATCCCAAGTATAGATTCACAAATTTTACATGTATAGATTCACAAATTTCCCATGTATAGATTCACAAATTTCCCAAGTATAGATTCACAAATTTTCCAAATATAGATTCACAAATTTTCCATTTATAGATTCACAACTTTCCCAAGTATAGATTCACAAATTTTACATGTATAGATTCACAAATTTCCCATGTATAGATTCACAAATTTCCCAAGTATAGATTCACAAATTTCCCATGTATAGATTCACATATTTGCCAAGTATAGATTCACAAATTTCCCAAGCATAGATTCACAAATTTTCCAAATATAGATTCACAAATTTTCCATTTATAGATTCACAACTTTCCCAAGTATAGATTCACAAATTTTCCAAATATAGATTCACAAATTTCCCAAATATAGATTCACAAATTTCCCAAGTATAGATTGACAAATTTCCCAAGTATAAATCCACAAATTTCTCAAGTATAGATTCACAAATTTCCCAAGTATAGATTCACAAATTTTCCAAATATAGATTCACAAATTTCCCAAGTATAGATTCACAAATTTCCCAAGTATAGATTCACAAATTTCCCAAGTATGATTCAAAAATTTCCCAAGTATAGATTCACAAATTTCAAAAGAATAGATTCACAAATTTTCCCAAGTATAGATTCACAAATTTCCCAAGTATAGATTCACAAATTTCCCAAGTATAGATTCACAAATTTCTCAAGTATAGATTCACAAATTTCCCAAGTATAGATTCACAAATTTCCCAATTATAGATTCACAAATTTCCCAAGTATAGATTCAAAAATTTTCCAAATATAGATTCACAAATTTTCCATGTATAGATTCACAAATTTCCCAAGTATGATTCACAAATTTCCCAAGTATAGATTCATAAATTTCCCCAGTATAGATTCACAAATTTCCCCAGTATAGATTCACAAATTTCCCAATTATAGATTCACAAATTTCCAGAGTATAGATTCACAAATTTCCCAAGTTTAGATTCACAAATTTCCCAAGTATAGATTCACAAATATCCCAAGTATAGATTCACAAATTTTCCATTTATAGATTCACAACTTTCCCAAGTATAGATTCACAAATTTTCCAAATATAGATTCACAAATTTTCCAAATATAGATTCACAAATTTCCCAAGTATAGATTGACAAATTTCCCAAGTATAAATCCACAAATTTCCCAAGTATAGATTCACAAATTTCCCAAGTATAGATTCACAAATTTTCCAAATATAGATTCACAAATTTCCCAAGTATAGATTCACAAATTTTCCAAATATAGATTCACAAATTTCCCAAGTATAGATTCACAAATTTCCCAATTATAGATTCACAAATTTCCAGAGTATAGATTCACAAATTTCCCAAGTTTAGATTCACAAATTTCCCAAGTATAGATTCACAAATATCCCAAGTATAGATTCACAAATTTTACATGTATAGATTCACAAATTTCCCATGTATAGATTCACAAATTTCCCAAGTATAGATTCACAAATTTTCCAAATATAGATTCACAAATTTTCCATTTATAGATTCACAACTTTCCCAAGTATAGATTCACAAATTTTCCAAATATAGATTCACAAATTTCCCAAATATAGATTCACAAATTTCCCAAGTATAGATTGACAAATTTCCCAAGTATAAATCCACAAATTTCTCAAGTATAGATTCACAAATTTCCCAAGTATAGATTCACAAATTTTCCAAATATAGATTCACAAATTTCCCAAGTATAGATTCACAAATTTCCCAAGTATAGATTCACAAATTTCCCAAGTATAGATTCACAAATATCCCAAGTATAGATTCACAAATTTCCCATGTATAGATTCACAAATTTTCCCAAGTATAGATTCACAAATTTCCCAAGTATAGATTCACAAATTTCCCAAGTATAGATTCACAAATTTCTCAAGTATAGATTCACAAATTTCCCAAGTATAGACTAACATATTTCCCAAGTATAAATTCACAAATTTCCCAATTATAGATTCACAAATTTCCTAAGTATAGATTCACAAATTTTCCAAATATAGATTCACAAATTTTCCATGTATAGATTCACAAATTTCCCAAGTATAGATTCACAAATTTCTCAAGTATAGATTCACAAATTTCCCACGTATAGATTCACAAATTTCCCATGTATAGATTCACAAATTTCCCATGTATAGATTCACAAATTTCCCAAGTATGATTCACAAATTTCCCAAGTATAAATTCACAAATTTCCCCAGTATAGATTCACAAATTTCCCAATTATAGATTCACAAATTTCCAGAGTATAGATTCACAAATTTCCCAAGTATAGATTCACAAATTTCCCAAGTATAGATTCACAAATATCCCAAGTATAGATTCACAAATTTCCCATGTATAGATTCACAAATTTCCATGTATAGATTCACAAATTTCCCATGTATAGATTCACAAATTTCCCAAGTATGATTCAAAAATTTCCCAAGTATAGATTCACAAATTTCCCAAGTATAGATTCACAAATTTTCCCAAATATAGATTCACAAATTTCCCAAGTATAGATTCACAAATTTCCCAAGAATAGATTCACAAATTTCAGAAGTATAGATTCAATAATTTCCCAAGTATGATTCACAAATTTCCCAAGTATAGATTCAAAAATTTCCCAAGTATAGATTCACAAATTTCCCAAGTATAGATTCACAAATATCCCAAGTATAGATTCACAAATTTCCCATGTATAGATTCACAAATTTCCATGTATAGATTCACAAATTTCCCATGTATATATTCACAAATTTCCCAAGTATGATTCAAAAATTTCCCAAGTATAGATTCACAAATTTCCCAAGTATAGATTCACAAATTTTCCCAAATATAGATTCACAAATTTCCCAAGTATAGATTCACAAATTTCCCAAGAATAGATTCACAAATTTCAGAAGTATAGATTCAATAATTTCACAAGTATGATTCACAAATTTCCCAAGTATAGATTCACAAATTTCTCAAGTATAGATTCACAAATTTCCCACGTATAGATTCACAAATATCCCATGTATAGATTCACAAATTTCCCAAGTATAGATTCACAAATTTCCCAAGTATGATTCACAAATTTCCCAAGTATAGATTCACAAATTTCCCCAGTATAGATTCACAAATTTCCCAATTATAGATTCACAAATTTCCCAAGTATAGATTCACAAATTTCCCAAGTATAGATTCACAAATTTTCCAAATATAGATTCACAAATTTTCCATGTATAGATTCACAAATTCACCAAGTATAGATTCACAAATTTCAGAAGTATAGATTCACAAATTTCCCAAGTATGATTCACAAATTTCCCAAGTATAGATTCACAAATTTCTCAAGTATAGATTCACAAATTTCCCACGTATAGATTCACAAATTTCCCATGTATAGATTCACAAATTTCCCATGTATAGATTCACAAATTTCCCAAGTATAGATTCACAAATTTCCCAAGTATAGATTCACAAATTTCCCAAGTATAGATTCACAAATATCCCAAGTATAGATTCACAAATTTCCCATGTATAGATTCACAAATTTCCCATGCATAGATTCACAAATTTCCCAAGTATAGATTCACAAATTTCCCAAGTATGATTCAAAAATTTCCGAAATATAGATTCACAAATTTCCCAAGTATAGATTCCCAAATTTTCCCAAATATAGATTCACAAATTTCCCAAGTATAGATTCACAAATTTCCCAAGAATAGATTCACAAATTTCTCAAGTATAGATTCACAAATTTCCCAAGTATAGACTAACATATTTCCCAAGTATAGATTCACAAACTTCCCAAGTATGATTCACAAATTTCCCAAGTATAGATTCACAAATTTCCCAAGTATAGATTCACAAATATCCCAAGTATAGATTCACAAATTTCCATGTATAGATTCACAAATTTCCCATGTATAGATTCACAAATTTCCCAAGTATGATTCAAAAATTTCCCAAGTATAGATTCACAAATTTCCCAAGTATAGATTCACAAATTTTCCCAAATATAGATTCACAAATTTCCCAAGTATAGATTCACAAATTTCCCAAGAATAGATTCACAAATTTCAGAAGTATAGATTCAATAATTTCCCAAGTATGATTCACAAATTTCCCAAGTATAGATTCAAAAATTTCCCAAGTATAGATTCACAAATTTCCCAAGTATAGATTCACAAATATACCAAGTATAGATTCACAAATTTCCCATGTATAGATTCACAAATTTCCATGTATAGATTCACAAATTTCCCATGTATAGATTCACAAATTTCCCAAGTATGATTCAAAAATTTCCCAAGTATAGATTCACAAATTTCCCAAGTATAGATTCACAAATTTTCCCAAATATAGATTCACAAATTTCCCAAGTATAGATTCACAAATTTCCCAAGAATAGATTCACAAATTTCAGAAGTATAGATTCAATAATTTCCCAAGTATGATTCACAAATTTCCCAAGTATAGATTCACAAATTTCTCAAGTATAGATTCACAAATTTCCCACGGATAGATTCACAAATTTCCCATGTATAGATTCACAAATATCCCATGTATAGATTCACAAATTTCCCAAGTATAGATTCACAAATTTCCCAAGTATGATTCACAAATTTCCCAAGTATAGATTCACAAATTTCCCCAGTATAGATTCACAAATTTCCCAATTATAGATTCACAAATTTCCCAAGTATAGATTCACAAATTTCCCAAGTATAGATTCACAAATTTTCCAAATATAGATTCACAAATTTTCCATGTATAGATTCACAAATTCACCAAGTATAGATTCACAAATTTCAGAAGTATAGATTCACAAATTTCCCAAGTATGATTCACAAATTTCCCAAGTATAGATTCACAAATTTCTCAAGTATAGATTCACAAATTTCCCACGTATAGATTCACAAATTTCCCATGTATAGATTCACAAATTTCCCAAGTATAGATTCACAAATTTCCCAAGTATAGATTCACAAATATCCCAAGTATAGATTCACAAATTTCCCATGTATAGATTCACAAATTTCCCATGCATAGATTCACAAATTTCCCAAGTATAGATTCACAAATTTCCCAAGTATGATTCAAAAATTTCCGAAATATAGATTCACAAATTTCCCAAGTATAGATTCCCAAATTTTCCCAAATATAGATTCACAAATTTCCCAAGTATAGATTCACAAATTTCCCAAGAATAGATTCACAAATTTCTCAAGTATAGATTCACAAATTTCCCAAGTATAGACTAACATATTTCCCAAGTATAGATTCACAAACTTCCCAAGTATGATTCACAAATTTCCCAAGTATAGATTCACAAATTTCCCAAGTATAGATTCACAAATATCCCAAGTATAGATTCACAAATTTCCATGTATAGATTCACAAATTTCCCATGTATAGATTCACAAATTTCCCAAGTATGATTCAAAAATTTCCCAAGTATAGATTCACAAATTTCCCAAGTATAGATTCACAAATTTTCCCAAATATAGATTCACAAATTTCCCAAGTATAGATTCACAAATTTCCCAAGAATAGATTCACAAATTTCAGAAGTATAGATTCAATAATTTCCCAAGTATGATTCACAAATTTCCCAAGTATAGATTCACAAATTTCTCAAGTATAGATTCACAAATTTCCCACGTATAGATTCACAAATTTCCCATGTATAGATTCACAAATATCCCATGTATAGATTCACAAATTTCCCAAGTATAGATTCACAAATTTCCCAAGTATGATTCACAAATTTCCCAAGTATAGATTCACAAATTTCCCCAGTATAGATTCACAAATTTCCCAATTATAGATTCACAAATTTCCCAAGTATAGATTCACAAATTTCCCAAGTATGATTCACAAATTTCCCAAGTATAGATTCACAAATTTCCCCAGTATAGATTCACAAATTTCCCAATTATAGATTCACAAATTTCCCAAGTATAGATTCACAAATTTCCCAAGTATAGATTCACAAATTTTCCAAATATAGATTCACAAATTTTCCATGTATAGATTCACAAATTCACCAAGTATAGATTCACAAATTTCAGAAGTATAGATTCACAAATTTCCCAAGTATGATTCACAAATTTCCCAAGTATAGATTCACAAATTTCTCAAGTATAGATTCACAAATTTCCCACGTATAGATTCACAAATTTCCCATATATAGATTCACAAATTTCCCAAGTATAGATTCACAAATTTCCTAAGTATAGATTCACAAATATCCCAAGTATAGATTCACAAATTTCCCATGTATAGATTCACAAATTTCCCATGCATAGATTCACAAATTTCCCAAGTATAGATTCACAAATTTCCCAAGTATGATTCAAAAATTTCCGAAATATAGATTCACAAATTTCCCAAGTATAGATTCCCAAATTTTCCCAAATATAGATTCACAAATTTCCCAAGTATAGATTCACAAATTTCCCAAGAATAGATTCACAAATTTCTCAAGTATAGATTCACAAATTTCCCAAGTATAGACTAACATATTTCCCAAGTATAGATTCACAAACTTCCCAAGTATGATTCACAAATTTCCCAAGTATAGATTCACAAATTTCCCAAGTATAGATTCACAAATATCCCAAGTATAGATTCACAAATTTCCATGTATAGATTCACAAATTTCCCATGTATAGATTCACAAATTTCCCAAGTATGATTCAAAAATTTCCCAAGTATAGATTCACAAATTTCCCAAGTATAGATTCACAAATTTTCCCAAATATAGATTCACAAATTTCCCAAGTATAGATTCACAAATTTCCCAAGAATAGATTCACAAATTTCAGAAGTATAGATTCAATAATTTCCCAAGTATGATTCACAAATTTCCCAAGTATAGATTCACAAATTTCTCAAGTATAGATTCACAAATTTCCCACGTATAGATTCACAAATTTCCCATGTATAGATTCACAAATATCCCATGTATAGATTCACAAATTTCCCAAGTATAGATTCACAAATTTCCCAAGTATGATTCACAAATTTCCCAAGTATAGATTCATAAATTTCCCCAGTATAGATTCACAAATTTCCCCAGTATAGATTCACAAATTTCCCAATTATAGATTCACAAATTTCCAGAGTATAGATTCACAAATTTCCCAAGTTTAGATTCACAAATTTCCCAAGTATAGATTCACAAATATCCCAAGTATAGATTCACAAATTTTCCATTTATAGATTCACAACTTTCCCAAGTATAGATTCACAAATTTTCCAAATATAGATTCACAAATTTTCCAAATATAGATTCACAAATTTCCCAAGTATAGATTGACAAATTTCCCAAGTATAAATCCACAAATTTCTCAAGTATAGATTCACAAATTTCCCAAGTATAGATTCACAAATTTTCCAAATATAGATTCACAAATTTCCCAAGTATAGATTCACAAATTTTCCAAATATAGATTCACAAATTTCCCAAGTATAGATTCACAAATTTCCCAATTATAGATTCACAAATTTCCAGAGTATAGATTCACAAATTTCCCAAGTTTAGATTCACAAATTTCCCAAGTATAGATTCACAAATATCCCAAGTATAGATTCACAAATTTTACATGTATAGATTCACAAATTTCCCATGTATAGATTCACAAATTTCCCAAGTATAGATTCACAAATTTCCCATGTATAGATTCACATATTTGCCAAGTATAGATTCACAAATTTCCCAAGCATAGATTCACAAATTTTCCAAATATAGATTCACAAATTTTCCATTTATAGATTCACAACTTTCCCAAGTATAGATTCACAAATTTTCCAAATATAGATTCACAAATTTCCCAAATATAGATTCACAAATTTCCCAAGTATAGATTGACAAATTTCCCAAGTATAAATCCACAAATTTCTCAAGTATAGATTCACAAATTTCCCAAGTATAGATTCACAAATTTTCCAAATATAGATTCACAAATTTCCCAAGTATAGATTCACAAATTTCCCAAGTATAGATTCACAAATTTCCCAAGTATAGATTCACAAATATCCCAAGTATAGATTCACAAATTTCCCATGTATAGATTCACAAATTTTCCCAAGTATAGATTCACAAATTTCCCAAGTATAGATTCACAAATTTCCCAAGTATAGATTCACAAATTTCTCAAGTATAGATTCACAAATTTCCCAAGTATAGACTAACATATTTCCCAAGTATAAATTCACAAATTTCCCAATTATAGATTCGCAAATTTCCCAAGTATAGATTCACAAATTTTCCAAATATAGATTCACAAATTTTCCATGTATAGATTCACAAATTTCCCAAGTATAGATTCACAAATTTCTCAAGTATAGATTCACAAATTTCCCACGTATAGATTCACAAATTTCCCATGTATAGATTCACAAATTTCCCATGTATAGATTCACAAATTTCCCAAGTATGATTCACAAATTTCCCAAGTATAAATTCACAAATTTCCCAAGTATAGATTCACAAATTTCCCAATTATAGATTCACAAATTTCCAGAGTATAGATTCACAAATTTCCCAAGTATAGATTCACAAATTTCCCAAGTATAGATTCACAAATATCCCAAGTATAGATTCACAAATTTCCCATGTATAGATTCACAAATTTCCCATGTATAGATTCACAAATTTCCCATGTATAGATTCACAAATTTCCCAAGTATGATTCAAAAATTTCCCAAGTATAGATTCACAAATTTCCCAAGTATAGATTCACAAATTTTCCCAAATATAGATTCACAAATTTTCCATGTATAGATTCACAAATTCACCAAGTATAGATTCACAAATTTCAGAAGTATAGATTCACAAATTTCCCAAGTATGATTCACAAATTTCCCAAGTATAGATTCACAAATTTCTCAAGTATAGATTCACAAATTTCCCAAGTATAGATTCACAAATTTCCCAATTATAGATTCACAAATTTCCCAAGTATAGATTAAAAAATTTTCCAAATATAGATTCACAAATTTTCCATGTATAGATTCACAAATTTCCCAAGTATGATTCACAAATTTCCCAAGTATAGATTCATAAATTTCCCCAGTATAGATTCACAAATTTCCCCAGTATAGATTCACAAATTTCCCCAGTATAGATTCACAAATTTCCCAATTATAGATTCACAAATTTCCAGAGTATAGATTCACAAATTTCCCAAGTTTAGATTCACAAATTTCCCAAGTATAGATTCACAAATATCCCAAGTATAGATTCACAAATTTTCCATTTATAGATTCACAACTTTCCCAAGTATAGATTCACAAATTTTCCAAATATAGATTCACAAATTTTCCAAATATAGATTCACAAATTTCCCAAGTATAGATTGACAAATTTCCCAAGTATAAATCCACAAATTTCTCAAGTATAGATTCACAAATTTCCCAAGTATAGATTCACAAATTTTCCAAATATAGATTCACAAATTTCCCAAGTATAGATTCACAAATTTTCCAAATATAGATTCACAAATTTCCCAAGTATAGATTCACAAATTTCCCAATTATAGATTCACAAATTTCCAGAGTATAGATTCACAAATTTCCCAAGTTTAGATTCACAAATTTCCCAAGTATAGATTCACAAATATCCCAAGTATAGATTCACAAATTTTACATGTATAGATTCACAAATTTCCCATGTATAGATTCACAAATTTCCCAAGTATAGATTCACAAATTTCCCATGTATAGATTCACATATTTGCCAAGTATAGATTCACAAATTTCCCAAGCATAGATTCACAAATTTTCCAAATATAGATTCACAAATTTTCCATTTATAGATTCACAACTTTCCCAAGTATAGATTCACAAATTTTCCAAATATAGATTCACAAATTTCCCAAATATAGATTCACAAATTTCCCAAGTATAGATTGACAAATTTCCCAAGTATAAATCCACAAATTTCTCAAGTATAGATTCACAACTTTCCCAAGTATAGATTCACAAATTTTCCAAATATAGATTCACAAATTTCCCAAGTATAGATTCACAAATTTCCCAAGTATAGATTCACAAATTTCCCAAGTATAGATTCACAAATATCCCAAGTATAGATTCACAAATTTCCCATGTATAGATTCACAAATTTTCCCAAGTATAGATTCACAAATTTCCCAAGTATAGATTCACAAATTTCCCAAGTATTGATTCAAAAATTTCTCAAGTATAGATTCACAAATTTCCCAAGTATAGACTAACATATTTCCCAAGTATAAATTCACTAATTTCCCAATTATAGATTCACAAATTTCCCAAGTATAGATTCACAAATTTTCCAAATATAGATTCACAAATTTTCCATGTATAGATTCACAAATTTCCCAAGTATAGATTCACAAATTTCTCAAGTATAGATTCACAAATTTCCCACGTATAGATTCACAAATTTCCCATGTATAGATTCACAAATTTCCCATGTATAGATTCACAAATTTCCCAAGTATGATTCACAAATTTCCCAAGTATAAATTCACAAATTTCCCCAGTATAGATTCACAAATTTCCCAATTATAGATTCACAAATTTCCAGAGTATAGATTCACAAATTTCCCAAGTATAGATTCACAAATTTCCCAAGTATAGATTCACAAATATCCCAAGTATAGATTCACAAATTTCCCATGTATAGATTCACAAATTTCCATGTATAGATTCACAAATTTCCCATGTATAGATTCACAAATTTCCCAAGTATGATTCAAAAATTTCCCAAGTATAGATTCACAAATTTCCCAAGTATAGATTCACAAATTTTCCCAAATATAGATTCACAAATTTCCCAAGTATAGATTCACAAATTTCCCAAGAATAGATTCACAAATTTCAGAAGTATAGATTCAAAAATTTCCCAAGTATAGATTCACAAATTTCCCAAGTATAGATTCACAAATATCCCAAGTATAGATTCACAAATTTCCTATGTATAGATTCACAAATTTCCATGTATAGATTCACAAATTTCCCATGTATATATTCACAAATTTCCCAAGTATGATTCAAAAATTTCCCAAGTATAGATTCACAAATTTCCCAAGTATAGATTCACAAATTTTCCCAAATATAGATTCACAAATTTCCCAAGTATAGATTCACAAATTTCCCAAGAATAGATTCACAAATTTCAGAAGTATAGATTCAATAATTTCCCAAGTATGATTCACAAATTTCCCAAGTATAGATTCACAAATTTCTCAAGTATAGATTCACAAATTTCCCAAGTATAGATTCACAAATTTCCCATGTATAGATTCACAAATATCCCATGTATAGATTCACAAATTTCCCAAGTATAGATTCACAAATTTCCCAAGTATGATTCACAAATTTCCCAAGTATAGATTCACAAATTTCCCCAGTATAGATTCACAAATTTCCCAATTATAGATTCACAAATTTCCCAAGTATAGATTCACAAATTTCCCAAGTATAGATTCACAAATTTTCCAAATATAGATTCACAAATTTTCCATGTATAGATTCACAAATTCACCAAGTATAGATTCACAAATTTCAGAAGTATAGATTCACAAATTTCCCAAGTATGATTCACAAATTTCCCAAGTATAGATTCACAAATTTCTCAAGTATAGATTCACAAATTTCCCACGTATAGATTCACAAATTTCCCATGTATAGATTCACAAATTTCCCAAGTATAGATTCACAAATTTCCCAAGTATAGATTCACAAATTTCCCAAGTATAGATTCACAAATATCCCAAGTATAGATTCACAAATTTCCCATGTATAGATTCACAAATTTCCCATGCATAGATTCACAAATTTCCCAAGTATAGATTCACAAATTTCCCAAGTATGATTCAAAAATTTCCGAAATATAGATTCACAAATTTCCCAAGTATAGATTCCCAAATTTTCCCAAATATAGATTCACAAATTTCCCAAGTATAGATTCACAAATTTCCCAAGAATAGATTCACAAATTTCTCAAGTATAGATTCACAAATTTCCCAAGTATAGACTAACATATTTCCCAAGTATAGATTCACAAACTTCCCAAGTATGATTCACAAATTTCCCAAGTATAGATTCACAAATATCCCAAGTATAGATTCACAAATTTCCATGTATAGATTCACAAATTTCCCATGTATAGATTCACAAATTTCCCAAGTATGATTCAAAAATTTCCCAAGTATAGATTCACAAATTTCCCAAGTATAGATTCACAAATTTTCCCAAATATAGATTCACAAATTTCCCAAGTATAGATTCACAAATTTCCCAAGAATAGATTCACAAATTTCAGAAGTATAGATTCAATAATTTCCCAAGTATGATTCACAAATTTCCCAAGTATAGATTCAAAAATTTCCCAAGTATAGATTCACAAATTTCAGAAGTATAGATTCACAAATTTCCCAAGTATGATTCACAAATTTCCCAAGTATAGATTCACAAATTTCTCAAGTATAGATTCACAAATTTCCCACGTATAGATTCACAAATTTCCCATGTATAGATTCACAAATTTCCCAAGTATAGATTCACAAATTTCCCAAGTATAGATTCACAAATTTCCCAAGTATAGATTCACAAATATCCCAAGTATAGATTCACAAATTTCCCATGTATAGATTCACAAATTTCCCATGCATAGATTCACAAATTTCCCAAGTATAGATTCACAAATTTCCCAAGTATGATTCAAAAATTTCCGAAATATAGATTCACAAATTTCCCAAGTATAGATTCCCAAATTTTCCCAAATATAGATTCACAAATTTCCCAAGTATAGATTCACAAATTTCCCAAGAATAGATTCACAAATTTCTCAAGTATAGATTCACAAATTTCCCAAGTATAGACTAACATATTTCCCAAGTATAGATTCACAAACTTCCCAAGTATGATTCACAAATTTCCCAAGTATAGATTCACAAATATCCCAAGTATAGATTCACAAATTTCCATGTATAGATTCACAAATTTCCCATGTATAGATTCACAAATTTCCCAAGTATGATTCAAAAATTTCCCAAGTATAGATTCACAAATTTCCCAAGTATAGATTCACAAATTTTCCCAAATATAGATTCACAAATTTCCCAAGTATAGATTCACAAATTTCCCAAGAATAGATTCACAAATTTCAGAAGTATAGATTCAATAATTTCCCAAGTATGATTCACAAATTTCCCAAGTATAGATTCAAAAATTTCCCAAGTATAGATTCACAAATTTCCCAAGTATAGATTCACAAATATCCCAAGTATAGATTCACAAATTTCCCATGTATAGATTCACAAATTTCCATGTATAGATTCACAAATTTCCCATGTATAGATTCACAAATTTCCCAAGTATGATTCAAAAATTTCCCAAGTATAGATTCACAAATTTCCCAAGTATAGATTCACAAATTTTCCCAAATATAGATTCACAAATTTCCCAAGTATAGATTCACAAATTTCCCAAGAATAGATTCACAAATTTCAGAAGTATAGATTCAATAATTTCCCAAGTATGATTCACAAATTTCCCAAGTATAGATTCACAAATTTCTCAAGTATAGATTCACAAATTTCCCACGTATAGATTCACAAATTTCCCATGTATAGATTCACAAATATCCCATGTATAGATTCACAAATTTCCCAAGTATAGATTCACAAATTTCCCAAGTATGATTCACAAATTTCCCAAGTATAGATTCACAAATTTCCCCAGTATAGATTCACAAATTTCCCAATTATAGATTCACAAATTTTCCAAGTATAGATTCACAAATTTCCCAAGTATAGATTCACAAATTTTACAAATATAGATTCACAAATTTTCCATGTATAGATTCACAAATTCACCAAGTATAGATTCACAAATTTCAGAAGTATAGATTCACAAATTTCCCAAGTATGATTCACAAATTTCCCAAGTATAGATTCACAAATTTCTCAAGTATAGATTCACAAATTTCCCACGTATAGATTCACAAATTTCCCATGTATAGATTCACAAATTTCCCAAGTATAGATTCACAAATTTCCCAAGTATAGATTCACAAATATCCCAAGTATAGATTCACAAATTTCCCATGTATAGATTCACAAATTTCCCATGCATAGATTCACAAATTTCCCAAGTATAGATTCACAAATTTCCCAAGTATGATTCAAAAATTTCCGAAATATAGATTCACAAATTTCCCAAGTATAGATTCCCAAATTTTCCCAAATATAGATTCACAAATTTCCCAAGTATAGATTCACAAATTTCCCAAGAATAGATTCACAAATTTCTCAAGTATAGATTCACAAATTTCCCAAGTATAGACTAACATATTTCCCAAGTATAGATTCACAAACTTCCCAAGTATGATTCACAAATTTCCCAAGTATAGATTCACAAATTTCCCAAGTATAGATTCACAAATATCCCAAGTATAGATTCACAAATTTCCATGTATAGATTCACAAATTTCCCATGTATAGATTCACAAATTTCCCAAGTATGATTCAAAAATTTCCCAAGTATAGATTCACAAATTTCCCAAGTATAGATTCACAAATTTTCCCAAATATAGATTCACAAATTTCCCAAGTATAGATTCACAAATTTCCCAAGAATAGATTCACAAATTTCAGAAGTATAGATTCAAAAATTTCCCAAGTATAGATTCACAAATTTCCCAAGTATAGATTCACAAATATCCCAAGTATAGATTCACAAATTTCCTATGTATAGATTCACAAATTTCCATGTATAGATTCACAAATTTCCCATGTATATATTCACAAATTTCCCAAGTATGATTCACAAATTTTCCCAAATATAGATTCACAAATTTCCCAAGTATAGATTCACAAATTTCCCAAGAATAGATTCACAAATTTCAGAAGTATAGATTCAATAATTTCCCAAGTATGATTCACAAATTTCCCAAGTATAGATTCACAAATTTCTCAAGTATAGATTCACAAATTTCCCACGTATAGATTCACAAATTTCCCATGTATAGATTCACAAATATCCCATGTATAGATTCACAAATTTCCCAAGTATAGATTCACAAATTTCCCAAGTATGATTCACAAATTTCCCAAGTATAGATTCACAAATTTCCCCAGTATAGATTCACAAATTTCCCAATTATAGATTCACAAATTTCCCAAGTATAGATTCACAAATTTCCCAAGTATAGATTCACAAATTTTCCAAATATAGATTCACAAATTTTCCATGTATAGATTCACAAATTCACCAAGTATAGATTCACAAATTTCAGAAGTATAGATTCACAAATTTCCCAAGTATGATTCACAAATTTCCCAAGTATAGATTCACAAATTTCTCAAGTATAGATTCACAAATTTCCCACGTATAGATTCACAAATTTCCCATGTATAGATTCACAAATTTCCCAAGTATAGATTCACAAATTTCCCAAGTATAGATTCACAAATTTCCCAAGTATAGATTCACAAATATCCCAAGTATAGATTCACAAATTTCCCATGTATAGATTCACAAATTTCCCATGCATAGATTCACAAATTTCCCAAGTATAGATTCACAAATTTCCCAAGTATGATTCAAAAATTTCCGAAATATAGATTCACAAATTTCCCAAGTATAGATTCCCAAATTTTCCCAAATATAGATTCACAAATTTCCCAAGTATAGATTCACAAATTTCCCAAGAATAGATTCACAAATTTCTCAAGTATAGATTCACAAATTTCCCAAGTATAGACTAACATATTTCCCAAGTATAGATTCACAAACTTCCCAAGTATGATTCACAAATTTCCCAAGTATAGATTCACAAATATCCCAAGTATAGATTCACAAATTTCCATGTATAGATTCACAAATTTCCCATGTATAGATTCACAAATTTCCCAAGTATGATTCAAAAATTTCCCAAGTATAGATTCACAAATTTCCCAAGTATAGATTCACAAATTTTCCCAAATATAGATTCACAAATTTCCCAAGTATAGATTCACAAATTTCCCAAGAATAGATTCACAAATTTCAGAAGTATAGATTCAATAATTTCCCAAGTATGATTCACAAATTTCCCAAGTATAGATTCAAAAATTTCCCAAGTATAGATTCACAAATTTCCCAAGTATAGATTCACAAATATCCCAAGTATAGATTCACAAATTTCCCATGTATAGATTCACAAATTTCCATGTATAGATTCACAAATTTCCCATGTATAGATTCACAAATTTCCCAAGTATGATTCAAAAATTTCCCAAGTATAGATTCACAAATTTCCCAAGTATAGATTCACAAATTTTCCCAAATATAGATTCACAAATTTCCCAAGTATAGATTCACAAATTTCCCAAGAATAGATTCACAAATTTCAGAAGTATAGATTCAATAATTTCCCAAGTATGATTCACAAATTTCCCAAGTATAGATTCACAAATTTCTCAAGTATAGATTCACAAATTTCCCACGTATAGATTCACAAATTTCCCATGTATAGATTCACAAATATCCCATGTATAGATTCACAAATTTCCCAAGTATAGATTCACAAATTTCCCAAGTATGATTCACAAATTTCCCAAGTATAGATTCACAAATTTCCCCAGTATAGATTCACAAATTTCCCAATTATAGATTCACAAATTTTCCAAGTATAGATTCACAAATTTCCCAAGTATAGATTCACAAATTTTACAAATATAGATTCACAAATTTTCCATGTATAGATTCACAAATTCACCAAGTATAGATTCACAAATTTCAGAAGTATAGATTCACAAATTTCCCAAGTATGATTCACAAATTTCCCAAGTATAGATTCACAAATTTCTCAAGTATAGATTCACAAATTTCCCACGTATAGATTCACAAATTTCCCATGTATAGATTCACAAATTTCCCAAGTATAGATTCACAAATTTCCCAAGTATAGATTCACAAATATCCCAAGTATAGATTCACAAATTTCCCATGTATAGATTCACAAATTTCCCATGCATAGATTCACAAATTTCCCAAGTATAGATTCACAAATTTCCCAAGTATGATTCAAAAATTTCCGAAATATAGATTCACAAATTTCTCAAGTATAGATTCACAAATTTCCCAAGTATAGACTAACATATTTCCCAAGTATAGATTCACAAACTTCCCAAGTATGATTCACAAATTTCCCAAGTATAGATTCACAAATTTCCCAAGTATAGATTCACAAATATCCCAAGTATAGATTCACAAATTTCCATGTATAGATTCACAAATTTCCCATGTATAGATTCACAAATTTCCCAAGTATGATTCAAAAATTTCCCAAGTATAGATTCACAAATTTCCCAAGTATAGATTCACAAATTTTCCCAAATATAGATTCACAAATTTCCCAAGTATAGATTCACAAATTTCCCAAGAATAGATTCACAAATTTCAGAAGTATAGATTCAATAATTTCCCAAGTATGATTTACAAATTTCCCAAGTATAGATTCACAAATTTCTCAAGTATAGATTCACAAATTTCCCACGTATAGATTCACAAATTTCCCATGTATAGATTCACAAATATCCCATGTATAGATTCACAAATTTCCCAAGTATAGATTCACAAATTTCCCAAGTATGATTCACAAATTTCCCAAGTATAGATTCACAAATTTCCCCAGTATAGATTCACAAATTTCCCAATTATAGATTCACAAATTTCCCAAGTATAGATTCACAAATTTCCCAAGTATAGATTCACAAATTTTCCAAATATAGATTCACAAATTTTCCATGTATAGATTCACAAATTCACCAAGTATAGATTCACAAATTTCAGAAGTATAGATTCACAAATTTCCCAAGTATGATTCACAAATTTCCCAAGTATAGATTCACAAATTTCTCAAGTATAGATTCACAAATTTCCCACGTATAGATTCACAAATTTCCCATGTATAGATTCACAAATTTCCCAAGTATAGATTCACAAATTTCCCAAGTATAGATTCACAAATTTCCCAAGTATAGATTCACAAATATCCCAAGTATAGATTCACAAATTTCCCATGTATAGATTCACAAATTTCCCATGCATAGATTCAAAAATTTCCCAAGTATAGATTCACAAATTTCCCAAGTATGATTCAAAAATTTCCGAAATATAGATTCACAAATTTCCCAAGTATAGATTCCCAAATTTTCCCAAATATAGATTCACAAATTTCCCAAGTATAGATTCACAAATTTCCCAAGAATAGATTCACAAATTTCTCAAGTATAGATTCACAAATTTCCCAAGTATAGACTAACATATTTCCCAAGTATAGATTCACAAACTTCCCAAGTATGATTCACAAATTTCCCAAGTATAGATTCACAAATTTCCCAAGTATAGATTCACAAATATCCCAAGTATAGATTCACAAATTTCCCATGTATAGATTCACAAATTTTCCCAAGTATAGATTCACAAATTTCCCAAGTATAGATTCACAAATTTCCCAAGTATAGATTCACAAATTTCTCAAGTATAGATTCACAAATATCCCAAGTATAGATTCACAAATTTCCCATGTATAGATTCACAAATTTTCCCAAGTATAGATTCACAAATTTCCCAAGTATAGATTCACAAATTTCCCAAGTATAGATTCACAAATTTCTCAAGTATAGATTCACAAATTTCCCAAGTATAGACTAACATATTTCCCAAGTATAAATTCACAAATTTCCCAATTATAGATTCACAAATTTCCCAAGTATAGATTCACAAATTTTCCAAGTATAGATTCACAAATTTCTCAAGTATAGATTCACAAATTTCCCACGTATAGATTCACAAATTTCCCATGTATAGATTCACAAATTTCCCAAGTATAGATTCACAAATTTCAGAAGTATAGATTCACAAATTTCCCAAGTATGATTCACAAATTTCCCAAGTATAGATTCACAAATTTCTCAAGTATAGATTCACAAATTTCCCACGTATAGATTCACAAATTTCCCATGTATAGATTCACAAATTTCCCATGTATAGATTCACAAATTTCCCAAGTATGATTCACAAATTTCCCAAGTATAAATTCACAAATTTCCCCAGTATAGATTCACAAATTTCCCAATTATAGATTCACAAATTTCCAGAGTATAGATTCACAAATTTACAAAGTATAGATTCACAAATTTCCCAAGTATAGATTCACAAATTTCCCAAGTATAGATTCACAAATATCCCAAGTATAGATTCACAAATTTCCCATGTATAGATTCACAAATTTCCCATGTATAGATTCACAAATTTCCCATGTATAGATTCACAAATTTCCCAAGTATGATTCAAAAATTTCCCAAGTATAGATTCACAAATTTCCCAAGTATAGATTCACAAATTTTCCCAAATATAGATTCACAAATTTTCCATGTATAGATTCACAAATTCACCAAGTATAGATTCACAAATTTCAGAAGTATAGATTCACAAATTTCCCAAGTATGATTCACAAATTTCCCAAGTATAGATTCACAAATTTCTCAAGTATAGATTCACAAATTTCCCACGTATAGATTCACAAATTTCCCATGTATAGATTCACAAATTTCCCAAGTATAGATTCACAAATTTCCCAAGTATAGATTCACAAATTTCCCAAGTATAGATTCACAAATATCCCAAGTATAGATTCACAAATTTCCCATGTATAGATTCACAAATTTCCCATGCATAGATTCACAAATTTCCCAAGTATAGATTCACAAATTTCCCAAGTATGATTCAAAAATTTCCGAAATATAGATTCACAAATTTCCCAAGTATAGATTCCCAAATTTTCACAAATATAGATTCACAAATTTCCCAAGTATAGATTCAAAAATTTCACAAGAATAGATTCACAAATTTCTCAAGTATAGATTCACAAATTTCCCAAGTATAGACTAACATATTTCCCAAGTATAGATTCACAAACTTCCCAAGTATGATTCACAAATTTCCCAAGTATAGATTCACAAATTTCCCAAGTATAGATTCACAAATATCCCAAGTATAGATTCACAAATTTCCCATGTATAGATTCACAAATTTTCCCAAGTATAGATTCACAAATTTCCCAAGTATAGATTCACAAATTTCCCAAGTATAGATTCACAAATTTCTCAAGTATAGATTCACAAATATCCCAAGTATAGATTCACAAATTTCCCATGTATAGATTCACAAATTTTCCCAAGTATAGATTCACAAATTTCCCAAGTATAGATTCACAAATTTCCCAAGTATAGATTCACAAATTTCTCAAGTATAGATTCACAAATTTCCAAGGTATAGACTAACATATTTCCCAAGTATAAATTCACAAATTTCCCAATTATAGATTCACAAATTTCCCAAGTATAGATTCACAAATTTCCCAAGTATGATTCACAAATTTCCCAAGTATAGATTCACAAATTTCTCAAGTATAGATTCACAAATTTCCCACGTATAGATTCACAAATTTCCCATGTATAGATTCACAAATTTCCCAAGTATAGATTCACAAATTTCAGAAGTATAGATTCACAAATTTCCCAAGTATGATTCACAAATTTCCCAAGTATAGATTCACAAATTTCTCAAGTATAGATTCACAAATTTCTCAAGTATAGATTCACAAATTTCCCACGTATAGATTCACAAATTTCCCATGTATAGATTCACAAATTCACAAAGTATAGATTCACAAATTTCAGAAGTATAGATTCACAAATTTCCCAAGTATAGATTCACAAATTTCCCATGTATAGATTCACAAATTTTCCCAAGTATAGATTCACAAATTTCCCAAGTATAGATTCACAAATTTCCCAAGTATAGATTCACAAATTTCTCAAGTATAGATTCACAAATATCCCAAGTATAGATTCACAAATTTCCCATGTATAGGTTCACAAATTTTCCCAAGTATAGATTCACAAATTTCCCAAGTATAGATTCACAAATTTCCCAAGTATAGATTCACAAATTTCTCAAGTATAGATTCACAAATTTCCCAAGTATAGACTAACATATTTCCCAAGTATAAATTCACAAATTTCCCAATTATAGATTCACAAATTTCCCAAGTATAGATTCACAAATTTCCCAAGTATGATTCACAAATTTCCCAAGTATAGATTCACAAATTTCTCAAGTATAGATTCACAAATTTCCCAAGTATAGATTCACAAATTTCAGAAGTATAGATTCACAAATTTCCCAAGTATGATTCACAAATTTCCCAAGTATAGATTCACAAATTTCTCAAGTATAGATTCACAAATTTCCCACGTATAGATTCACAAATTTCCCATGTATAGATTCACAAATTTCCCAAGTATAGATTCACAAATTTCCCAAGTATAGATTCACAAATTTCTCAAGTATAGATTCACAAATTTCCCAAGTATAGACTAACATATTTCCCAAGTATAAATTCACAAATTTCCCAATTATAGATTCACAAATTTCCCAAGTATAGATTCACAAATTTCCCAAGTATGATTCACAAATTTCCCAAGTATAGATTCACAAATTTCTCAAGTATAGATTCACAAATTTCCCAAGTATAGATTCACAAATTTCAGAAGTATAGATTCACAAATTTCCCAAGTATGATTCACAAATTTCCCAAGTATAGATTCACAAATTTCTCAAGTATAGATTCACAAATTTCCCACGTATAGATTCACAAATTTCCCATGTATAGATTCACAAATTTCCCATGTATAGATTCACAAATTTCCCAAGTATGATTCACAAATTTCCCAAGTATAAATTCACAAATTTCCCCAGTATAGATTCACAAATTTCCCAATTATAGATTCACAAATTTCCAGAGTATAGATTCACAAATTTCCCAAGTATAGATTCACAAATTTCCCAAGTATAGATTCACAAATATCCCAAGTATAGATTCACAAATTTCCCATGTATAGATTCACAAATTTCCCATGTATAGATTCACAAATTTCCCATGTATAGATTCACAAATTTCCCAAGTATGATTCAAAAATTTCCCAAGTATGATTCAAAAATTTCCCAAGTATAGATTCACAAATTTCCCAAGTATAGATTCACAAATTTTCCCAAATATAGATTCACAAATTTTCCATGTATAGATTCACAAATTCACCAAGTATAGATTCACAAATTTCAGAAGTATAGATTCACAAATTTCCCAAGTATGATTCACAAATTTCCCAAGTATAGATTCACAAATTTCTCAAGTATAGATTCACAAATTTCCCACGTATAGATTCACAAATTTCCCATGTATAGATTCACAAATTTCCCAAGTATAGATTCACAAATTTCCCAAGTATAGATTCACAAATTTCCCAAGTATAGATTCACAAATATCCCAAGTATAGATTCACAAATTTCCCATGTATAGATTCACAAATTTCCCATGCATAGATTCACAAATTTCCCAAGTATAGATTCACAAATTTCCCAAGTATGATTCAAAAATTTCCGAAATATAGATTCACAAATTTCCCAAGTATAGATTCCCAAATTTTCACAAATATAGATTCACAAATTTCCCAAGTATAGATTCAAAAATTTCCCAAGAATAGATTCACAAATTTCTCAAGTATAGATTCACAAATTTCCCAAGTATAGACTAACATATTTCCCAAGTATAGATTCACAAACTTCCCAAGTATGATTCACAAATTTCCCAAGTATAGATTCACAAATTTCCCAAGTATAGATTCACAAATATCCCAAGTATAGATTCACAAATTTCCCATGTATAGATTCACAAATTTTCCCAAGTATAGATTCACAAATTTCCCAAGTATAGATTCACAAATTTCCCAAGTATAGATTCACAAATTTCTCAAGTATAGATTCACAAATATCCCAAGTATAGATTCACAAATTTCCCATGTATAGATTCACAAATTTCCCATGCATAGATTCACAAATTTCCCAAGTATAGATTAACAAATTTTCCCAAATATAGATTCACAAATTTCCCAAGTATAGATTCACAAATTTCCCAAGAATAGATTCACAAATTTCAGAAGTATAGATTCAATAATTTCCCAAGTATGATTCACAAATTTCCCAAGTATAGATTCACAAATTTCTCAAGTATAGATTCACAAATTTCCCACGTATAGATTCACAAATTTCCCATGTATAGATTCACAAATTTCCCAAGTATAGATTCACAAATTTCTCAAGTATAGATTCACAAATTTCCCACGTATAGATTCACAAATTTCCCATGTATAGATTCACAAATTTCCCAAGTATAGATTCACAAATTTCCCAAGTATAGATTCACAAATTTCCCAAGTATAGATTCACAAATATCCCAAGTATAGATTCACAAATTTCCCATGTATAGATTCACAAATTTCCCATGCATAGATTCACAAATTTCCCAAGTATAGATTCACAAATTTCCCAAGTATGATTCAAAAATTTCCGAAATATAGATTCACAAATTTCCCAAGTATAGATTCCCAAATTTTCACAAATATAGATTCACAAATTTCCCAAGTATAGATTCAAAAATTTCCCAAGAATAGATTCACAAATTTCTCAAGTATAGATTCACAAATTTCCCAAGTATAGACTAACATATTTCCCAAGTATAGATTCACAAACTTCCCAAGTATGATTCACAAATTTCCCAAGTATAGATTCACAAATTTCCCAAGTATAGATTCACAAATATCCCAAGTATAGATTCACAAATTTCCCATGTATAGATTCACAAATTTTCCCAAGTATAGATTCACAAATTTCCCAAGTATAGATTCACAAATTTCCCAAGTATAGATTCACAAATTTCTCAAGTATAGATTCACAAATATCCCAAGTATAGATTCACAAATTTCCCATGTATAGATTCACAAATTTCCCATGCATAGATTCACAAATTTCCCAAGTATAGATTAACAAATTTTCCCAAATATAGATTCACAAATTTCCCAAGTATAGATTCACAAATTTCCCAAGAATAGATTCACAAATTTCAGAAGTATAGATTCAATAATTTCCCAAGTATGATTCACAAATTTCCCAAGTATAGATTCACAAATTTCTCAAGTATAGATTCACAAATTTCCCACGTATAGATTCACAAATTTCCCATGTATAGATTCACAAATTTCCCAAGTATAGATTCACAAATTTCAGAAGTATAGATTCACAAATTTCCCAAGTATGATTCACAAATTTCCCAAGTATAGATTCACAAATTTCTCAAGTATAGATTCACAAATTTCCCACGTATAGATTCACAAATTTCCCATGTATAGATTCACAAATTCACCAAGTATAGATTCACAAATTTCAGAAGTATAGATTCACAAATTTCCCAAGTATGATTCACAAATTTCCCAAGTATAGATTCACAAATTTCTCAAGTATAGATTCACAAATTTCCCACGTATAGATTCACAAATTTCCCATGTATAGATTCACAAATTTCCCAAGTATAGATTCACAAATTTCCCAAGTATAGATTCACAAATTTCCCAAGTATAGATTCACAAATATCCCAAGTATAGATTCACAAATTTCCCATGTATAGATTCACAAATTTCCCATGCATAGATTCACAAATTTCCCAAGTATAGATTAACAAATTTTCCCAAATATAGATTCACAAATTTCCCAAGTATAGATTCACAAATTTCCCAAGAATAGATTCACAAATTTCAGAAGTATAGATTCAATAATTTCCCAAGTATGATTCACAAATTTCCCAAGTATAGATTCACAAATTTCACAAGTATAGATTCACAAATTTCCCACGTATAGATTCACAAATTTTCCATGTATAGATTCACAAATATCCCAAGTATAGATTCACAAATTTCCCATGTATAGATTCACAAATTTCCCATGCCTAGATTCACAAATTTCCCAAGTATAGATTCACAAATTTCCCAAGTATAGATTCCCAAATTTTCCCAAATATAGATTCACAAATTTTCCAAGTATAGATTCACAAATTTCCCAAGAATAGATTCACAAATTTCTCAAGTATAGATTCACAAATTTCCCAAGTATAGACTAACATATTTCCCAAGTATAGATTCACAAACTTCCCAAGTATGATTCACAAATTTCCCAAGTATAGATTCACAAATTTCCCAAGTATAGATTCACAAATATCCCAAGTATAGATTCACAAATTTCCATGTATAGATTCACAAATTTCCCATGTATAGATTCACAAATTTCCCAAGTATGATTCAAAAATTTCCCAAGTATAGATTCACAAATTTCCCAAGTATAGATTCACAAATTTTCCCAAATATAGATTCACAAATTTCCCAAGTATAGATTCACAGATTTCCCAAGAATAGATTCACAAATTTCAGAAGTATAGATTCAATAATTTCCCAAGTATGATTCACAAATTTCCCAAGTATAGATTCACAAATTTCTCAAGTATAGATTCACAAATTTCCCACGTATAGATTCACAAATTTCCCATGTATAGATTCACAAATATCCCATGTATAGATTCACAAATTTCCCAAGTATAGATTCACAAATTTCCCAAGTATGATTCACAAATTTCCCAAGTATAGATTCACAAATTTCCCCAGTATAGATTCACAAATTTCCCAATTATAGATTCACAAATTTCCCAAGTATAGATTCACAAATTTCCCAAGTATAGATTCACAAATTTTCCAAATATAGATTCACAAATTTTCCATGTATAGATTCACAAATTCACCAAGTATAGATTCACAAATTTCAGAAGTATAGATTCACAAATTTCCCAAGTATGATTCACAAATTTCCCAAGTATAGATTCACAAATTTCTCAAGTATAGATTCACAAATTTCCCACGTATAGATTCACAAATTTCCCATGTATAGATTCACAAATTTCTCAAGTATAGATTCACAAATTTCCCAAGTATAGATTCACAAATTTCCCAAGTATAGATTCACAAATATCCCAAGTATAGATTCACAAATTTCCCATGTATAGATTCACAAATTTCCCATGCATAGATTCACAAATTTCCCAAGTATAGATTCACAAATTTCCCAAGTATGATTCAAAAATTTCCGAAATATAGATTCACAAATTTCCCAAGTATAGATTCCCAAATTTTCCCAAATATAGATTCACAAATTTCCCAAGTATAGATTCACAAATTTCCCAAGAATAGATTCACAAATTTCTCAAGTATAGATTCACAAATTTCCCAAGTATAGACTAACATATTTCCCAAGTATAGATTCACAAACTTCCCAAGTATGATTCACAAATTTCCCAAGTATAGATTCACAAATATCCCAAGTATAGATTCACAAATTTCCCATGTATAGATTCACAAATTTTCCCAAGTATAGATTCACAAATTTCCCAAGTATAGATTCACAAATTTCCCAAGTATAGATTCACAAATTTCTCAAGTATAGATTCACAAATATCCCAAGTATAGATTCACAAATTTCCCATGTATAGATTCACAAATTTTCCCAAGTATAGATTCACAAATTTCCCAAGTATAGATTCACAAATTTCCCAAGTATAGATTCACAAATTTCTCAAGTATAGATTCACAAATTTCCCAAGTATAGACTAACATATTTCCCAAGTATAAATTCACAAATTTCCCAATTATAGATTCACAAATTTCCCAAGTATAGATTCACAAATTTCCCAAGTATGATTCACAAATTTCCCATGCATAGATTCACAAATTTCCCAAGTATAGATTCACAAATTTCCCAAGTATGATTCAAAAATTTCCGAAATATAGATTCACAAATTTCCCAAGTATAGATTCCCAAATTTTCCCAAATATAGATTCACAAATTTCCCAAGTATAGATTCACAAATTTCCCAAGAATAGATTCACAAATTTCTCAAGTATAGATTCACAAATTTCCCAAGTATAGACTAACATATTTCCCAAGTATAGATTCACAAACTTCCCAAGTATGATTCACAAATTTCCCAAGTATAGATTCACAAATATCCCAAGTATAGATTCACAAATTTCCCATGTATAGATTCACAAATTTTCCCAAGTATAGATTCACAAATTTCCCAAGTATAGATTCACAAATTTCCCAAGTATAGATTCACAAATTTCTCAAGTATAGATTCACAAATATCCCAAGTATAGATTCACAAATTTCCCATGTATAGATTCACAAATTTTCCCAAGTATAGATTCACAAATTTCCCAAGTATAGATTCACAAATTTCCCAAGTATAGATTCACAAATTTCTCAAGTATAGATTCACAAATTTCCCAAGTATAGATTCACAAATTTCTCAAGTATAGATTCACAAATTTCCCAAGTATAGACTAACATATTTCCCAAGTATAAATTCACAAATTTCCCAATTATAGATTCACAAATTTCCCAAGTATAGATTCACAAATTTCCCAAGTATGATTCACAAATTTCCCATGCATAGATTCACAAATTTCCCAAGTATAGATTCACAAATTTCCCAAGTATGATTCAAAAATTTCCGAAATATAGATTCACAAATTTCCCAAGTATAGATTCCCAAATTTTCCCAAATATAGATTCACAAATTTCCCAAGTATAGATTCACAAATTTCCCAAGAATAGATTCACAAATTTCTCAAGTATAGATTCACAAATTTCCCAAGTATAGACTAACATATTTCCCAAGTATAGATTCACAAACTTCCCAAGTATGATTCACAAATTTCCCAAGTATAGATTCACAAATATCCCAAGTATAGATTCACAAATTTCCCATGTATAGATTCACAAATTTTCCCAAGTATAGATTCACAAATTTCCCAAGTATAGATTCACAAATTTCCCAAGTATAGATTCACAAATTTCTCAAGTATAGATTCACAAATATCCCAAGTATAGATTCACAAATTTCCCATGTATAGATTCACAAATTTTCCCAAGTATAGATTCACAAATTTCCCAAGTATAGATTCACAAATTTCCCAAGTATAGATTCACAAATTTCTCAAGTATAGATTCACAAATTTCCCAAGTATAGACTAACATATTTCCCAAGTATAAATTCACAAATTTCCCAATTATAGATTCACAAATTTCCCAAGTATAGATTCACAAATTTCCCAAGTATGATTCACAAATTTCCCAAGTATAGATTCACAAATTTCTCAAGTATAGATTCACAAATTTCCCACGTATAGATTCACAAATTTCCCATGTATAGATTCACAAATTTCCCAAGTATAGATTCACAAATTTCAGAAGTATAGATTCACAAATTTCCCAAGTATGATTCACAAATTTCCCAAGTATAGATTCACAAATTTCTCAAGTATAGATTCACAAATTTCCCACGTATAGATTCACAAATTTCCCATGTATAGATTCACAAATTTCCCATGTATAGATTCACAAATTTCCCAAGTATGATTCACAAATTTCCCAAGTATAAATTCACAAATTTCCCCAGTATAGATTCACAAATTTCCCAATTATAGATTCACAAATTTCCAGAGTATAGATTCACAAATTTCCCAAGTATAGATTCACAAATTTCCCAAGTATAGATTCACAAATATCCCAAGTATAGATTCACAAATTTCCCATGTATAGATTCACAAATTTCCCATGTATAGATTCACAAATTTCCCATGTATAGATTCACAAATTTCCCAAGTATGATTCAAAAATTTCCCAAGTATAGATTCACAAATTTCCCAAGTATAGATTCACAAATTTTCCCAAATATAGATTCACAAATTTTCCATGTATAGATTCACAAATTCACCAAGTATAGATTCACAAATTTCAGAAGTATAGATTCACAAATTTCCCAAGTATGATTCACAAATTTCCCAAGTATAGATTCACAAATTTCTCAAGTATAGATTCACAAATTTTCCACGTATAGATTCACAAATTTCCCATGTATAGATTCACAAATTTCCCAAGTATAGATTCACAAATTTCCCAAGTATAGATTCACAAATTTCCCAAGTATAGATTCACAAATATCCCAAGTATAGATTCACAAATTTCCCATGTATAGATTCACAAATTTCCCATGCATAGATTCACAAATTTCCCAAGTATAGATTCACAAATTTCCCAAGTATGATTCAAAAATTTCCGAAATATAGATTCACAAATTTCCCAAGTATAGATTCCCAAATTTTCACAAATATAGATTTACAAATTTCCCAAGTATAGATTCACAAATTTCCCAAGAATAGATTCACAAATTTCTCAAGTATAGATTCACAAATTTCCCAAGTATAGACTAACATATTTCCCAAGTATAGATTCACAAACTTCCCAAGTATGATTCACAAATTTCCCAAGTATAGATTCACAAATTTCCCAAGTATAGATTCACAAATTTCCCATGTATAGATTCATAAATTTTCCCAAGTATAGATTCACAAATTTCCCAAGTATAGATTCACAAATTTCCCAAGTATAGATTCACAAATTTCTCAAGTATAGATTCACAAATATCCCAAGTATAGATTCACAAATTTCCCATGTATAGATTCACAAATTTTCCCAAGTATAGATTCACAAATTTCCCAAGTATAGATTCACAAATTTCCCAAGTATAGATTCACAAATTTCTCAAGTATAGATTCACAAATTTCCCAAGTATAGACTAACATATTACCCAAGTATAAATTCACAAATTTCCCAATTATAGATTCACAAATTTCCCATGTATAGATTCACAAATTTTCCCAAGTATAGATTCACAAATTTCCCAAGTATGATTCACAAATTTCCCAAGTATAGATTCACAAATTTCTCAAGTATAGATTCACAAATTTCCCACGTATAGATTCACAAATTTCCCATGTATAGATTCACAAATTTCCCAAGTATAGATTCACAAATTTCAGAAGTATAGATTCACAAATTTCCCAAGTATGATTCACAAATTTCCCAAGTATAGATTCACAAATTTCTCAAGTATAGATTCACAAATTTCCCACGTATAGATTCACAAATTTCCCATGTATAGATTCACAAATTCACCAAGTATAGATTCACAAATTTCAGAAGTATAGATTCACAAATTTCCCAAGTATGATTCACAAATTTCCCAAGTATAGATTCACAAATTTCTCAAGTATAGATTCACAAATTTCCCACGTATAGATTCACAAATTTCCCATGTATAGATTCACAAATTTCCCAAGTATAGATTCACAAATTTCCCAAGTATAGATTCACAAATTTCCCAAGTATAGATTCACAAATATCCCAAGTATAGATTCACAAATTTCCCATGTATAGATTCACAAATTTCCCATGCATAGATTCACAAATTTCCCAAGTATAGATTCACAAATTTCCCAAGTATGATTCAAAAATTTCCGAAATATAGATTCACAAATTTCCCAAGTATAGATTCCCAAATTTTCCCAAATATAGATTCACAAATTTCCCAAGTATAGATTCACAAATTTCCCAAGAATAGATTCACAAATTTCTCAAGTATAGATTCACAAATTTCCCAAGTATAGACTAACATATTTCCCAAGTATAGATTCACAAACTTCCCAAGTATGATTCACAAATTTCCCAAGTATAGATTCACAAATTTCCCAAGTATAGATTCACAAATATCCCAAGTATAGATTCACAAATTTTCCCAAGTATAGATTCACAAATTTCCCAAGTATAGATTCACAAATTTCCCAAGTATAGATTCACAAATTTCTCAAGTATAGATTCACAAATATCCCAAGTATAGATTCACAAATTTCCCATGTATAGATTCACAAATTTCCCAAGTATAGATTCACAAATATCCCAAGTATAGATTCACAAATTTCCCATGTATAGATTCACAAATTTCCCATGCATAGATTCACAAATTTCCCAAGTATAGATTCACAAATTTCCCAAGTATGATTCAAAAATTTCCGAAATATAGATTCACAAATTTCCCAAGTATAGATTCCCAAATTTTCACAAATATAGATTCACAAATTTCCCAAGTATAGATTCACAAATTTCCCAAGAATAGATTCACAAATTTCTCAAGTATAGATTCACAAATTTCCCAAGTATAGACTAACATATTTCCCAAGTATAGATTCACAAACTTCCCAAGTATGATTCACAAATTTCCCAAGTATAGATTCACAAATTTCCCAAGTATAGATTCACAAATTTCCCATGTATAGATTCACAAATTTTCCCAAGTATAGATTCACAAATTTCCCAAGTATAGATTCACAAATTTCCCAAGTATAGATTCACAAATTTCTCAAGTATAGATTCACAAATATCCCAAGTATAGATTCACAAATTTCCCATGTATAGATTCACAAATTTTCCCAAGTATAGATTCACAAATTTCCCAAGTATAGATTCACAAATTTCCCAAGTATAGATTCACAAATTTCTCAAGTATAGATTCACAAATTTCCCAAGTATAGACTAACATATTACCCAAGTATAAATTCACAAATTTCCCAATTATAGATTCACAAATTTCCCAAGTATAGATTCACAAATTTCCCAAGTATGATTCACAAATTTCCCAAGTATAGATTCACAAATTTCTCAAGTATAGATTCACAAATTTCCCACGTATAGATTCACAAATTTCCCATGTATAGATTCACAAATTTCCCAAGTATAGATTCACAAATTTCAGAAGTATAGATTCACAAATTTCCCAAGTATGATTCACAAATTTCCCAAGTATAGATTCACAAATTTCTCAAGTATAGATTCACAAATTTCCCACGTATAGATTCACAAATTTCCCATGTATAGATTCACAAATTCACCAAGTATAGATTCACAAATTTCAGAAGTATAGATTCACAAATTTCCCAAGTATGATTCACAAATTTCCCAAGTATAGATTCACAAATTTCTCAAGTATAGATTCACAAATTTCCCACGTATAGATTCACAAATTTCCCATGTATAGATTCACAAATTTCCCAAGTATAGATTCACAAATTTCCCAAGTATAGATTCACAAATTTCCCAAGTATAGATTCACAAATATCCCAAGTATAGATTCACAAATTTCCCATGTATAGATTCACAAATTTCCCATGCATAGATTCACAAATTTCCCAAGTATAGATTCACAAATTTCCCAAGTATGATTCAAAAATTTCCGAAATATAGATTCACAAATTTCCCAAGTATAGATTCCCAAATTTTCCCAAATATAGATTCACAAATTTCCCAAGTATAGATTCACAAATTTCCCAAGAATAGATTCACAAATTTCTCAAGTATAGATTCACAAATTTCCCAAGTATAGACTAACATATTTCCCAAGTATAGATTCACAAACTTCCCAAGTATGATTCACAAATTTCCCAAGTATAGATTCACAAATTTCCCAAGTATAGATTCACAAATATCCCAAGTATAGATTCACAAATTTCCCATGTATAGATTCACAAATTTTCCCAAGTATAGATTCACAAATTTCCCAAGTATAGATTCACAAATTTCCCAAGTATAGATTCACAAATTTCTCAAGTATAGATTCACAAATATCCCAAGTATAGATTCACAAATTTCCCATGTATAGATTCACAAATTTTCCCAAGTATAGATTCACAAATTTCCCAAGTATAGATTCACAAATTTACCAAGTATAGATTCACAAATTTCTCAAGTATAGATTCACAAATTTCCCAAGTATAGACTAACATATTTCCCAAGTATAAATTCACAAATTTCCCAATTATAGATTCACAAATTTCCCAAGTATAGATTCACAAATTTCCCAAGTATAGATTCACAAATTTCCCAAGTATGATTCACAAATTTTCAAGTATAGATTCACAAATTTCCCACGTATAGATTCACAAATTTCCCATGTATAGATTCACAAATTTCCCAAGTATAGATTCACAAATTTCAGAAGTATAGATTCACAAATTTCCCAAGTATGATTCACAAATTTCCCAAGTATAGATTCACAAATTTCTCAAGTATAGATTCACAAATTTCCCACGTATAGATTCACAAATTTCCCATGTATAGATTCACAAATTTCCCATGTATAGATTCACAAATTTCCCAAGTATGATTCACAAATTTCCCAAGTATAAATTCACAAATTTCCCCAGTATAGATTCACAAATTTCCCAATTATAGATTCACAAATTTCCAGAGTATATATTCACAAATTTCCCAAGTATAGATTCACAAATTTCCCAAGTATAGATTCACAAATATCCCAAGTATAGATTCACAAATTTCCCATGTATAGATTCACAAATTTCCCATGTATAGATTCACAAATTTCCCATGTATAGATTCACAAATTTCCCAAGTATGATTCAAAAATTTCCCAAGTATAGATTCACAAATTTCCCAAGAATAGATTCACAAATTTCAGAAGTATAGATTCAATAATTTCCCAAGTATGATTCACAAATTTCCCAAGTATAGATTCACAAATTTCTCAAGTATAGATTCACAAATTTCCCACGTATAGATTCACAAATTTCCCATGTATAGATTCACAAATATCCCATGTATAGATTCACAAATTTCCCAAGTATAGATTCACAAATTTCCCAAGTATGATTCACAAATTTCCCAAGTATAGATTCACAAATTTCCCCAGTATAGATTCACAAATTTCCCAATTATAGATTCACAAATTTCCCAAGTATAGATTCACAAATTTCCCAAGTATAGATTCACAAATTTTCCAAATATAGATTCACAAATTTTCCATGTATAGATTCACAAATTCACCAAGTATATATTCACAAATTTCAGAAGTATAGATTCACAAATTTCCCAAGTATGATTCACAAATTTCCAAAGTATAGATTCACAAATTTCTCAAGTATAGATTCACAAATTTCCCATGTATAGATTCACAAATTTCCCAAGTATAGATTCACAAATTTCCCAAGTATAGATTCACAAATTTCCCAAGTATAGATTCACAAATATCCCAAGTATAGATTCACAAATTTCCCATGTATAGATTCACAAATTTCCCATGCATAGATTCACAAATTTCCCAAGTATAGATTCACAAATATCCCAAGTATGATTCAAAAATTTCCGAAATATAGATTCACCAATTTCCCAAGTATAGATTCCCAAATTTTCCCAAATATAGATTCACAAATTTCCCAAGTATAGATTCACAAATTTCCCAAGAATAGATTCACAAATTTCTCAAGTATAGATTCACAAATTTCCCAAGTATAGACTAACATATTTCCCAAGTATAGATTCACAAACTTCCCAAGTATGATTCACAAATTTCCCAAGTATAGATTCATAAATTTCCCCAGTATAGATTCACAAATTTCCCCAGTATAGATTAACAAATTTCCCAATTATAGATTCACAAATTTCCAGAGTATAGATTCACAAATTTCCCAAGTATAGATTCTCAAATTTCCCAAGTATAGATTCAAAAATATCCCAAGTATAGATTCACAAATTTCCCATGTATAGATTCAAAAATTTCCCATGTATAGATTCACAAATTTCCCAAGTATAGATTCACAAATTTCCGAAGTATAGATTCACAAATTTTCCATGTATAGATTCACAAATTCACCAAGTATAGATTCACAAATTTCAGAAGTATAGATTCACAAATTTCCCAAGTATGATTCACAAATTTCCCAAGTATAGATTCACAAATTTCTCAAGTATAGATTCACAAATTTCCTACGTATAGATTCACAAATTTCCCAAGTATAGATTCACAAATTTCCCAAGTATAGATTCACAAATTTTCCCAAATATAGATTCACAAATTTCCCAAGTATAGATTCACAAATTTCCCAAGAAAAGATTCACAAATATCCCATGTATAGATTCAATAATTTCCCAAGTATGATTCACAAATTTCCCAAGTATAGATTCACAAATTTCCCAAGTATAGATTCACAAATTTCCCCAGTATAGATTCACAAATTTCCCAATTATAGATTCACAAATTTCCCAAGTATAGATTCACAAATTTCCCAAGTATAGATTCACAAATTTTCCAAATATAGATTCACAAATTTTCCATGTATAGATTCACAAATTCACCAAGTATAGATTCACAAATTTCAGAAGTATAGATTCACAAATTTCCCAAGTATGATTCACAAATTTCCTACGTATAGATTCACAAATTTCCCAAGTATAGATTCACAAATTTCCCAAGTATAGTTTCACAAATTTTCCCAAATATAGATTCACAAATTTCCCAAGTATAGATTCACAAATTTCCCAAGAAAAGATTCACAAATATCCCATGTATAGATTCAATAATTTCCCAAGTATGATTCACAAATTTCCCAAGTATAGATTCACAAATTTCCCAAGTATAGATTCACAAATTTCCCCAGTATAGATTCACAAATTTCCCAATTATAGATTCACAAATTTCCCAAGTATAGATTCACAAATTTGCCAAGTATAGATTCACAAATTTTCCAAATATAGATTCACAAATTTTCCATGTATAGATTCACAAATTCACCAAGTATAGATTCACAAATTTCAGAAGTATAGATTCACAAATTTCCCAAGTATGATTTACAAATTTCCCAAGTATAGATTCACAAATTTCTCAAGTATAGATTCACAAATTTCCCACGTATAGATTCACAAATTTCCCATGTATAGATTCACAAATTTCCCAAGTATAGATTCACAAATTTCCCAAGTATAGATTCACAAATTTCCCAAGTATAGATTCACAAATATCCCAAATATAGATTCACAAATTTCCCATGTATAGTTTCACAAATTTCCCATGCATAGATTCACAAATTTCAGAAGTATAGATTCACAAATTTCCCAAGTATGATTCACAAATTTCCCAAGTATAGATTCACAAATTTCTCAAGTATAGATTCACAAATTTCCCACGTATAGATTCACAAATTTCCCAAGTATAGACTCACAAATTTCCCAAGTATGATTCACAAATTTCCCAAGTATAGATTCAAAAATTTCCCCAGTATAGATTCACAAATTTCCCAAGTATAGATTCACAAATTTCCCAAGTATAGATTCACAAATTTTCCAAATATAGACTCACAATGTTTAAATGTATAGATTCACAAATTGCCCAAGTATAGATTCACAAATTTCCCAAGTATAGATTCACAAATTTCCCAGGTATAGATTCCCAAATTTTCCCAAATATAGATTCACAAATTTCCCAAGTATAGATTTACAAATTTCCCAAGAATAGATTCACAAATTTCTCAAGTATAGATTCACAAATTTCCCAAGTATAGACTAACATATTTCCCAAGTATAGATTCACAAACTTCCCAAGTATGATACACAAATTTCCCAAGTATAGATTCATAAATTTCCCCAGTATAGATTCACAAATTTCCCCAGTATAGATTAACAAATTTCCCAATTATAGATTCACAAATTTCCAGAGTATAGATTCACAAATTTCCCAAGTATAGATTCTCAAATTTCCCAAGTATAGATTCACAAATATCCCAAGTATAGATTCACAAATTTCCCATGTATAGATTCACAAATTTCCCATGTATAGATTCACAAATTTCCCAAGTATAGATTCACAAATTTCCGAAGTATAGATTCACAAATTTTCCATGTATAGATTCACAAATTCACCAAGTATAGATTCACAAATTTCAGAAGTATATATTCACAAATTTCCCAAGTATGATTCACAAATTTCCCAAGTATAGATTCACAAATTTCTCAAGTATAGATTCACAAATTTCCTACGTATAGATTCACAAATTTCCCAAGTATAGATTCACAAATTTCCCAAGTATAGATTCACAAATTTTCCCAAATATAGATTCACAAATTTCCCAAGTATAGATTCACAAATTTCCCAAGAAAAGATTCACAAATATCCCATGTATAGATTCAATAATTTCCCAAGTATGATTCACAAATTTCCCAAGTATAGATTCACAAATTTCCCAAGTATAGATTCACAAATTTCCCCAGTATAGATTCACAAATTTCCCAATTATAGATTCACAAATTTCCCAAGTATAGATTCACAAATTTCCCAAGTATAGATTCACAAATTTTCCAAATATAGATTCACAAATTTTCCATGTATAGATTCACAAATTCACCAAGTATAGATTCACAAATTTCAGAAGTATAGATTCACAAATTTCCCAAGTATGATTCACAAATTTCCCAAGTATAGATTCACAAATTTCTCAAGTATAGATTCACAAATTTCCCACGTATAGATTCACAAATTTCCCATGTATAGATTCACAAATTTCCCAAGTATAGATTCACAAATTTCCCAAGTATAGATTCACAAATTTCCCAAGTATAGATTCACAAATATCCCAAGTATAGATTCACAAATTTCCCATGTATAGATTCACAAATTTCCCATGCATAGATTCACAAATTTCAGAAGTATAGATTCACAAATTTCCCAAGTATAGATTCACAAATTTCTCAAGTATAGATTCACAAATTTCCCACGTATAGATTCACAAGTTTCCCAAGTATAGATTCACAAATTTCCCAAGTATGATTCACAAATTTCCCAAGTATAGATTCAAAAATTTCCCCAGTATAGATTCACAAATTTCCCAAGTATAGATTCACAAATTTCCCAAGTATAGATTCACAAATTTTCCAAATATAGACTCACAATGTTTAAATGTATAGATTCACAAATTTCCCAAGTATAGATTCACAAATTTCCCAAGTATAGATTCCCAAATTTTCCCAAATATAGATTCACAAATTTCCCAAGTATAGATTCACAAATTTCCCAAGAATAGATTCACAAATTTCTCAAGTATAGATTCACAAATTTCCCAAGTATAGACTAACATATTTCCCAAGTATAGATTCACAAACTTCCCAAGTATGATTCACAAATTTCCCAAGTATAGATTCATAAATTTCCCCAGTATAGATTCACAAATTTCCCCAGTATAGATTAAAAAATTTCCCAATTATATATTCACAAATTTCCCAAGTATAGATTCTCAAATTTCCCAAGTATAGATTCACAAATATCCCAAGTATAGATTCACAAATTTCCCATGTATAGATTCACAAATTTCCCATGTATAGATTCACAAATTTCCCAAGTATAGATTCACAAATTTCCGAAGTATAGATTCACAAATTTTCCATGTATAGATTCACAAATTTCTCAAGTATAGATTCACAAATTTCCTACGTATAGATTCACAAATTTCCCAAGTATAGATTCACAAATTTCCCAAGTATAGATTCACAAATTTTCCCAAATATAGATTCACAAATTTCCCAAGTATAGATTCACAAATTTCCCAAGAAAAGATTCACAAATATCCCATGTATAGATTCAATAATTTCCCAAGTATGATTCACAAATTTCCCAAGTATAGATTCACAAATTTCCCAAGTATAGATTCACAAATTTCCCCAGTATAGATTCACAAATTTCCCAATTATAGATTCACAAATTTCCCAAGTATAGATTCACAAATTTCCCAAGTATAGATTCACAAATTTTCCAAATATAGATTCACAAATTTTCCATGTATAGATTCACAAATTCACCAAGTATAGATTCACAAATTTCAGAAGTATAGTTTCACAAATTTCCCAAGTATGATTCACAAATTTCCCAAGTATAGATTCACAAATTTCTCAAGTATAGATTCACAAATTTCCCACGTATAGATTCACAAATTTCCCATGTATAGATTCACAAATTTCCCAAGTATAGATTCACAAATTTCCCAAGTATAGATTCACAAATTTCCCAAGTATAGATTCACAAATATCCCAAGTATAGATTCACAAATTTCCCATGTATAGATTCACAAATTTCCCATGCATAGATTCACAAATTTCAGAAGTATAGATTCACAAATTTCCCAAGTATCATTCACAAATTTCCCAAGTATAGATTCAAAAATTTCCCCAGTATAGATTCACAAATTTCCCAAGTATAGATTCACAAATTTCCCAAGTATAGATTCACAAATTTTCCAAATATAGACTCACAATGTTTAAATGTATAGATTCACAAATTTCCAAAGTATAGATTCACAAATTTCCCAAGTATAGATTCCCAAATTTTCCCAAACATAGATTCACAAATTTCCCAAGTATAGATTCACAAATTTCCCAAGAATAGATTCACAAATTTCTCAAGTATAGATTCACAAATTTCCCAAGTATAGACTAACATATTTCCCAAGTATAGATTCACAAACTTCCCAAGTATGATTCACAAATTTCCCAAGTATAGATTCATAAATTTCCCCAGTATAGATTCATAAATTTCCCCAGTATAGATTAACAAATTTCCCAATTATAGGTTCACAAATTTCCAGAGTATAGATTCACAAATTTCCCAAGTATAGATTCTCAAATTTCCCAAGTATAGATTCACAAATATCCCAAGTATAGATTCACAAATTTCCCATGTATAGATTCACAAATTTCCCAAGTATAGATTCACAAATTTCCCAAGTATAGATTCACAAATTTCCCATGTATAGATTCACAAATTTCCCATGCATAGATTCACAAATTTCAGAAGTATAGATTCACAAATTTCCCAAGTATCATTCACAAATTTCCCAAGTATAGATTCATAAATTTCCCCAGTATAGATTCATAAATTTCCCCAGTATAGATTAACAAATTTCCCAATTATAGGTTCACAAATTTCCAGAGTATAGATTCACAAATTTCCCAAGTATAGATTCTCAAATATCCCAAGTATAGATTCACAAATTTCTCAAGTATAGATTCACAAATTTCCCACGTATAGATTCACAAATTTCCCAAGTATAGATTCACAAATTTCCCAAGTATCATTCACAAATTTCCCAAGTATAGATTCAAAAATTTCCCCAGTATAGATTCACAAATTTCCCAAGTATAGATTCACAAATTTCCCAAGTATAGATTCACAAATTTTCCAAATATAGACTCACAATGTTTAAATGTATAGATTCACAAATTTCCAAAGTATAGATTCACAAATTTCCCAAGTATAGATTCCCAAATTTTCCCAAACATAGATTCACAAATTTCCCAAGTATAGATTCACAAATTTCCCAAGAATAGATTCACAAATTTCTCAAGTATAGATTCACAAATTTCCCAAGTATAGACTAACATATTTCCCAAGTATAGATTCACAAACTTCCCAAGTATGATTCACAAATTTCCCAAGTATAGATTCATAAATTTCCCCAGTATAGATTCATAAATTTCCCCAGTATAGATTAACAAATTTCCCAATTATAGGTTCACAAATTTCCAGAGTATAGATTCACAAATTTCCCAAGTATAGATTCTCAAATTTCCCAAGTATAGATTCACAAATATCCCAAGTATAGATTCACAAATTTCCCATGTATAGATTCACAAATTTCCCATGTATAGATTCACAAATTTCCCAAGTATAGATTCACAAATTTCCGAAGTATAGATTCACAAATTTTCCATGTATAGATTCACAAATTCACCAAGTATAGATTCACAAATTTCCCAAGTATGATTCACAAATTTCCCAAGTATAGATTCACAAATTTCTCAAGTATAGATTCACAAATTTCCTACGTATAGATTCACAAATTTCCCAAGTATAGATTCACAAATTTCCCAAGTATAGATTCACAAATTTTCCCAAATATAGATTCACAAATTTCCCAAGTATAGATTCACAAATTTCCCAAGAAAAGATTCACAAATATCCCATGTATAGATTCAATAAATTCCCAAGTATGATTCACAAATTTCCCAAGTATAGATTCACAAATTTCCCAAGTATAGATTCAAAAATTTCCCCAGTATAGATTCACAAATTTCCCAATTATAGATTCACAAATTTCCCAAGTATAGATTCACAAATTTCCCAAGTATAGATTCACAAATTTCCCAAGTATAGATTCACAAATATCCCAAGTATAGATTCACAAATTTCCCATGTATAGATTCACAAATTTCCCATGCATAGATTCACAAATTTCAGAAGTATAGATTCACAAATTTCCCAAGTATGATTCACAAATTTCCCAAGTATAGATTCACAAATTTCTCAAGTATAGATTCACAAATTTCCCACGTATAGATTCACAAATTTCCCAAGTATAGATTCACAAATTTCCCAAGTATGATTCACAAATTTCCCAAGTATAGATTCAAAAATTTCCCTAGTATAGATTCACAAATTTCCCAAGTATAGATTCACAAATTTCCCAAGTATAGATTCACAAATTTTCCAAATATAGACTCACAATGTTTAAATGTATAGATTCACAAATTTCCCAAGTATAGATTCACAAATTTCCCAAGTATAGATTCACAAATTTCCCAAGTATAGATTCCCAAATTTTCCCAAATATAGATTCACAAATTTCCCAAGTATAGATTCACAAATTTCCCAAGAATAGAATCACAAATTTCTCAAGTATAGATTCACAAATTTCCCACGTATAGATTCACAAATTTCCCAAGTATAGATTCACAAATTTCCCAAGTATAGATTCACAAATTTTCCCAAATATAGATTCACAAATTTCCCAAATATAGATTCACAAATTTCCCAAGAATAGATTCACAAATTTCAGAAGTATAGATTCAATAATTTCCCAAGTATGATTCACAAATTTCCCAAGTATGATTCACAAATTTCCCAAGTATAGATTCACAAATTTCTCAAGTATAGATTCACAAATTTCCCACGTATAGATTCACAAATTTCCCATGTATAGATTCACAAATATCCCATGTATAGATTCACAAATTTCCCAAGTATAGATTCACAAATTTCCCAAGTATGATTCACAAATTTCCCAAGTATAGATTCACAAATTTCCCCAGTATAGATTCACAAATTTCCCAATTATAGATTCACAAATTTCCCAAGTATAGATTCACAAATTTCCCAAGTATAGATTCACAAATTTTCCAAATATAGATTCACAAATTTTCCATGTATAGATTCACAAATTCACCAAGTATAGATTCACAAATTTCAGAAGTATAGATTCACAAATTTCCCATGCATAGATTCACAAATTTCCCAAGTATAGATTCACAAATTTCCCAAGTATGATTCAAAAATTTCCCAAGTATAGATTCACAAATTTCCCAAGTATAGATTCACAAATTTTCCCAAATATAGATTCACAAATTTCCCAAGTATAGATTCACAAATTTCCCAAGAATAGATTCACAAATTTCTCAAGTATAGATTCACAAATTTCCCAAGTATAGACTAACATATTTCCCAAGTATAGATTCACAAACTTCCCAAGTATAGATTCACAAATTTTCCAAATATAGATTCACAAATTTTCCAAATATAGATTCACAAATTTCCCAAGAATAGATTCACAAATTTCAGAAGTATAGATTCACATATTTCCCATGTATAGATTCACAAATATCCCATGTATAGATTCACAAATTTCCCAAGTATGATTCACAAATTTCCCAAGTATAGATTCACAAATTTCCCCAGTATAGATTCACAAATTTCCCAATTATAGATTCACAAATTTCCCAAGTATAGATTCACAAATTTTCCAAATATAGATTCACAAATTTTCCATGTATAGATTCACAAATTCACCAAGTATAGATTCACAAATTTCCCAAGTATAGATTCACAAATTTTCCAAATATAGATTCACAAATTTTCCATGTATAGATTCACAAATTCACCAAGTATAGATTCACAAATTTCAGAAGTATAGATTCACAAATTTCCCATGCATAGATTCACAAATTTCCCATGCATAGATTCACAAATTTCCCAAGTATAGATTCACAAATTTCCCAAGTATGATTCAAAAATTGCCCAAGTATAGATTCACAAATTTCCCAAGTATATATTCACAAATTTCAGAAGTATAGATTCACAAATTTCCCAAGTATGATTCGCAAATTTCCCAAGTATAGATTCACAAATTTCTCAATTATAGATTCACAAATTTCCCACGTATAGATTCACAAATTTCCCATGTATAGATTCACAAATTTCCCATGTATAGATTCACAAATTTCCCAAGTATGATTCACAAATTTCCCAAGTATAGATTCATAAATTTCCCCAGTATAGATTCACAAATTTCCCCAGTATAGATTAACAAATTTCCCAATTATAGATTCACAAATTTCCAGAGTATAGATTCACAAATTTCCCAAGTATAGATTCACAAATTTCCCAAGTATAGATTCACAAATTTCCTATGTATAGATTCACAAATTTCCCATGTATAGATTCACAAATTTCCCAAGTATAGATTCACAAATTTCCCAAGTATGATTCAAAAATTTCCCAAGTATAGATTCACAAATTTCCCAAGTATAGATTCACAAATTTTCCATGTATAGATTCACAAATTCACCAAGTATAGATTCACAAATTTCAGAAGTATAGATTCTAAAATTTCCCAAGTATGATTCACAAATTTCCAGAGTATAGATTCACAAATTTCCCAAGTATAGATTCACAAATTTATCAAGTATAGATTCACAAATTTCCCACATATAGATTCACAAATTTCCCATGTATAGATTCACAAATTTCCCAAGTATAGATTCACAAATTTCCCAAGTATAGATTCACAAATATCCCAAGTATAGATTCACAAATTTCCCATGTATAGATTCACAAATTTCCCATGCATAGATTCACAATTTTCCCAAGTATAGATTCACAAATTTCCCAAGTATGATTCAAAAATTTCCCAAGTATAGATTCACAAATTTCCCAAGTATAGATTCCCAAATTTTCTCAAATATAGATTCACAAATTTCCCAAGAATAGATTCACAAATTTCCCAAGAATAGATTCACAAATTTCTCAAGTATAGATTCACAAATTTCCCAAGTATAGACTAACATATTTCCCAAGTATAGATTCACAAACTTCCCAAGTATGATTCACAAATTTCCCAAGCATAGATTCATAAATTTCCCCAGTATAGATTCACAAATTTCCCCAGTATAGATTAACCAATTTTCCAATTATAGATTCACAAATTTCCAGAGTATAGATTCACAAATTTCCCAAGTATAGATTCACAAATTTCCCAAGTATAGATTCAAAAATATCCCAAGTATAGATTCACAAATTTCCCATGTATAGATTCACAAATTTCCCATGTATAGATTCACAAATTTCCCAAGTATAGATTCACAAATTTCCGAAGTATAGATTCACAAATTTTCCATGTATGATTCACAAATTTCCCAAGTATAGATTCACAAATTTCTCAAGTATAGATTCACAAATTTCCCATGTATAGATTCACAAATTTCCCATGAATAGATTTCCTAAATTTCCCAAGTATAGATTCACAAATTTCAGAAGTATAGATTCACAAATTTCCCAAGTATGATTCACAAATTTCCCAAGTATAGATTCACAAATTTCTCAAGTATAGATTCACAAATTTCCCACGTATAGATTCACAAATTTCCCAAGTATAGATTCACAAATTTCCCAAGTATAGATTCACAAATTTTCCCAAATATAGATTCACAAATTTCCCAAGTATAGATTCACAAATTTCCCAAGAATAGATTCACAAATTTCAGAAGTATAGATTCAATAATTTCCCAAGTATGATTCACAAATTTCCCAAGTATGATTCACAAATTTCCCAAGTATAGATTCACAAATTTCTCAAGTATAGATTCACAAATTTCCCACGTATAGATTCACAAATTTCCCATGTATAGATTCACAAATATCCCATGTATAGATTCACAAATTTCCCAAGTATAGATTCACAAATTTCCCAAGTATGATTCACAAATTTCCCAAGTATAGATTCACAAATTTCCCCAGTATAGATTCACAAATTTCCCAATTATAGATTCACAAATTTCCCAAGTATAGATTCACAAATTTCCCAAGTATAGATTCACAAATTTTCCAAATATAGATTCACAAATTTTTCATGTATAGATTCACAAATTCACCAAGTATAGATTCACAAATTTCAGAAGTATAGATTCACAAATTTCCCATGCATAGATTCACAAATTTCCCAAGTATAGATTCACAAATTTCCCAAGTATGATTCAAAAATTTCCCAAGTATAGATTCACAAATTTCCCAAGTATAGATTCACAAATTTTCCCAAATATAGATTCACAAATTTCCCAAGTATAGATTCACAAATTTCCCAAGAATAGATTCACAAATTTCTCAAGTATAGATTCACAAATTTCCCAAGTATAGACTAACATATTTCCCAAGTATAGATTCACAAACTTCCCAAGTATAGATTCACAAATTTTCCAAATATAGATTCTCAAATTTTCCATGTATAGATTCACAACTTTCCCAAGTATAGATTCACAAATTTTCCAAATATAAATTCACAAATTTTCCAAATATAGATTCACAAATTTCCCAAGTATAGACTAACATATTTCCCAAGTATAGATTCACAAATTTCCCAAGTATAGATTCACAAATTTCCCAAGTATAGATTCACAAATTTTCCAAATATAGATTCACAAATTTTCCATGTATAGATTCACAACTTTCCCAAGTATAGATTCACAAATTTTCCAAATATAGATTCACAAATTTTCCAAATATAGATTCACAAATTTCCCAAGTATAGATTCACAAATTTTCCCAAATATAGATTCACAAATTTCCCAAGTATAGATTCACAAATTTCCCAAGAATAGATTCACAAATTTCAGAAGTATAGATTCACATATTTCCCATGTATAGATTCACAAATATCCCATGTATAGATTCACAAATTTCCCAAGTATAGATTCACAAATTTCCCAAGTATGATTCACAAATTTCCCAAGTATAGATTCACAAATTTCCCCAGTATAGATTCACAAATTTCCCAATTATAGATTCACAAATTTCCCAAGTATAGATTCACAAATTTCCCAAGTATAGATTCACAAATTTTCCAAATATAGATTCACAAATTTTCCATGTATAGATTCACAAATTCACCAAGTATAGATTCACAAATTTCAGAAGTATAGATTCACAAATTTCCCATGCATAGATTCACAAATTTCCCATGCATAGATTCACAAATTTCCCAAGTATAGATTCACAAATTTCCCAAGTATGATTCAAAAATTTCCCAAGTATAGATTCACAAATTTCCCAAGTATAGATTCACAAATTTCAGAAGTATAGATTCAAAAATTTCCCAAGTATGATTCGCAAATTTCCCAAGTATAGATTCACAAATTTCTCAATTATACATTCACAAATTTCCCACGTATAGATTCACAAATTTCCCATGTATAGATTCACAAATTTCCCATGTATAGATTCACAAATTTCCCAAGTATGATTCACAAATTTCCCAAGTATAGATTCATAAATTTCCACAGTATAGATTCACAAATTTCCCCAGTATAGATTAACAAATTTCCCAATTATAGATTCACAAATTTCCAGAGTATAGATTCACAAATTTCCCAAGTATAGATTCACAAATTTCCCAAGTATAGATTCACAAATATCCCAAGTATAGATTCACAAATTTCCTATGTATAGATTCACAAATTTCCCATGTATAGATTCACAAATTTCCCAAGTATAGATTCACAAATTTCCCAAGTATGATTCAAAAATTTCCCAAGTATAGATTCACAAATTTCCCAAGTATAGATTCACAAATTTTCCATGTATAGATTCACAAATTCACCAAGTATAGATTCACAAATTTCAGAAGTATAGATTCACAAATTTCCCAAGTATGATTCACAAATTTCCCAAGTATAGATTCACAAATTTCTCAAGTATAGATTCACAAATTTCCCACGTATAGATTCACAAATTTCCCATGTATAGATTCACAAATTTCCCAAGTATAGATTCACAAATTTCCCAAGTATAGATTCACAAATATCCCAAGTATAGATTCACATATTTCCATGTATAGATTCACAAATATCCCATGTATAGATTCACAAATTTCCCAAGTATAGATTCACAAATTTCCCAAGTATGATTCACAAATTTCCCAAGTATAGATTCACAAATTTCCCCAGTATAGATTCACAAATTTCCCAATTATAGATTCACAAATTTCCCAAGTATAGATTCACAAATTTCCCAAGTATAGATTCACAAATTTTCCAAATATAGATTCACAAATTTTCCATGTATAGACTCACAAATTCACCAAGTATAGATTCACAAATTTCAGAAGTATAGATTCACAAATTTCCCATGCATAGATTCACAAATTTCCCATGCATAGATTCACAAATTTCCCAAGTATAGATTCACAAATTTCCCAAGTATGATTCAAAAATTTCCCAAGTATAGATTCACAAATTTCCCAAGTATAGATTCACAAATTTCAGAAGTATAGATTCACAAATTTCCCAAGTATGATTCGCAAATTTCCCAAGTATAGATTCACAAATTTCTCAATTATACATTCACAAATTTCCCACGTATAGATTCACAAATTTCCCATGTATAGATTCACAAATTTCCCAAGTATGATTCACAAATTTCCCAAGTATAGATTCATAAATTTCCACAGTATAGATTCACAAATTTCCCCAGTATAGATTAACAAATTTCCCAATTATAGATTCACAAATTTCCAGAGTATAGATTCACAAATTTCCCAAGTATAGATTCACAAATTTCCCAAGTATAGATTCACAAATATCCCAAGTATAGATTCACAAATTTCCTATGTATAGATTCACAAATTTTCCATGTATAGATTCACAAATTTCCCAAGTATAGATTCACAAATTTCCCAAGTATGATTCAAAAATTTCCCAAGTATAGATTCACAAATTTCCCAAGTATAGATTCACAAATTTTCCATGTATAGATTCACAAATTCACCAAGTATAGATTCACAAATTTCAGAAGTATAGATTCACAAATTTCCCAAGTATGATTCACAAATTTCCCAAGTATAGATTCACAAATTTCTCAAGTATAGATTCACAAATTTCCCACGTATAGATTCACAAATTTCCCATGAATAGATGCACAAATTTCCCAAGTATAGATTCACAAATTTCCCAAGTATAGATTCACAAATATCCCAAGTATAGATTCACAAATTTCACATGTATAGATTCACAAATTTCCCATGCATAGATTCACAAATTTCCCAAGTATAGATTCACAAATTTCCCAAGTATGATTCAAAAATTTCCCAAGTATAGATTCACAAATTTCCCAAGCATAGATTCCCAAATTTTCCCAAATATAGATTCACAAATTTCCCAAGTATAGATTCACAAATTTCCCAAGAATAGATTCACAAATTTCTCAAGTATAGATTCACAAATTTCCCAAGTATAGACTAACATATTTCCCAAGTATAGATTCACAAACTTCCCAAGTATGATTCACAAATTTCCCAAGCATAGATTCATAAATTTCCCCAGTATAGATTCACAAATTTCCCCAGTATAGATTAACAAATTTCCCAATTATAGATTCACAAATTTCCAGAGTATAGATTCACAAATTTCCCAAGTATAGATTCTCAAATTTCCCAAGTATAGATTTAAAAATATCCCAAGTATAGATTCACAAATTTCCCATGTATAGATTCACAAATTTCCCATGTATAGATTCACAAATATCCCAAGTATAGATTCACAAATTTCCGAAGTATAGATTCACAAATTTTCCATGTATAGATTCACAAATTCACCAAGTATAGATTCACAAATTTCAGAAGTATAGATTCACAAATTTCCCAAGAATGATTCACAAATTTCCCAAGTATAGATTCACAAATTTCTCAAGTATAGATTCACAAATTTCCCACGTATAGATTCACAAATTTCCCAAGAATAGATTCACAAATTTCCCAAGTATAGATTCACAAATTTTCCCAAATATAGATTCACAAATTTCCCAAGTATAGATTCACAAATTTCCCAAGAATAGATTCACAAATTTCAGAAGTATAGATTCAATAATTTCCCAAGTATGATTCACAAATTTCCCAAGTATAGATTCACAAATTTCTCAAGTATAGATTCACAAATTTCCCACATATAGATTCACAAATTTCCCATGTATAGATTCACAAATATCCCATGTATAGATTCACAAATTTCCCAAGTATAGATTCACAAATTTCCCCAGTATAGATTCACAAATTTCCCAATTATAGATTCACAAATTTCCCAAGTATAGATTCACAAATTTCCCAAGTATAGATTCACAAATTTTCCAAATATAGATTCACAAATTTTCCATGTATAGATTCACAAATTCACCAAGTATAGATTCACAAATTTCAGAAGTATAGATTCACAAATTTCCCATGCATAGATTCACAAATTTCCCAAGTATAGATTCACAAATTTCCCAAGTATGACTCAAAAATTTCCCAAGTATAGATTCACAAATTTCCCAAGTATAGATTCACAAATTTTCCCAAATATAGATTCACAAATTTCCCAAGTATAGATTCACAAATTTCCCAAGAATAGATTCACAAATTTCTCAAGTATAGATTCACAAATTTCCCAAGTATAGACTAACATATTTCCCAAGTATAGATTCACAAACTTCCCAAGTATAGATTCACAAATTTTCCAAATATAGATTCACAAATTTTCCATGTATAGATTCACAACTTTCCCAAGTATAGATTCACAAATTTTCCAAATATAAATTCACAAATTTCCAAATATAGATTCACAAATTTCCCAAGTATATACTAACATATTTCCCAAGTATAGATTCACAAATTTCCCAAGTATAGATTCACAAATTTCCCAAGTATAGATTCACAAATTTTCCAAATATAGTTTCACAAATTTTCCATGTATAGATTCACAACTTTCCCAAGTATAGATTCACAAATTTTCCAAATATAGATTCACAAATTTTCCAAATATAGATTCACAAATTTCCCAAGTATAGATTCACAAATTTTCCCAAATATAGATTCACAAATTTCCCAAGTATAGATTCACAAATTTCCCAAGAATAGATTCACAAATTTCAGAAGTATAGATTCAATAATTTCCCAAGTATGATTCACAAATTTCCCAAGTATAGATTCACAAATTTCTCAAGTATAGATTCACAAATTTCCCACGTATAGATTCACATATTTCCCATGTATAGATTCACAAATATCCCATGTATAGATTCACAAATTTCCCAAGTATAGATTCACAAATTTCCCAAGTATGATTCACAAATTTCCCAAGTATAGATTCACAAATTTCCCCAGTATAGATTCACAAATTTCCCAATTATAGATTCACAAATTTCCCAAGTATAGATTCACAAATTTCCCAAGTATAGATTCACAAATTTTCCAAATATAGATTCACAAATTTTCCATGTATAGATTCACAAATTCACCAAGTATAGATTCACAAATTTCAGAAGTATAGATTCACAAATTTCCCATGCATAGATTCACAAATTTCCCAAGTATAGATTCACAAATTTCCCAAGTATGATTCAAAAATTTCCCAAGTATAGATTCACAAATTTTCCCAAATATAGATTCACAAATTTCCCAAGTATAGATTCACAAATTTCCCAAGAATAGATTCACAAATTTCTCAAGTATAGATTCACAAATTTCCCAAGTATAGACTAACATATTTCCCAAGTATAGATTCACAAACTTCCCAAGTATAGATTCACAAATTTCCCAAGTATAGATTCACAAATTTTCCAAATATAGATTCACAAATTTTCCAAATATAGATTCACAAATTTCCCAAGTATAGATTGACAAATTTCCCAAGTATAAATAAACAAATTTCTCAAGAATAGATTCACAAATTTCCCAAGTATAGATTCACAAATTTTCCAAATATAGATTCACAAATTTTCCAAGTATAGATTCACAAATTTCCCAATTATAGATTCACAAATTTCCCAAGTATAGATTCAAAAATTTTCCAAATATAGATTCACAAATTTTCCATGTATAGATTCACAAATTTCCCAAGTATAGATTCACAAATTTCAGAAGTATAGATTCACAAATTTCCCAAGTATGATTCACAAATTTCCCAAGTATAGATTCACAAATTTCTCAAGTATAGATTCACAAATTTCCCACGTATAGATCCACAAATTTCCCATGTATAGATTCACAAACTTCCCATGTATAGATTCACAAATTTCCCAAGTATGATTCACAAATTTCCCAAGTATAGATTCATAAATTTCCTCAGTATAGATTCACAAATTTCCCCAGTATAGATTAACAAATTTCCCAATTATAGATTCACAAATTTCCAGAGTATAGATTCACAAATTTCCCAAGTATAGATTCACAAATTTCCCAAGTATAGATTCACAAATATCCCAAGTATAGATTCACAAATTTCCCATGTATAGATACACAAATTTCCCATGTATAGATTCACAAATTTCCCAAGTATAGATTCACAAATTTCCCAAGTATGATTCAAAAATTTCCCAAGTATAGATTCACAAATTTCCCAATTATAGATTCACAAATGTTCCATGTATAGATTCACAAATTCACCAAGTATAGATTCACAAATTTCAGAAGTATAGATTCACAAATTTCCCAAGTATGATTCACATATTTCCCATGTATAGATTCACAAATATCCCATGTATAGATTCACAAATTTCCCAAGTATAGATTCACAAATATCCCAAGTATAGATTCACAAATTTCCCATGTATAGATACACAAATTTCCCATGTATAGATTCACAAATTTCCCAAGTATAGATTCACAAATTTCCCAAGTATGATTCAAAAATTTCCCAAGTATAGATTCACAAATTTCCCAATTATAGATTCACAAATGTTCCATGTATAGATTCACAAATTCACCAAGTATAGATTCACAAATTTCAGAAGTATAGATTCACAAATTTCCCAAGTATGATTCACATATTTCCCATGTATAGATTCACAAATATCCCATGTATAGATTCACAAATTTCCCAAGTATAGATTCACAAATTTCCCAAGTATGATTCACAAATTTCCCAAGTATAGATTCACAAATTTCCCCAGTATAGATTCACAAATTTCCCAATTATAGATTCACAAATTTCCCAAGTATAGATTCACAAATTTCCCAAGTATAGATTCACAAATTTTCCAAATATAGATTCACAAATTTTCCATGTATAGATTCACAAATTCACCAAGTATAGATTCACAAATTTCAGAAGTATAGATTCACAAATTTCCCATGCATAGATTCACAAATTTCCCAAGTATAGATTCACAAATTTCCCAAGTATGATTCAAAAATTTCCCAAGTATAGATTCACAAATTTTCCCAAATATAGATTCACAAATTTCCCAAGTATAGATTCACAAATTTCCCAAGAATAGATTCACAAATTTCTCAAGTATAGATTCACAAATTTCCCAAGTATAGACTAACATATTTCCCAAGTATAGATTCACAAACTTCCCAAGTATAGATTCACAAATTTCCCAAGTATAGATTCACAAATTTTCCAAATATAGATTCACAAATTTTCCAAATATAGATTCACAAATTTCCCAAGTATAGATTGACAAATTTCCCAAGTATAAATAAACAAATTTCTCAAGAATAGATTCACAAATTTCCCAAGTATAGATTCACAAATTTTCCAAATATAGATTCACAAATTTTCCAAGTATAGATTCACAAATTTCCCAATTATAGATTCACAAATTTCCCAAGTATAGATTCAAAAATTTTCCAAATATAGATTCACAAATTTTCCATGTATAGATTCACAAATTTCCCAAGTATAGATTCACAAATTTCAGAAGTATAGATTCACAAATTTCCCAAGTATGATTCACAAATTTCCCAAGTATAGATTCACAAATTTCTCAAGTATAGATTCACAAATTTCCCACGTATAGATCCACAAATTTCCCATGTATAGATTCACAAACTTCCCATGTATAGATTCACAAATTTCCCAAGTATGATTCACAAATTTCCCAAGTATAGATTCATAAATTTCCTCAGTATAGATTCACAAATTTCCCCAGTATAGATTAACAAATTTCCCAATTATAGATTCACAAATTTCCAGAGTATAGATTCACAAATTTCCCAAGTATAGATTCACAAATTTCCCAAGTATAGATTCACAAATATCCCAAGTATAGATTCACAAATTTCCCATGTATAGATACACAAATTTCCCATGTATAGATTCACAAATTTCCCAAGTATAGATTCACAAATTTCCCAAGTATGATTCAAAAATTTCCCAAGTATAGATTCACAAATTTCCCAATTATAGATTCACAAATGTTCCATGTATAGATTCACAAATTCACCAAGTATAGATTCACAAATTTCAGAAGTATAGATTCACAAATTTCCCAAGTATGATTCACAAATTTCCCAAGTATAGATTCACAAATTTCCCAAGTATGATTCACAAATTTCCCAAGTATAGAATCACAAATTTCTCAAGAATAGATTCACAAATTTCCCACGTATAGATTCAAAAATTTCCCATGTATAGATTCACAAATTTCCCAAACATAGATTCACAAATTTCCCAAGTATAGATTCACAAATTTCCCAAGTATAGATTCACAAATATCCCAAGTATAGATTCACAAATTTCCCATGTATAGATTCACAAATTTCCCATGCATAGATTCACAAATTTCCCAAGTATAGATTCACAAATTTCCCAAGTATGATTCAAAAATTTCCCAAGTATAGATTCACAAATTTCCCAAGTATAGATTCACAAATTTTCCCAAATATAGATTCACAAATTTTCCAAGTATAGATTCACAAATTTCCCAAGTATAGATTCACAAATTTCTCAAGTATAGATTCACAAATTTCCCAAGTATAGATTAATATATTTCCCAAGTTTAGATTCACAAATTTCCCAATTTTAGATTCACAAATTTCTCAAGTATAGATTCACAAATTTTCCACGTATAGATTCACAAATTTCCCATGTATAGATTCACAAATTTCCCATGTATAGATTCACACATTTCCCAAGTATGATTCACAAATTTCCCAAGTATAGATTCACAAATTTCCTCAGTATAGATTCACAAATTTCCCAATTATAGATTCACAAATTTCCAGAGTATAGATTCACAAATTTCCCAAGTATAGATTCACAAATTTCCCAAGTATAGATTCACAAATATCCCAAGTATAGATTCACAAATTTCCAATGTATAGATTCACAAATTTCCCAAGAATAGATTCACAAATTTTCCCAAGTATAGATTCACAAATTTCCCAAGTATAGATTCACAAATTTCAAAAGTATAGATTCACAAATTTCTCAAGTATAGATTCACAAATTTCCCAAGTATAGACTAACATATTTCCGAAGTATAGATTCACAAATTTCCCAATTATAGATTCACAAATTTCCCAAGTATAGATTCACAAATTTTACAAATATAGATTCACAAATTTCCCAATTATAGATTCACAAATTTCCCAAGTATAGATTCACAAATTTTACAAATATAGATTCACAAATTTTCCATGTATAGATTCACAAATTTCCCAAGTATAGATTCACAAATTTCAGAAGTATAGATTCACAAATTTTCCTAGTATAGATCCACAAATTTCCCAAGTATAGATCCACAAATTTCCCAAGTGTAAATCCACAAATTTTTCAAGCATAGATTCACAAATTTCCCAAGTATAGATTCACAAATTTCCCAAGTATAAATTCACAAATTTCCCAAGTATAAATTCACAAATTTCCCAAGTATAAATTCACAAATTTCACATGTATAGATTCACAAATTTCCCAAGTATAGATTCACAAATTTCTCAAGAATAGATTCACAAATTTCCCACGTATAGATTCAAAAATTTCCCATGTATAGATTCACAAATTTCCCAAACATAGATTCACAAATTTCCCAAGTATAGATTCACAAATATCCCAAGTATAGATTCACAAATTTCCCATGTATAGATTCACAAATTTCCCATGCATAGATTCACAAATTTCCCAAGTATAGATTCACAAATTTCCCAAGTATGATTCAAAAATTTCCCAAGTATAGACTAATATATTTCCCAAGTTTAGATTCACAAATTTCCCAATTATAGATTCACAAATTTCTCAAGTATAGATTCACAAATTTTCCACGTATAGATTCACAAATTTCCCATGTATAGATTCACAAATTTCCCATGTATAGATTCACAAATTTCCCAAGTATGATTCACAAATTTCCCAAGTATAGATTCACAAATTTCCTCAGTATAGATTCACAAATTTCCCAATTATAGATTCACAAATTTCCAGAGTATAGATTCACAAATTTCCCAAGTATAGATTCACAAATTTCCCAAGTATAGATTCACAAATTTCCCAAGTATAGATTCACAAATTTCCAATGTATAGATTCACAAATTTCCCATGTATAGATTCACAAATTTCCCAAGTATAGATTCACAAATTTCCCAAGTATGATTCAAAAATTTCCCAAGTATAGATTCACAAATTTTCCAAGTATAGATTCACAAATTTCCCAAGTATAGATTCACAAATTTCCCAAGAATAGATTCACAAATTTCTCAAGTATAGATTCACAAATTTCCCAAGTATAGACTAACATATTTCCCAAGTATAGATTCACAAATTTCCCATGTATAGATTCACAAATTTCCCAAGTATAGATTCACAAATTTCCCAAGTATGATTCAAAAATTTCCCAAGTATAGATTCACAAATTTCCCAAGAATAGATTCACAAATTTTCCCAAGTATAGATTCACAAATTTTCCAAGTATAGATTCACAAATTTCAAAAGTATAGATTCACAAATTTCCCAAGTATAGACTAACATATTTCCGAAGTATAGATTCACAAATTTTCCAAATATAGATTCACAAATTTTCCATGTATAGATTCACAAATTTCCCAAGTATAGATTCACAAATTTCAGAAGTATAGATTCACAAATTTTCCTAGTATAGATCCACAAATTTCCCAAGTATAGATCCACAAATTTCCCAAGTATAAATCCACAAATTTTTCAAGTATAGATTCACAAATTTCCCAAGTATAGATTCACAAATTTCCCAAGTATAAATTAACAAATTTCCCAAGTATAAATTCACAAATTTCCCAAGTATAAATTCACAAATTTCCCATGTATAGATTCACAAATTTCCCAAGTATAGATTCACAAATTTCCCAAATATAGATTCACAAATTTCCCAAGAATAGATTCACAAATTTCCCAAGTATAGATTCACAAATTTCCCAAGTATAGATTCACAAATTTCTCAAGTATAGATTCACAAATTTCCCAAGTATAGACTAACATATTTCCCAAGTATAGATTCACAAATTTCCCAAGTATAGATTCACAAATTTTACAAGTATAGATTCACAAATATCCCAAGTATAGATTCACAAATTTCCCATGTATAGATTCACAAATTTCCCATGTATAGATTCACAAATTTCCCAAGTATAGATTCACAAATTTACCAAGTATGATTCAAAAATTTCCCAAGTATAGATTCACAAATTTCCCAAGTATAGATTCACAAATTTCCCAAGTATAGATTCACAAATTTCCCAAGAATAGATTCAAATTTCTCAAGTATAGATTCACAAATTTCCCAAGTATAGACTAACATATTTCCCAAGTATAGATTCACAAATTTCCCAAGTATAGATTCACAAATTTACCAAGTATGATTCAAAAATTTCCCAAGTATAGATTCACAAATTTCCCAAGTATAGATTCACAAATTTCCCAAGTATAGATTCACAAATTTCCCAAGAATAGATTCAAATTTCTCAAGTATAGATTCACAAATTTCCCAAGTATAGACTAACATATTTCCCAAGTATAGATTCACAAATTTCCCATGTATAGATTCACAAATTTCCCAAGTATAGATTCACAAATTTCCCAAGTATGATTCAAAAATTTCCCAAGTATTGATTCACAAATTTCCCAAGAATAGATTCACAAATTTTCCCAAGTATAGATTCACAAATTTCCCAAGTATAGATTCACAAATTTCCCAAGTCTATATTCACAAATTTCTCAAGTATAGATTCACAAATTTCCCAAGTATAGACTAACATATTTCCGAAGTATAGATTCACAAATTTCCCAATTATAGATTCAAAAATTTCACAAGTATAGATTCACAAATTTTCCAAATATAGATTCACAAATTTTCCATGTATAGATTCACAAATTTCCCAAGTATGATTCAAAAATTTCCCAAGTATAGATTCACAAATTTCCCAAGTATAGATTCACAAATTTTCCATGTATAGATTCACAAATTCACCAAGTATAGATTCACAAATTTCAGAAGTATAGATTCACAAATTTCCCAAGTATGATTCACAAATTTCCCAAGTATAGATTCACAAATTTCTCAAGTATAGATTCACAAATTTCCCACGTATAGATTCACAAATTTCCCATGTATAGATTCACAAATTTCCCAAGTATAGATTCACAAATTTCCCAAATATAGATTCACAAATTTCCCAAGTAAACATTCACAAATATCCCAAGTATAGATTCACAAATTTCCCATGTATAGATTCACAAATTTCCCATGCATAGATTCACAAATTTCCCAAGTATAGATTCACAAATTTCCCAAGTATGATTCAAAAATTTCCCAAGTATAGATTCACAAATTTCCCAAGTATAGATTCCTAAATTTTCCCAAATATAGATTCACAAATTTCCCAAATATAGATTCACAAATTTCCCAAGTATAGATTCACAAATATTCCAAGTATAGATTCACAAATTTCCCATGTATAGATTCACAAATTTCCCATGCATAGATTCACAAATTTCCCAAGTATAGATTCACAAATTTCCCAAGTATGATTCAAAAATTTCCCAAGTATAGATTCACAAATTTCCCAAGTATAGATTCACAAATTTTCCCAAATATAGATTCACAAATTTCTCAAGTATAGATTCACAAATTTCCCAAGTATAGATTCACAAATTTCCCATGTATAGATTCACAAATTTCCCATGTATAGATTCACAAATTTCCCAAGTATAGATTCACACATTTCCCAAGTATGATTCAAAAATTTCCCAAGTATAGATTCACAAATTTCCCAAGTATAGATTCACAAATTTTCCATGTATAGATTCACAAATTCACCAAGTATAGATTCACAAATTTCAGAAGTATAGATTCACAAATTTCCCAAGTATGATTCACAAATTTCCCAAGTATAGATTCACAAATTTCCCAAGTATGATTCACAAATTTCCCAAGTATAGATTCACAAATTTCTCAAGAATAGATTCACAAATTTCCCACGTATAGATTCACAAATTTCCCATGTATAGATTCACAAATTTCCCAAGTATAGATTCACAAATTTCCCAAGTATAGATTCACAAATTTCCCAAGTATAGATTCACAAATATCCCAAGTATAGATTCACAAATTTCCCATGTATAGATTCACAAATTTCCCAAGTATAGATTCACAAATTTCCCAAGTATAGATTCACAAATATCCCAAGTATAGATTCACAAATTTCCAATGTATAGATTCACAAATTTCCCATGTATAGATTCACAAATTTCCCAAGTATAGATTCACAAATTTCCCAAGTATGATTCAAAAATTTCCCAAGTATAGATTCACAAATTTTCCAAGTATAGATTCACAAATTTCCCAAGTATAGATTCACAAATTTTCCAAGAATAGATTCACAAATTTCTCAAGTATAGATTAACAAATTTCCCAAGTATAGACTAACATATTTCCCAAGTATAGATTCACAAATTTCCCATGTATAGATTCACAAATTTCCCAAGTATAGATTCACAAATTTCTGAAGTATGATTCAAAAATTTCCCAAGTATAGATTCACAAATTTCCCAAGAATAGATTCACAAATTTTCCCAAGTATAGATTCACAAATTTCCCAAGTATAGATTCACAAATTTCAAAAGTATAGATTCACAAATTTCTCAAGTATAGATTCACAAATTTCCCAAGTATAGACTAACATATTTCCGAAGTATAGATTCACAAATTTCCCAATTATAGATTCACAAATTTCCCAAGTATAGATTCACAAATTTTACAAATATAGATTCACAAATTTTCCATGTATAGATTCACAAATTTCCCAAGTATAGATTCACAAATTTCAGAAGTATAGATTCACAAATTTTCCTAGTATAGATCCACAAATTTCCCAAGTATAGATCCACAAATTTCCCAAGTATAAATCCACAAATTTTTCAAGTATAGATTCACAAATTTCCCAAGTATAGATTCACAAATTTCCCAAGTATAAATTCACAAATTTCCCAAGTATAAATTCACAAATTTCCCAAGTATAGATTCACAAATTTCCCAAATATAGATTCACAAATTTCCCAAGAATAGATTCACAAATTTCCCAAGTATAGATTCACAAATTTCCCAAGTATAGATTCACAAATTTCTCAAGTATAGATTCACAAATTTCCCAAGTATAGACTAACATATTTCCCAAGTATAGATTCACAAATTTCCCAAGTATAGATTCACAAATTTCCCAAGTATAGATTCACAAATTTTTCAAATATAGATTCACAAATTTTCCATGTATAGATTCACAACTTTCCCAAGTATAGATTCACAAATTTTCCAAATATAGATTCACAAATTTTCCAAATATAGATTCACAAATTTCCCAAGTATAGATTGACAAATTTCCCAAGTATAAATCCACAAATTTCTCAAGAATAGATTCACAAATTTCCCAAGTATAGATTCACAAATTTTCCTAGTATAGATCCACAAATTTCCCATGTATAGATTCACAAATTTCCCATGTATAGATTCACAAATTTCCGAAGTATAGATTCACAAATTTCCCAAGTATGATTCAAAAATTTCCCAAGTATAGATTCACAAATTTCCCAAGAATAGATTCACAAATTTTCCCAAGTATAGATTCACAAATTTCCCAAGTATAGATTCACAAATTTCCCAAGTATAGATTCACAAATTTTCCCAAATATAGATTCACAAATTTCCCAAGTATAGATTCACAAATTTCCCAAGTATAGATTCACAAATTTCTCAAGTATAGATTCACAAATTTCCCAAGTATAGACTAATATATTTCCCAAGTTTAGATTCACAAATTTCCCAATTATAGATTCACAAATTTCTCAAGTATAGATTCACAAATTTTCCACGTATAGATTCACAAATTTCCCATGTATAGATTCACAAATTTCCCATGTATAGATTCACAAATTTCCTCAGTATAGATTCACAAATTTCCCAATTATAGATTCACAAATTTCCAGAGTATAGATTCACAAATTTCCCAAGTATAGATTCACAAATTTCCCAAGTATAGATTCACAAATATCCCAAGTATAGATTCACAAATTTCCAATGTATAGATTCACAAATTTCCCATGTATAGATTCACAAATTTCCCAAGTATAGATTCACAAATTTCCCAAGTATGATTCAAAAATTTCCCAAGTATAGATTCACAAATTTTCCAAGTATAGATTCACAAATTTCCCAAGTATAGATTCACAATTTTTCCAAGAATAGATTCACAAATTTCTCAAGTATAGATTAACAAATTTCCCAAGTATAGACTAACATATTTCCCAAGTATAGATTCACAAATTTCCCATGTATAGATTCACAAATTTCCCAAGTATAGATTCACAAATTTCTGAAGTATGATTCAAAAATTTCCCAAGTATAGATTCACAAATTTCCCAAGAATAGATTCACAAATTTTCCCAAGTATAGATTCACAAATTTCCCAAGTATAGATTCACAAATTTCAAAAGTATAGATTCACAAATTTCTCAAGTATAGATTCACAAATTTCCCAAGTATAGACTAACATATTTCCGAAGTATAGATTCACAAATTTCCCAATTATAGATTCACAAATTTCCCAAGTATAGATTCACAAATTTTACAAATATAGATTCACAAATTTTCCATGTATAGATTCACAAATTTCCCAAGTATAGATTCACAAATTTCAGAAGTATAGATTCACAAATTTTCCTAGTATAGATCCACAAATTTCCCAAGTATAGATCCACAAATTTCCCAAGTATAAATCCACAAATTTTTCAAGTATAGATTCACAAATTTCCCAAGTATAGATTCACAAATTTCCCAAGTATAAATTCACAAATTTCCCAAGTATAAATTCACAAATTTCCCAAGTATAAATTCACAAATTTCCCATGTATAGATTCACAAATTTCCCAAGTATAGATTCACAAATTTCCCAAATATAGATTCACAAATTTCCCAAGAATAGATTCACAAATTTCCCAAGTATAGATTCACAAATTTCCCAAGTATAGATTCACAAATTTCTCAAGTATAGATTCACAAATTTCCCAAGTATAGACTAACATATTTCCCAAGTATAGATTCACAAATTTCCCAAGTATAGATTCACAAATTTCCCAAGTATAGATTCACAAATTTTTCAAATATAGATTCACAAATTTTCCATGTATAGATTCACAACTTTCCCAAGTATAGATTCACAAATTTTCCAAATATAGATTCACAAATTTTCCAAATATAGATTCACAAATTTCCCAAGTATAGATTGACAAATTTCCCAAGTATAAATCCACAAATTTCTCAAGAATAGATTCACAAATTTCCCAAGTATAGATTCACAAATTTTCCTAGTATAGATCCACAAATTTCCCATGTATAGATTCACAAATTTCCCATGTATAGATTCACAAATTTCCGAAGTATAGATTCACAAATTTCCCAAGTATGATTCAAAAATTTCCCAAGTATAGATTCACAAATTTCCCAAGAATAGATTCACAAATTTTCCCAAGTATAGATTCACAAATTTCCCAAGTATAGATTCACAAATTTCCCAAGTATAGATTCACAAATTTCTCAAGTATAGATTCACAAATTTCCCAAGTATAGACTAACATATTTACGAAGTATAGATTCACAAATTTCCCAATTATAGATTCATAAATTTCCTCAGTATAGATTCACAAATTTCCCCAGTATAGATTAACAAATTTCCCAATTATAGATTCACAAATTTCCAGAGTATAGATTCACAAATTTCCCAAGTATAGATTCACAAATTTCCCAAGTATAGATTCACAAATATCCCAAGTATAGATTCACAAATTTCCCATGTATAGATTCACAAATTTCCCATGTATAGATTCACAAATTTCCCAAGTATAGATTCACAAATTTCCCAAGTATGATTCAAAAATTTCCCAAGTATAGATTCACAAATTTCCCAAGTATAGATTCACAAATTTTCCATGTATAGATTCACAAATTCACCAAGTATAGATTCACAAATTTCAGAAGTATAGATTCACAAATTTCCCAAGTATGATTCACAAATTTCCCAAGTATAGATTCACAAATTTCCCAAGTATGATTCACAAATTTCCCAAGTATAGATTCACAAATTTCTCAAGAATAGATTCACAAATTTCCCACGTATAGATTCACAAATTTCCCATGTATAGATTCACAAATTTCCCAAGTATAGATTCACAAATTTCCCAAGTATAGGTTCACAAATTTTTCAAATATAGATTCACAAATTTTCCATGTATAGATTCACAACTTTCCCAAGTATAGATTCACAAATTTTCCAAATATAGATTCACAAATTTTCCAAATATAGATTCACAAATTTCCCAAGTATAGATTGACAAATTTCCCAAGTATAAATCCACAAATTTCTCAAGAATAGATTCACAAATTTCCCAAGTATAGATTCACAAATTTTCCTAGTATAGATCCACAAATTTCCCATGTATAGATTCACAAATTTCCCATGTATAGATTCACAAATTTCCGAAGTATAGATTCACAAATTTCCCAAGTATGATTCAAAAATTTCCCAAGTATAGATTCACAAATTTCCCAAGAATAGATTCACAAATTTTCCCAAGTATAGATTCACAAATTTCCCAAGTATAGATTCACAAATTTCCCAAGTATAGATTCACAAATTTCTCAAGTATAGATTCACAAATTTCCCAAGTATAGACTAACATATTTACGAAGTATAGATTCACAAATTTCCCAATTATAGATTCATAAATTTCCTCAGTATAGATTCACAAATTTCCCCAGTATAGATTAACAAATTTCCCAATTATAGATTCACAAATTTCCAGAGTATAGATTCACAAATTTCCCAAGTATAGATTCACAAATTTCCCAAGTATAGATTCACAAATATCCCAAGTATAGATTCACAAATTTCCCAAGTATAGATTCACAAATTTCTCAAGTATAGATTCACAAATTTCCCAAGTATAGACTAACATATTTCCCAAGTATAGATTCACAAATTTCCCAAGTATAGATTCACAAATTTCCCAAGTATAGATTCACAAATTTTTCAAATATAGATTCACAAATTTTCCATGTATAGATTCACAACTTTCCCAAGTATAGATTCACAAATTTTCCAAATATAGATTCACAAATTTTCCAAATATAGATTCACAAATTTCCCAAGTATAGATTGACAAATTTCCCAAGTATAAATCCACAAATTTCTCAAGAATAGATTCACAAATTTCCCAAGTATAGATTCACAAATTTTCCTAGTATAGATCCACAAATTTCCCATGTATAGATTCACAAATTTCCCATGTATAGATTCACAAATTTCCGAAGTATAGATTCACAAATTTCCCAAGTATGATTCAAAAATTTCCCAAGTATAGATTCACAAATTTCCCAAGAATAGATTCACAAATTTTCCCAAGTATAGATTCACAAATTTCCCAAGTATAGATTCACAAATTTCCCAAGTATAGATTCACAAATTTCTCAAGTATAGATTCACAAATTTCCCAAGTATAGACTAACATATTTACGAAGTATAGATTCACAAATTTCCCAATTATAGATTCATAAATTTCCTCAGTATAGATTCACAAATTTCCCCAGTATAGATTAACAAATTTCCCAATTATAGATTCACAAATTTCCAGAGTATAGATTCACAAATTTCCCAAGTATAGATTCACAAATTTCCCAAGTATAGATTCACAAATATCCCAAGTATAGATTCACAAATTTCCCATGTATAGATTCACAAATTTCCCATGTATAGATTCACAAATTTCCCAAGTATAGATTCACAAATTTCCCAAGTATAGATTCACAAATTTTCCATGTATAGATTCACAAATTCACCAAGTATAGATTCACAAATTTCAGAAGTATAGATTCACAAATTTCCCAAGTATGATTCACAAATTTCCCAAGTATAGATTCACAAATTTCCCAAGTATGATTCACAAATTTCCCAAGTATAGATTCACAAATTTCTCAAGAATAGATTCACAAATTTCCCACGTATAGATTCACAAATTTCCCATGTATAGATTCACAAATTTCCCAAGTATAGATTCACAAATTTCCCAAGTATAGGTTCACAAATTTTTCAAATATAGATTCACAAATTTTCCATGTATAGATTCACAACTTTCCCAAGTATAGATTCACAAATTACCAAATATAGATTCACAAATTTTCCAAATATAGATTCACAAATTTCCCAAGTATAGATTGACAAATTTCCCAAGTATAAATCCACAAATTTCTCAAGAATAGATTCACAAATTTCCCAAGTATAGATTCACAAATTTTCCTAGTATAGATCCACAAATTTCCCATGTATAGATTCACAAATTTCCCATGTATAGATTCACAAATTTCCGAAGTATAGATTCACAAATTTCCCAAGTATGATTCAAAAATTTCCCAAGTATAGATTCACAAATTTCCCAAGAATAGATTCACAAATTTTCCCAAGTATAGATTCACAAATTTCCCAAGTATAGATTCACAAATTTCCCAAGTATAGATTCACAAATTTCTCAAGTATAGATTCACAAATTTCCCAAGTATAGACTAACATATTTACGAAGTATAGATTCACAAATTTCCCAATTATAGATTCATAAATTTCCTCAGTATAGATTCACAAATTTCCCCAGTATAGATTAACAAATTTCCCAATTATAGATTCACAAATTTCCAGAGTATAGATTCACAAATTTCCCAAGTATAGATTCACAAATTTCCCAAGTATAGATTCACAAATATCCCAAGTATAGATTCACAAATTTCCCATGTATAGATTCACAAATTTCCCATGTATAGATTCACAAATTTCCCAAGTATAGATTCACAAATTTCCCAAGTATGATTCAAAAATTTCCCAAGTATAGATTCACAAATTTCCCAAGTATAGATTCACAAATTTTCCATGTATAGATTCACAAATTCACCAAGTATAGATTCACAAATTTCAGAAGTATAGATTCACAAATTTCCCAAGTATGATTCACAAATTTCCCAAGTATAGATTCACAAATTTCCCAAGTATGATTCACAAATTTCTCAAGTATAGATTCACAAATTTCTCAAGAATAGATTCACAAATTTCCCACGTATAGATTCACAAATTTCCCATGTATAGATTCACAAATTTCCCAAGTATAGATTCACAAATTTCCCAAGTATAGATTCACAAATTTCCCAAGTATAGATTCAAAAATATCCCAAGTATAGATTCACAAATTTCCCATGTATAGATTCACAAATTTCCCATGCATAGATTCACAAATTTCCCAAGTATAGATTCACAAATTTCCCAAGTATGATTCAAAAATTTCCCAAGTATAGATTCACAAATTTCCCAAGTATAGATTCACAAATTTTCCCAAATATAGATTCACAAATTTCCCAAGTATAGATTCACAAATTTCCCAAGTATAGATTCACAAATTTCTCAAGTATAGATTCACAAATTTCCCAAGTATAGACTAATATATTTCCCAAGTTTAGATTCACAAATTTCCCAATTATAGATTCACAAATTTCTCAAGTATAGAATCACAAATTTTCCACGTATAGATTCACAAATTTCCCATGTATAGATTCACAAATTTCCCATGTATAGATTCACAAATTTCCCAAGTATGATTCACAAATTTCCCAAGTATAGATTCACAAATTTCCTCAGTATAGATTCACAAATTTCCCAATTATAGATTCACAAATTTCCAGAGTATAGATTCACAAATTTCCCAAGTATAGATTCACAAATTTCCCAAGTATAGATTCACAAATATCCCAAGTATAGATTCACAAATTTCCAATGTATAGATTCACAAATTTCCCATGTATAGATTCACAAATTTCCCAAGTATAGATTCACAAATTTCCCAAGTATGATCCAAAAATTTCCCAAGTATAGATTCACAAATTTTCCAAGTATAGATTCACAAATTTCCCAAGAATAGATTCACAAATTTCTCAAGTATAGATTCACAAATTTCCCAAGTATTGACTAACATATTTCCCAAGTATAGATTCACAAATTTCCCATGTATAGTTTCACAAATTTCCCAAGTATAGATTCACAAATATCCCAAGTATGATTCAAAAATTTCCCAAGTATAGATTCACAAATTTCCCAAGAATAGATTCACAAATTTTCCCAAGTATAGATTCACAAATTTCCCAAGTATAGATTCACAAATTTCAAAAGTATAGATTCACAAATTTCTCAAGTATAGATTCACAAATTTCCCAAGTATAGACTATCATATTTCCGAAGTATAGATTCACAAATTTCCCAATTATAGATTCACAAATTTCCCAAGTATAGATTCACAAATTTTCCAAATATAGATTCACAAATTTTCCATGTATAGATTCACAAATTTCCAAAGTATAGATTCACAAATTTCAGAAGTATAGATTCACAAATTTTCCTAGTATAGATCCACAAATTTCCCAAGTATAGATCCACAAATTTCCCAAGTATAAATCCACAAATTTTTCAAGTATAGATTCACAAATTTCCCAAGTATAGATTCAAAAATATCCCAAGTATAGATTCACAAATTTCCCATGTATAGATTCACAAATTTTCCATGCATATATTCACAAATTTCCCAAGTATAGATTCACAAATTTCCCAAGTATGATTCAAAAATTTCCCAAGTATAGATTCACAAATTTCCCAAGTATAGATTCACAAATTTTCCCAAATATAGATTCACAAATTTCCCAAGTATAGATTCACAAATTTCCCAAGTATAGATTCACAAATTTCTCAAGTATAGATTCACAAATTTCCCAAGTATAGACTAATATATTTCCCAAGTTTAGATTCACAAATTTCCCAATTATAGATTCACAAATTTCTCAAGTATAGATTCACAAATTTTCCACGTATAGATTCACAAATTTCCCATGTATAGATTCACAAATTTCCCATGTATAGATTCACAAATTTCCCAAGTATGATTCACAAATTTCTCAAGTATAGTTTCACAAATTTCCTCAGTATAGATTCACAAATTTCCCAATTATAGATTCACAAATTTCCAGAGTATAGATTCACAAATTTCCCAAGTATAGATTCACAAATTTCCCAAGTATAGATTCACAAATATCCCAAGTATAGATTCACAAATTTCCAATGTATAGATTCCCAAATTTCCCATGTATAGATTCACAAATTTCCCAAGTATAGATTCACAAATTTCCCAAGTATGATTCAAAAATTTCCCAAGTATAGATTCACAAATTTTCCAAGTATAGATTCACAAATTTCCCAAGAATAGATTCACAAATTTCTCAAGTATAGATTCACAAATTTCCCAAGTATAGAATAACATATTTCCCAAGTATAGATTCACAAATTTCCCATGTATAGATTCACAAATTTCCCAAGTATAGATTCACAAATTTCCCAAGTATGATTCAAAAATTTCCCAAGTATAGATTCACAAATTTCCCAAGAATAGATTCACAAATTTTCCCAAGTATAGATTCACAAATTTCCCAAGTATAGATTCACAAATTTCAAAAGTATAGATTCACAAATTTCTCAAGTATAGATTCACAAATTTCCCAAGTATAGACTAACATATTTCCGAAGTATAGATTCACAAATTTCCCAATTATAGATTCACAAATTTCCCAAGTATAGATTCACAAATTTTCCAAATATAGATTCACAAATTTTCCATGTATAGATTCACAAATTTCAGAAGTATAAATCCACAAATTTTTCAAGTATAGTTTCACAAATTTCCCAAGTATAGATTCACAAATTTCCCAAGTATGATTCAAAAATTTCCCAAGTATAGATTCACAAATTTCCCAAGTATAGATTCACAAATTTTCCCAAATATAGATTCACAAATTTCCCAAGTATAGATTCACAAATTTCCCAAGTATAGATTCACAAATTTCTCAAGTATAGATTCACAAATTTCCCAAGTATAGACTAATATATTTCCCAAGTTTAGATTCACAAATTTCCCAATTATAGATTCACAAATTTCTCAAGTATAGAATCACAAATTTTCCACGTATAGATTCACAAATTTCCCATGTATAGATTCACAAATTTCCCATGTATAGATTCACAAATTTCCCAAGTATGATTCACAAATTTCCCAAGTATAGATTCACAAATTTCCTCAGTATAGATTCACAAATTTCCCAATTATAGATTCACAAATTTCCAGAGTATAGATTCACAAATTTCCCAAGTATAGATTCACAAATTTCCCAAGTATAGATTCACAAATATCCCAAGTATAGATTCACAAATTTCCAATGTATAGATTCACAAATTTCCCATGTATAGATTCACAAATTTCCCAAGTATAGATTCACAAATTTCCCAAGTATGATCCAAAAATTTCCCAAGTATAGATTCACAAATTTTCCAAGTATAGATTCACAAATTTCCCAAGAATAGATTCACAAATTTCTCAAGTATAGATTCACAAATTTCCCAAGTATTGACTAACATATTTCCCAAGTATAGATTCACAAATTTCCCATGTATAGATTCACAAATTTCCCAAGTATAGATTCACAAATATCCCAAGTATGATTCAAAAATTTCCCAAGTATAGATTCACAAATTTCCCAAGAATAGATTCACAAATTTTCCCAAGTATAGATTCACAAATTTCCCAAGTATAGATTCACAAATTTCAAAAGTATAGATTCACAAATTTCTCAAGTATAGATTCACAAATTTCCCAAGTATAGACTATCATATTTCCGAAGTATAGATTCACAAATTTCCCAATTATAGATTCACAAATTTCCCAAGTATAGATTCACAAATTTTCCAAATATAGATTCACAAATTTTCCATGTATAGATTCACAAATTTCCAAAGTATAGATTCACAAATTTCAGAAGTATAGATTCACAAATTTTCCTAGTATAGATCCACAAATTTCCCAAGTATAGATCCACAAATTTCCCAAGTATAAATCCACAAATTTTTCAAGTATAGATTCACAAATTTCCCAAGTATAGATTCAAAAATATCCCAAGTATAGATTCACAAATTTCCCATGTATAGATTCACAAATTTCCCATGCATATATTCACAAATTTCCCAAGTATAGATTCACAAATTTCCCAAGTATGATTCAAAAATTTCCCAAGTATAGATTCACAAATTTCCCAAGTATAGATTCACAAATTTTCCCAAATATAGATTCACAAATTTCCCAAGTATAGATTCACAAATTTCCCAAGTATAGATTCACAAATTTCTCAAGTATAGATTCACAAATTTCCCAAGTATAGACTAATATATTTCCCAAGTTTAGATTCACAAATTTCCCAATTATAGATTCACAAATTTCTCAAGTATAGATTCACAAATTTTCCACGTATAGATTCACAAATTTCCCATGTATAGATTCACAAATTTCCCATGTATAGATTCACAAATTTCCCAAGTATGATTCACAAATTTCTCAAGTATAGTTTCACAAATTTCCTCAGTATAGATTCACAAATTTCCCAATTATAGATTCACAAATTTCCAGAGTATAGATTCACAAATTTCCCAAGTATAGATTCACAAATTTCCCAAGTATAGATTCACAAATATCCCAAGTATAGATTCACAAATTTCCAATGTATAGATTCCCAAATTTCCCATGTATAGATTCACAAATTTCCCAAGTATAGATTCACAAATTTCCCAAGTATGATTCAAAAATTTCCCAAGTATAGATTCACAAATTTTCCAAGTATAGATTCACAAATTTCCCAAGAATAGATTCACAAATTTCTCAAGTATAGATTCACAAATTTCCCAAGTATAGAATAACATATTTCCCAAGTATAGATTCACAAATTTCCCATGTATAGATTCACAAATTTCCCAAGTATAGATTCACAAATTTCCCAAGTATGATTCAAAAATTTCCCAAGTATAGATTCACAAATTTCCCAAGAATAGATTCACAAATTTTCCCAAGTATAGATTCACAAATTTCCCAAGTATAGATTCACAAATTTCAAAAGTATAGATTCACAAATTTCTCAAGTATAGATTCACAAATTTCCCAAGTATAGACTAACATATTTCCGAAGTATAGATTCACAAATTTCCCAATTATAGATTCACAAATTTCCCAAGTATAGATTCACAAATTTTCCAAATATAGATTCACAAATTTTCCATGTATAGATTCACAAATTTCAGAAGTATAAATCCACAAATTTTTCAAGTATAGATTCACAAATTTCCCAAGTATAGATTCACAAATTTACCAAGTATAAATTCACAAATTTCCCAAGTATAAATTCACAAATTTCCCAAGTATAAATTCACAAATTTCCCATGTATAGATTCACAAATTTCCCAAGTATAGATTCACAAATTTCCCAAATATAGATTCACAAATTTCCCAAGAATAGATTCACAAATTTCCCAAGTATAGATTCACAAATTTCCCAAGTATAGATTCACAAATTTCTCAAGTATAGATTCACAAATTTCCCAAGTATAGACTAACATATTTCCCAAGTATAGATTCACAAATTTCCCAAGTATAGATTCACAAATTTCCCAAGTATAGATTCACAAATTTTCCTAGTATAGATCCACAAATTTCCCAAGTATAGATCCACAAATTTCCCAAGTATAAATCCACAAATTTTTCAAGTATAGATTCACAAATTTCCCAAGTATAGATTCACAAATTTACCAAGTATAAATTCACAAATTTCCCAAGCATAAATTCACAAATTTCCCAAGTATAAATTCACAAATTTCCCATGTATAGATTCACAAATTTCCCAAGTATAGATTCACAAATTTCCCAAATATAGATTCACAAATTTCCCAAGAATAGATTCACAAATTTCCCAAGTATAGATTCACAAATTTCCCAAGTATAGATTCACAAATTTCTCAAGTATAGATTCACAAATTTCCCAAGTATAGACTAACATATTTCCCAAGTATAGATTCACAAATTTCCCAAGTATAGATTCACAAATTTCCCAAGTATAGATTCACAAATTTTTCAAATATAGATTCACAAATTTTCCATGTATAGATTCACAACTTTCCCAAGTATAGATTCACAAATTTTCCAAATATAGATTCACAAATTTTCCAAATATAGATTCACAAATTTCCCAAGTATAGATTGACAAATTTCCCAAGTATAAATCCACAAATTTCTCAAGAATAGATTCACAAATTTCCCAAGTATAGATTCACAAATTTTCCTAGTATAGATCCACAAATTTCCCATGTATAGATTCACAAATTTCCCATGTATAGATTCACAAATTTCCGAAGTATAGATTCACAAATTTCCCAAGTATGATTCAAAAATTTCCCAAGTATAGATTCACAAATTTCCCAAGAATAGATTCACAAATTTTCCCAAGTATAGATTCACAAATTTCCCAAGTATAGATTCACAAATTTCCCAAGTATAGATTCACAAATTTCTCAAGTATAGATTCACAAATTTCCCAAGTATAGACTAACATATTTACGAAGTATAGATTCACAAATTTCCCAATTATAGATTCACAAATTTCCCAAGTATAGATTCACAAATTTTTCAAATATAGATTCACAAATTTTCCATGTATAGATTCACAAATTTCCCAAGTATAGATTCACAAATTTCAGAAGTATAGATTCACAAATTTCCCAAGTATGATTCACAAATTTCCCAAGTATAGATTCACAAATTTCTCAAGTATAGATTCACAAATTTCCCACGTATAGATTCACAAATTTCCCATGTATAGATTCACAAATTTCCCATGTATAGATTCACAAATTTCCCAAGTATGATTCACAAATTTCCCAAGTATAGATTCACAAATTTCCCCAGTATAGATTCACAAATTTCCCAATTATAGATTCACAAATTTCCAGAGTATAGATTCACAAATTTCCCAAGTATAGATTCACAAATTTCCCAAGTATAGATTCACAAATATCCCAAGTATAGATTCACAAATTTCCCATGTATAGATTCACAAATTTCCCATGTATAGATTCACAAATTTCCCAAGTATAGATTC